>BSBK01001734.1:0-140000 GCA_027943335.1 Chamaecyparis obtusa
CAAATTTTCTGACATCCTTGCTCAATTTTGGCCAAAAATAACTCCTCTTCACTAGGTTTTTTGTCTTATCTATGCCAAAGTGGCCACTCATGCTACCACAATGTTTTTCCCTGATTATATTTGTTCTCATGGAACACTTAGGGATGCATAACTAATCCCCTTTAAACAAGAGATTATTTTGGATCATAAAATCACAAAAATCAGTATGATATCTTCCTGTTAGATTGGTGCACACCTCAAAATCTTCTCCAAAATCTAGGTCCCCTACATATAGGTCTTTTAGTGAGTTAATGCCCACACTTTGAATTTGAACTTCTTCAATAAATCCAACCATTCTACTAAGTGTATCAGCCACCTTGTTGGCCAATCCCTTTTTATGCTTTATGTTGAAGGTGTAGGCTTGTAATTGCTCCATCCATTTTATGTGTTTAACCCCTAGTTTGTCCTAAGCATTGCAAAAACTCAATGCATGGTTGTTAGTAAAGACTATAAACTCTTTTAGGAGCAAGAAATGCCTCCATTTCTTGTACCATGGCATATATTTCTAAATCATAATTAGAGTACTTTTTCTTAGCATCATTTAACTTTTCAGATAAGAATGCCACATCCTTACCTTCTTGGCTTAAGACAACACCTATGGCCAAGTTTCTTGCACCTGTCTCTACAAAAAATACTTTATTGAAATTAGGTAGGATTAGGATTGGATATTGAGATACCCTATTCTTAAGGTATTGGAAAGCATCATTAGCCTCTTTGGTCCATATAAACTATCTTTTAACACCCTTAATGGTCTCCAACATGGGAGCACACACATGACTAAAGTTTTTTAAAATTTCCTATAAAAGGTAGTAACACCATGAAATATTCTAACATCACCTTGGTTCTTTGGTGTAGGCAAGTTTATAATGGCTTCAACTTTTCTAGGATCCATTTTGAGGGTGCCTTGAGAGATGACAAAACCTAGGAAGACAAGTTGCTCATAAACATGCACTTTTCCAAGTTGATCACCAACTTATGTTGATGGAGCCTCCTCAAAAACCTATTCCACATGTTCAAGATGTTATTCTTTGTTGTGACTATAAACTAGTATGTCATCAAGATAGATTACTACAAACTTTCCAATAAAATCAATGAAAATCTCATTCATGAGCCTCATGAATGTGATTGGGGCATTGCTTAAACCAAATGGCATAACAAGCCATTCAAAAAGACCTTCATTTGTTTTAAATGTAGTCTTACATTCATCCCCTAGATTTATTCTTACCTGGTGATATCTTGATTTTAGATCTACCTTGGTGAAGTAACAAGCATTGCCTAATTGATCAAGTAAATCTTCCATTCTTGGAATGGGGAATCTGTATTTTATTGTAATCTTGTTTATGGCCCTACTGTCAATACATAACCTCCACTTTCCATCCTTTTTGGGTGCTAGAAATGATGGGATAGCATGTGGGCTAAGACTCTTTTGGATTAGTCCCTTCTCAAGCAACTCACTGACCTACCTTGCAATCTCTGCATTTTGAGTAGGGTTCATTTTGTAGGGTGCCTTATTGGGTAGGCAGGAGCCAATTATTAGGTCTATTTGATGGCTAATGTCTCTTAAGGGAGGGAGGCTTGAGGGTTGATCACTAGCAGTGACATCACTGTATATGTCCAACAATGTCCTGATTTCCTTTAGCATAGGCTCCTTTTCATCAATTTTCACATTGTCCTTAGGCTTGGAAATGAGTATAAAACTCTTTGATTCAGACTTCTTCAAGATTTTTATCAACTTCTTCTCTCCTATGGTGATGATAGTGGGGATCATTTTCTACCTTTGTATTACGCAGTGGCTTCATGGTAAATGTTATTCCATTTTTATTATGGAATAGGTGTTCCTCCTACAATGATGTGTGGCATCCACATCATATTTCCAAGGTATGCCTAGTAATATGTGGGAAGCATCCATTTCTACTACATCACACAGTACCTTATCCTTAAAGTCTACTATAGAAAATTCTACCCAAGCTTGCTCAGTCACTAGATTTTTTTGACCTTTAGTTAGCCATGAGACATGGTAGGGGAAGGGGTGTGGCTTCTTAGTTAGATTTAAGTTTTGGACCATTTCAAGGGACACCAAGTTTTTAGTTGAACTAGAATCTATAAGAAGATTACATAGCTTGCGCTAACACTTGATCTTTGTCCTAAAGAGGTTCTTCCTTTGAGGTAGTTCTTGGGTTTGAGGTATTTTTAGGAAGGCTTGCCTCATCATCAAACTTGATCCTTCATCTGGTTCTAAATCCCTTGGATTTGTGTTGTTATTTTTTTTATCCTCTTGGATGAGTTGTGTCCTTCTCTCCCCTTGATTTTTGTTGTTCCTCTTCTTCTGGCATCTCCATACATGGTGACCCAATTGGTTGTAGTAGTAGAATCTCAAAGGTCCATTACTCCTTCCTCTACCTCTATTGAAGCGTCTTCTCCCCCTAGAGTTCCCTCTAAATTTTGATTCACCTTGTTCCTTGTCTCCTTGGCTTGGCCAGGGGTCTTGTTTCTTCCACTATATTGTCCTCTATTCCAAGAGGTGCTCTTTCCTCTAAAGCTCTTTCCACCATCACTTCTCTTTCCCTTTCTTAATTATTTCTTTCTTTTCCACTTTTCTTCTACCTTGAGTGCCATTTGATAGCATTTTCTTACTGATGTAGGGTTTTGTAGGCTCAACTCTTCTTGAATGGATATTTTAAGACCATTCATGTACCTTACCAATTTTTCTTCCTCATTCTCTGCTACATTAGTCTTCATGCATAATTTTAGGAATTCCTCAGTGTAGGAGCCCACATCCATGTCCTTTTGTTTTAGGTTTCTCTTCCTCCTATGGAGTTACACCCCATAGTCTTTGGTACATATGTTTCCTTTACCAATGCTATCATCTTGTTCCAAGATGTGATCATGCTTTTACCATACTTCACCCTCTTAGTTTGGATGAAATTCCACCTAGTTAGGGTTTCTCCCTTCAACTTGGAATTTTCCACTTTCACTCTTTGCCTCTTAGGAATGTATTCATATTCAAAAAAACATGTCAAGGCCTCAATCCAATCTAAGGCTAGGTCTGCATTCATTTTCCCATTGAAAGTTGGTAATTCCAACTTCTCTTCCATGGTTCTTCTCCCCATAGACTTTAGAGCATCTAAGAGGGGTCTCTAATCTATAGGTACATTCACTTCCTAGCCAGGATGTCATCTTCCTCTTCACTCCCTTCATCCCATCAAATGTGTCTTCTTTTCCCTCTCTATATTGTCCTCAAGTTCTTGAAGCCTCTTTGTCAAGGTTGCATTTGTTGTCTTTTGTTCTCTCACTATCCGTGCAAGTTCCATATTTTTAACCCTCATAGGGATATCTTCATCTTCAGTGGAAGACATGGATTTGATACCACTTGATGTAGAGTGGGTAGCCAAAAGTCCCAAAAGGACCAATTTTTCCCTTCAAAACCTTCAAAAGTTCTAAGGCGAGAACTAAAGGAAGAATCCAAAATAGTAAGTCCTTTCACACTTATCACAAGTGTAAAATTGACTTGTCCCTAGGTTATCATAACCTAATCTAGTAGAGTAACCCAATAACTAAGTTCTACCAAGTCTTCAAACCCAACTACTCACTATTCGACAACCAGGCACTTAGGCTATTTTGACACAAACTTCCACAATGATACACCAAGGACCACAGGTGACCCTACACTTTGGTTTTCATCTATTTATGTCCCTAATATAATAACCCAATTTCTTTCTTCATCATGAACATGAATTTGGGCATTGATAAGCCACTTCTAGGCTTCTAGCCTTTCTAGAATGTAAATTTTGATTTAGGACAAAAACACTCCACATAACCCTATCAAATAGACATGGATTTAGATACTCTTTTTGGTCTATGGGATCATACCAAAGAATCCAAGATTGATTGTGAGGGGAGAACATAATGATAACCTAATTTTTTAAGATAAATAGGCCTAATTAGGCTTCCAATAGCACTACAAGTACCACTTCCATACCAAAAAAACTCAATCCAACAATTGGATCATGTGAGGAAATATATGAGGATAACAAACCAATAATATGGCCTTGATGGTTCTCCAATGGTGAGTTATGTGGACTGTCACTCAATAATAGGAGGTGCATACATGGGCATGTACACCTTCGGCATCAATAAGAACCCATCTCCCTGCAAGTTATGAACCCAAGCCTAAAAAATCTCAAAGGACATAGTAAATACATGAACTCCATGAAGAGGTGTTATATTCCCATGGTGGCATCAAGAAGATATGCATAATTTTTATTGAAACCCTAGTTTAGGGCCTATAATCCAGGGAGTAGGAGAAAAACCTCAATAAATTTTGACTCATAGAAGATTAGGATATGAGACCAAGTGAAAATGATAGATATTTCATAGTGCTACTCAAAAATGTCAAATTTCCATCCCCACTCTTCCATACACATCCGTATAAAATTACTGTTACTCAAAGTTGCAGGAAAACAATTTGAATTTTATTGATTAGAATTATAAATTACATCATCTTACCTTCCACCTGCTTGATAGGGCTTATGAAGGCCTTCCTCAATGGTTACACACCAAATTTTAAACCAACTAGTCATTGGGGACTCATTTACAACATTTGGCAAAAGTTGTCAAAATTTTCTCAGCAACTATTTAAAACTTTGCAACTTTTTTTGCAACATTTGTGCAATTTTCCATCTAGGTGACCAAACTTGGTCCAAACCCCTAGCTAATGGTACAAGATGGATCCAAAAATGTTGAAACATTAAAACTTGAGAAAATATCCTATTTTAAGGTTTAGGACACCTATTGACTAGTAGTTGACCAAGGGCTTATAAATGCCAATCTTGGAACTAGGTCTTACAAAGAGGGTCCAATGTTAAACCTTTATTACTAACATGCCATATAGACTACTAGGATCCTGAAGGAGTCCATAAGTGCCAAAGACACTTAGTTTACTGAGGGTTCTCCTACACTAGAGAGAGAGAGAGAGAGAGAGAGAGAGAGAGAGAGAGAGAGAGAGAGAGAGAGAGAGAGAGAGAGAGAGAGAGAGAGAGAGAGAGAGAGAGAGAGAGAGAGAGAGAGAGAGAGAGAGAGAGGAGAGAGAGAGAGAGAGAGAGAGAGAGAGAGAGAGAGAGAGAGAGAGAGAGACAGAGAGACAGAGACAGAGACAGAGATAGAGACAGAGACAGAGACAGAGATAGAGATAGAGACAGAGATAGAGATAGAGATAGAGATAGAGATAGAGACAAAGATAGAGACAGAGGTAGAGACAGAGATAGAGAGATAGAGAGAGATAGAGAGAGAGAGATAGAGAGAGAGAGAGAGAGAGAGAGAGAGAGAGATAGAGAGAGAGAGAGAGGTGACCAAACCCCTAGCTAATGATCCAACATGGATCCAAACATGTTAAAACATTAAAACATATGAAAATATCCTATTTTAAGGTTTAGGAAACCTATTGACTAGTAGTTGACCAAGGGCTTATAAATGCCAATCTTGGAACTAGGTCTTACAAAGAGGTTCCAATATTAAACCTTTATTACTAACATGCCCTATAGACTACTAGGACCCCCAAGGAGTCCATAAGTGCCAAAGAAACTTAGTTTATTGAGGGTGCTCCTACATGAGAGAGAGAGAGAGAGAGAGAGAGAGAGAGAGAGAGAGAGAGATGGTATGTAAGACTCTCATTTCCATCCTCTGATTGCAATTTATCCAATCATGAGACAACTTCTCAAAACAAATGTCCCCTCAAGGACACACCTTCGAGGCTGCCCATAATGCACCTAGTGCCTTCCATACACAAAATCTTCACATAGGCCTTCCATCCTCATTCTAACTCTAGACAACATCTTATAATTGTTTATACACCATGTTCTACCAACCCACCAAACCTAGACAACAAATCCTTCACCCAACTCTCACCATTAGCCCTTGAAGCTAGTAGTCTTCACCGGCCATTAATTTTCCTTTTTCTCCATAATTCCCAAAACAAATATAGAAAATATTGATTGATTTGGATAACCTTTTGGATTATTTAAATCCTCTCCAAAACTTAGGATAGAGTTCTTTGGACCATACCCAAGATCCAATAACCTAGGAACCCCACACTAGGCCTAATTGATCCCATTTACAAAGAAACTCATAACCCCACTCATTCCCATGACTCCAAAGTATGGAAAATTCCTTCTTAAGGTTAAAAAACTAAACATTTTCAATTCTTAAATGTTTCACAACTCACCTATGGTCTTAGCCATTAAACACTTATTTCTAGGGTCACACACCTAGGGTCTTCTCAAAAGGACCTCTACACCTTTCTCCAAACAAAGACAATGACTCTAGCACATCATATTGGATATGAAAAACCATTTTCTATCACCAAACACCCCTTTCTTGAAGAGCATCCACTCCCATAATGACTGGTGCAAATCTGGCTCCTCTCAATCAACAAATTACCATAATTTTGTGGCTCTTCAAACATACTTTTCCAAATCCTTGCATATGGTTAGTATGATCCAAGGATAATATTACATGGTTTTACTCCCCCACCAATCACAATGACCATAGGGGGTGGCTCACACCCCTCAGCTCTTCTAAAAAGGACATCTACACCTTTCTCCAAAACAATCCAATGACTCTAGCACATCATATTAGATATGAACAACCATTTTCTATCACCAAAAACCCCTATCCTTAAGAGCATCCACTCCCATAATGATTGGTACAAATCTGGCTCCTCTCAATCAGCAAATTACCACCATTTGTGGCTCTTCAAACACTTTTTTACAAATACTTGCATATGATTAGTATGGTACAAGGATAATATTACATGGTTGTACTCTCCCACAAATAATAGTGACCACAAGGGGTGGGAGAGTTACAACATCACAAAAAACTTCAACCAACAGTGCTGACTTTGTCTAACCAGTCACTGTTTCTAGAACACTAGTTAGATTACTCTATCTTAAACACAACAAAAAAATGAAATGAATGCATGGAAATCTAAGTAACAACAAATGCAATGTCCCTACATCAATAACCAATTTAAAATCACATTTTAAACCACCATTGGAGTAAATTATTCCTGAATGTACCCATGGGATAGTGTATTAATTTGCAGAGAAAAGTTTATTTTTATTAAATGAAATATCCTTATAATGGTCTTTTCCTACACATCCATCTCCACACCCCTTCAACAGAAACCAACACTCCCTCTAAATAGCCATACAGGGTTGGGTGAAGCCCTCTACAACCATAACAATCAGTTACAATGATTGTTACCAGTTGGTTATAGTTAAGGTTTCTTGTCTAGTTGACAAACAAGTGTCAACCTCGAAAACCTTTTACCACTAATGCATTTATAACATTTTCTTAACCTTTGTAAAGGTTTATTATCCCATCAAACCCCTTAGAATTCCTAAACCTCTCTACAAGCCTTACCAGGCTAGTTTTGCCAACATGGGAAAATTACACACTTTGGCACTTTTTTAGTGCATTTAAAACATTTTATTGGCTATATTGGCCATGTTACATTTATTATGGACCTTATAGGTCTTTATATTACTCCTCAAATCTAGTATCACCATAATGACCCCTAGTAACCCCCAAGGTCCAGTTTGACCTTATGATGACATTCATCTCCTATTACATGCCTTTATACATTTAGGCTTATTATATTGTATTGCATCAAATACAAAATGGACCAAAAGTCCAATTACATCCATGTTTTGATCTTGTAGACCATACAACCTGCATGATTCTTTCAAATGACTATCTTTTCATGCCTTTTCCAGGGTGCCCTTCACCATACAACCAAGGATCAATTCAATACAATTCCCTTGGATTAGGAATCTCTTTCTCTTCCTCCAATCTTTGTCCACTTCTTGTTGAGGACCTGCAACAAAATAGTATCCCTTTTTTTATTTATTTCATGCCGCTACAATCAAACAACATGTGCCAAGCAACATCCCTCATAGCTTTGTGTCCATAGATGTATGCAACATCATCACTTACATGGTGAACAATATAAAACTCCTAAAAACCTTTCACAAAAGTGTTAGAAACAAAAATAACCAAGTCATTCATAGGCACCGAAACACATTTTTGGTATACCCCTCCTTCCTTCATTGGATTCACTACTTCATCCTAATGCTCACACACTCCTTGTGAGATCTTTTTCCTTGTAGACAACTCTGATTCTAAGGTCTCTCCATGAACATCTCCTCTTGCATCTTTATGCCCCTATCCTAGGCATTCCTCCACCACTACTCCACCTTTCCTTTTCCATTCTTCAACTATGGCATCTAACTAATCCCACAAATGTGTCTTGTCTTCAAAACTTTGACCACTAGGTTCTAGACAACTCTCAGCAACCTATACCCTCTCCTCATCAAAAATTCCTTGAACTCTCTTAGAGACTCCTCCATTCAGTATTTTTTTATCTATCATAAACCTTTTGATAGGCCATGGATACAAAGCTATGTGGCCACCAACCAAACTAAGGGTTTCTAACACCCGAATCCAAACTATACTTGTTTCTAGGACCCTCCTTGATCCTACACCCACTCCTTGGGAACAATCACTAGATGAGACCAACAAGGGAACTTCACCCTACACCTCTAGTCCACTCTAAAAATGAATCCTAACAACCCACAATGCCAATTCTTCAATCTAGTCCTACAATCCTTGTAGCCCTGAACACCTTGTTTTGGTCTTTAGTTTACAAAACTCTTGAATGACTTGGGAAACTACACATATTTTAAAACACCATTTTTTATTCCCTAATAGATCCTAAGAGCCCTTGGTTTGACCCTAATCCAGCACCCTCAAACACCTACTACATCCATAGGCCTAATTGGCCAGATTATACTAGGAACACAAAGCAACTATGAGAAGGTGGGATCTTAGAATTTTTCAAAACCCCTTGGACATCCTTAAAAAATCCCAAATGACCAAAAATGACACTTTATAGGGTCACCTTAGTCCCACACACTGACTGTCTCCACTTAGCAACACTTCTCCTAGCTAAACACATAGAGATGTTTAGCCTAGGGCCAGCTTGATGAAAGACTAGACCAACTCCTCTTACCTCATTCCTCTAGAATCATTGAAAGGAAATCCCTAAATTTCATTCCTCTAAGTTTCATGAGGATCCACCAGTGGAAGGGAAAGTTAGGGTCCCATCTTGATGAAACCCTCAAATTCAAGGTTATTTGGACTAGTCCAGGAAAAAATGATTGGATCTCTGATAATACAACACCAAAGGACCTCAAACCAATTACATTTGAACACTGATACACCCTTACAATCAAAACACAAATTAGTAAGTCATCCAATGTCTGTACGAGTTCATACAATTCAATGATACAGTCAGATTTTCTAGAAATTCAAGGTTTCTTATTCAAATTCTTAAGCCTTCGTACATACATCATCCAACTAGATGTCTAATCTCATATTTGGATTTGAAAATCCTCCCCCAATGGTTAAAACCACTTTTTTAGGTTTTTTTGAACCAAATTACAACTTTAGAGGAACTTTTGAAAAGTTGTCAAGCAACTTTCAAATGTTGCATTGCAACTTTTCCATTCTTTCCCCAAGGCTTTACCTAAATGGATCAAATCCATCCACCTAAAGCCTAAACCTAACTTATCCAATCCAACCTATTCTAGGCATTTGAGACCTTTGGTTCAATTGAACTTCTTGGTTCATAAGATCACCTAAGAGCCAATTGACCTTACAAATGGTCTTTTATTACAACTCTAGAGATCCACATGGATCCTATCAACTATCTACCGCCTCCTATAATTATTTCCTACATGGGAGTTCCTTGGGTTCCTTGAACCATACTCCTTAGGCCAATAAAACTCAATTATCTTGAGTTGGTAGATTAGGCACCTTGTAACCCAACTTTTCAATTGTTGTTTCACTCAACCAAGTAGCATCTTCTACTAGTTTCTCTCTCCACTTGATGAGGTATTCATGGTAGGTTTATCTCCTAGTCTTCTTACCTTCTCTTTTACCAAGGATACATTCAATCTCTAGTGGTTGGAATTTAGGAAGGGTCTTGATGGTGTCATCCTTAGGAAGTGCTTCTCCACTTGTGTTCAACACCTTTGGGCCTTTATAGGCATATAGATCTAAGACATTGAATATATTGGATAGTCCAATGTCTGGTGGCAAGTCTACCTTGTATGCATTTGTGCCACACTTCTGAACAATATTAAATGGTCCTATCTTCCTCATCAAAATTTTACTATGTTTCCCTTTGGGAAATCTCTCTTTTTTGATATGAATCATCACCATATCTCCTATAGAGAATTTCACATCTCTTCTTCTAGTGTCTGCAGTAGCCTTGTATTTCTCTGTGGTTCTCTCCAATCTGCTCTTCACTTCCTTGTGGATGTCTCTCATGACCTCTACAAAATCACTTGCTTGAGCATTGTTCCACTACAAGGATCTGACTTCTCTAACTCCATTACACCCCTAGGGTGTGTTCAATAGACTATTTGGAAGGGACTCTACCCTATACTCTTGTTCACTGAGTCATTATGGAAAATCTCTACCTGAGAAATCACTCAATCCCATGTAGTGTCATAATCCTTTATTAGGAACCTTCATAGGTTCCCAAGAGACCTATTAACAACTTATATTTGGCCATCTGATTGGGGATAGTAGGCTCATGAATAAGACAAGTCTATCCCAAGCTTCTTCCACATGGTCCTCCAAAACTAACCAAGGAGCTTGGAATCTCTATCTGAGATTATGGATAAAGGAAACCCACGTAATCTTATGATCTCCTTGAAGAATATCGTTGATACATGTGAGGCATCATGGTTTGTCTTGGAAGGTAGGAAATGGGCCATCTTTGAGAATCTATCCACCACCACACACACACTATCATATCCTTACTTGGTCTTAGGAAGCCCAAGCACAAAATCCATGCTCACTGAATCCCATGGTCTATTTGGAATGGGTAAGGGAGTGTAAAGGCATACATTAGAACTCCTCCCCTTGGCTCTTTGGAACACCATGAAACTCTCCATAAACTCTCTTTTATAATGTTATCTCTTAGTGATCTCCTAGGGATACACAATTGACTGCCTTCAAATAGTAACCCCTCCTGCAACATGTAATTTGAAAAAACACTATGATACTGACCTATCATTGTCTTACACACTTGGTAAGCTTCATTAAAATCCTCATCCTATTCATACATGTCCTTTATAGAATGGATTCCCATATTCTCTAACCTCATCTCCTGAATGGTTAGATTCCTCCTATTGAGGGCATCAACAACCTTGTTTTCTACCCCTTTCTTGTGCTTTATTATGAAAGTGTAGGATTGGAGGTGTTCCATCCACTTCACATGTTTTTGGTTTAAATTTTCCTGCCTATTCAAGAAGCTCAGTGCATGATTATCAGTATATACAACAAATTCTTCAGGAAACAAGTAGTGCCTCCACTTCCTTAAGGACTGCACCATTGCATACATCTCCAAATCATAGATGGAGTACCTTTGTTTTGCCTCATTCACCTTAACACTAAGAAGGCTACAAGCTTTCCTTCTTGGCTTAGGACTCCTCCTATGGCCCTATTGCTAGCATCACATTCAATTGTGAAGACTTTACTAAAGTCTAGTAGAACTAGTATAGGTTGTTTTGCAACTTTCCTCTTGAAGAACTCAAAATCCCTGTCAACTTCTTGAGTCCACACAAACTGACATTTATTACCCCCTTTTATGGTATCAATCATGGGATCACTCGCATTGCTAAAGCCTCTAATAAACTTTCTATTAAAACTTGCTAAGGCATGAAAGCTTTTTACCTCACTTGTAGACCTTGGAGTTGGCCAGTCTAGTATGGCATCCACCTTAGATAGATCCATTTTGAGATTTCCTCCTAAGATGACAAAACCTAGGAATATCAATTCCTCCTACAAGAAAATAAATTTCTCCAACTTGATTCTCAATTTCTCCTTTATCAGTCTCTTCAAGACTTGTTCCACATTCCAAGGTGTTCTCCTTTGCTCCTATTGAAGATGAGAATTTCATCTAGATAGACAACCACAAAGTGGTTGATGAATAGCTTAAACACCTCACTCATGAGTCTCATGAAGGTTATTGGTGCATTTGAGAGACCAAAGGGCATCACCATCCACTCAAATATCCCCTCATTTGTGTTTTGTGCTATCTTCCATTCATCTCCTTCCCTCACCCTTATTTGGTGGTATCCACTCTTCAATCAATCTTGGAGTAGTACTTTCCCCCTCCTAGGTAATCCATCTAGTCTTCCATCCTTGGCATGGTAAATATGTATCTTATGGTTATCTTGTTTATAGCCTGGGAGTTATTACATAACCTCCATGTACCCTCCTTCATTGGGGCTAGCAGGGTTGGCACTACATAAGGACTGATGCTCCTCCTTATGAATCCATTTCTCAAGAGTTCTTCCACTTGTCTTGCTAACTCCTCATTCTAATTAGGGGTCAATTTGCATGCTTCCTTGTTTGGGAGTGTAAATCCTGGTATAAATTCAATATAGTGACTTACTTCTCTAATAGGTGGCAGGGTCTCTATCTTGCTATCTGCAATCACCCCCTTGTATCTCCACAAAATTCTTACACTTCTTTTGGTCCCACTTTCCTTATTGGTTCTTCATCTTCCATTATGCAATCCTTTCTCTCTTCCTTGGGTCTCACTACAATAGCACAACAGGGAGTGTTCTTCACCTTGAATGTCTTTAAAAAATCCTTCTCCCCAAGAACTAGCATATTGGCTGCTTGGAGTGTCTCTTTCCCATCCTCTAGCAGGGGTCTCATGGTAAATTGTATTCCCCCTTTGTTTATCTCATAATTTTTTTTCCTTCCATCATTATGTGATTGTACATCATATTTCAAAGGCCTCCCTAGTAGCAAATGACAAGCATCCATGTCTATTACATCACATAGGAAGTTGTCTTGATAGTCCCCTATCCAGAACTCCACATACACCTGTTCACCCACAAAATCTTGTTTTTCTTTGTTAAATCAAGACACCTTATAGGGGTTAGGATGTGGTATCCTTTTAAAACTAGGTTTATTAACCATACAAATGGATGCTAAGTTATCAGTTGAGTTTGAATCTACTATCACGTTGCAGACTTTACCTTTTACCTTCAAACTAGTCTGGAACAAGATCCTCCTCTGTGGTGGCTCCTTAATTTGAGGATTCTTCAACAAGCTCCTCATGAACATAAGGAACTCTCCTTGTTATGGATCTTCATTCCCTCTTTGTGCTTGTAGACTTTGAGTGGCATCCTCTTGTGCTAGGTGCACCCTCTTGTCTCCTCCTTGATGGTTGTTCCCATTTTTGTCAGGGCACCTTGAGGCTTGGTGTCCTACTTGATTGCAGTTTAATCATGTCCTAGTAAACACCCCTAGAGTCCTTCCTCATAACCTTCCTCTACTATTACTTCTTCCCCCACTATAACCTCCTCTAGGACTAGTATCTCCTTCTTGGATTTCTCGGTTGCTAGATTCTGCTACAGGAGCACCTAGGCTAGCCTCCATTGGTTAGTAAATTCTGGCTTGTACTTGACTCTAGCCAAGTCAAGATCTTAGTTTAGTTTGTTTTAGGACCTTAGAAGGTCTCTTTCTATGTTGGATAGGTGAGTTAGTCATTAGGACTAAGGTCACAATAATAGCCTTTGTTAGTTGTTTATTTAATTTCTTAAGTTAGAAGCTTAAGCCTAGGTGAGAGTCTTAAATGTGTTCTAACACATCTTGTTGTTATAAAGATGCCATAAGGTTATAAATGGATTTGGATCCTTGAGACATAGGAGGTTAGAAGCCCAATAATATAGGAACATGGAAAATGTGGAAGTTGCCAAATGTTCAAAAGGAGTTGTCTTCAATTTTGTAATTATTGAAAAAAGAGTGCATGCCATTCGTGTATCTTTGGATTCCCTAAGTTATAGGAGGTTATGCTTGACCAAAAATACCTAAAAGTAAGTAAAATGGAATCTAATGATATTGAAGACAAATACACGAGACTCATTCATGCATTGTAATAGTTTTAGAGAAAGAAAATAGAGCTCTGCAAGCATTTTTATAGTGAATTTCTGGTGTTTTTGTGTTGACAGTCATACTTAATGGATTAAATGACTAAAACCAGTGCTGGATTATTGTTATATAGGTCTTTTTATGAAATTTTTCATTTTAAGTGTTAGTCATTTTGAGGTCATCTATCTGCTGGTTTTCAGCAATTGAGTTTAGGGTGTCTAATTTGCTATTGTTTTGAGTAGTTTAGGAAGTCATGGCTCCTCCATGAAGCCTAACCATGGAATATCATTCATGTTAGATGGAAATGGTAGAGGAGTCATTTTTTTATATATTTTTAGGAGTTAGGAGTCTTAAAATCATGAGGAACTATTTTATATGCTAGGCCCTAAGTGAGTTTATGCAGCCTAATTAGAGGTCTAGAGGTTAAAAGAGTGAAGAAACATTGCATGGTTGTATGGATCCATACTGCTCCAGGAATTTTTCATGAAGGTAAAAATCATATCTAACCATTTTTTGAAGATAGAAGCCATACCAATAATCTAGGATTTGGTTTGAACAAGTTTGCTATCAAAACCACAGTTCAGTCCTAGAAATTAGGCCTATTAGGCCTCTTGTCCTTGTTTGTAGGAAGGCCCTATCTAGTCACTTTAAAACCTAGAAACTTTATGAAATTTTTAAAACTCCCAAAAGGGTATCTGAAAAAAGTTTTATTTTTCTGAGTTCTTTGGGAAAAAATTTCCAAAAAGGGGAAAAACGGACTGGTGAAGGCTACTAGAATAGGCCTATTTTTAAGGTCAATTCATGATGAATCATGGAATCCGATAAGAAGATGATCAAAGAACCTTCCAAGATGGATCAAATGGGAAAGAAAAAGAATTTTTTCATGATAGAGAAGACCCCTAAAATTTTGGAGCAAGTTTATGGAGATTTAGCACTTAGAGCCTTCTAAGTGAGTGTGGAGAAGTGAATCAAAACTAGGGTGTTGATCATTCAAGGTGAAGTTTTCAGAGATTGACTCTTATAGAAGAGTTTGAATAGGTCTTAGTTAATAATCTAAGCCTATTGGAAGATCCTATAGAGGAATAGGATACTAGGAGGCAAGTGAAGTCTCTTGGAGGGTGTGAAAACAAGCCTTGAATTTTATCATACATCAGATTCCCCTTGGGATCTATTGAAAAATCCCCTTCCATTGAATCTTCCTCTACCCCTATTATTGGTTCCTCTCCCTTTACCTTGGGAGTCATTCATCCTCCTTTTTCTCTCCTTAATCTTCTGTGCCATTTGGAAACATGAGTGCATTGACTTTGGATTGAACAAAGTCAGTTCATCTTGGATTGAATACTTGAGACCATTCAAGTATCTGGCCAACTTCTACTTCTCACTCTAAGTCTCCTTGGCCTATAGATTAATTTTACTAAACTCCTCTGTGTATGCACCCACATCTAAGTCCTTCTTCCTTAGGCTCTACAACTTCTTATGCATAGTGACTTCATAATCCTCTAGTATGAATTGTCTCTGAATTTCTAACTTCATTCTCCTCCATGTGGCTATTTATCTCTTTCCTTCATCTATCCTTTCACTTTGAAGGAAGTTCCACCAACTAAAGGCAGTGCCCTTCATCTTTCATTTTGACAACCTAAATTTTTGGCTTTCTGATACACTCTCACAATCAAAATGATTGTGCATAGCCACTAACCAATCAACACAATCTTCAGGGTTTAGTTTTCCAAAAAAGGTAGGCACATCTACTTTAGTGTTTATTCTTCCCACCTTCTCAAGGTCCTCTAAAAATATCCTTTGATCTACATCTATCCCTGGCCTATCCCTCCGGGGTTCCTCTCTTTCTTCCTTATCCTATCCTTCTTCTTCGAAATCCTCATAGGTTTCCATACCCATCTTTCCTTTCAATTTGTCCATCTCCCTTTTTAGGGTCCTATTCTCTTCTCTAATGGCTCTTCCTTTTTCCATATGCTCCTTGACCAATTTGGCCAACTATACATTGGTGATTCTCAAAGAGATCTCCCTCTCCCTTTCTTCATTTTCTAACATCTTGTCTTCACTCCTACTATCCAATCAGGAGCTTGGTGGCTCTAATACCACATGATGTAGATCTATGCATCCACCAACCAAACCAAGGGTTTCTAACACCCCAATCCAAACTATACTTGTTTCTAGGACCCTCCTTGATCCTACACGCACTCCTTGGGAAAAAGCACTAGATGAGCCCAATAAGGGAACTTCACCCTACACCTCTATTCCACTCTCAAAAATGGTGGAGACAATATTTTGGGACCAATAATAACTAGGATCCACCCTCAAAAGGAATCCTAACAACCCACAACACCAATTCTTCAATCTAGGCCTACAATACTTATATCCCTGAACACCATGTTTTTGGTCTTTAGTTTAGAAAACTCCTGAATGTCTTGGGAAACTACACATAGTTTCAAACACCCTTTTGGATTCACAAATAGATCCCAAGAGCCCTTGGTCTGACCCTGATCCAGCACCCACAAACACCTACTAGGTCCACGAGCCTAATTGGCCAGATTAGACTAGGAACACAAAGCAACTATGAGAAGGTGGGTTCTCAGAATCCTTTTGTAATATAAAAATGTGTTCATGAAAATGTAATGGAAGAAAAAAGGGGGGCTAATGTGATATTTATGTAATATATAGGAATGTGAAAAGTAAGATCTTCTTCTTAACCCCAAATTCCCAAAGGAAAGATCCAAATTGATTAACCATAAGAAGATGGTCAATACATAAATGAATCAATCAATGGAGTATATGAAGAAAGGAGAAAAACTTATGTTCTGTTATGGAAAGGAAATATAGAAATATAAATTGAATTGAAGACAATTACTAACCTCAAAATAGGATAGATCTGGAAAATACTATTTTCTAGTGTCTGTACTCAATTTCAGAAAATTCTACAACCAAATCTAGCCTGGAAACACAAAAACATAGAAAGCCCAGAAACCTTCTGATGCAAAGCATCCTTCACACACATCAACATAATAGGATCCATCTGATCCAATCTTCATTTCATTATAAGAAAAATTTATTAGAGGCATCTCACAAGATCAAACCCATCATTAATTAGAAAACAAAATATTTCATTGTCAAAACTTGTTGGCCACACTGCCATGTTTTACAGATCCGCACTCAAGCATCTATAACTTTTTCTCTAAACTATATCATCATAATCACTTTGGTTATTTTTTTTTAAATTATGATGAACACAACATATATCAAAATTAGAAGGATCCAACAGTTATATTATTAGTTATGGTACCTGCACCGAGACCCATTTTTACTGTCATCAACCAGAATTAAATCATGTAACTCTGCCTAGAGCATTCAATATATTTTACAAAACAAATCCAATTTAAACCAAACCAATTTAAAATTTATCATTTCTGAGTTTATTTTCTAAATCTGTAAGCCATTTATTTTTCCAATGAGTAAATCATTATACAAGCACAAATCTTTGCTTGCAACTCCATTGAAGAGGGTTTAAAACTAGTCTTCATTAAAAATGTCATACATTCCACAAATCATCATAACATTGAACCAAAAAAAAAGGAGATGAAATAATACTCAAATATCTTTCCAATGAATATAATTATAGGTCTTAACTCTTTCATATGCATTTGTATCACACATTTCAATATGATTGTTCTTAGAAATCCTAAATCTGCAAACACTAACTTTCACCAAAAACCTCATAACTTCCTCCAAAGTTAATAAAAATTAATCAAAACAAAATCATAAGAAAGAGGATTAATTATAATATCTAAAAATTATAAATATACAAGGTTTCCAAGATGTACATGGTTGTACAAGGCCTGGAAACAACTTAACAAAAACAAATGATCAAAATGAGAGATTCAAACTCACTCAATTGTTCCAAAATGTTCTCCCCTTTCTCTATTCTTCTTTGAATGACCAATACATCATATTTATACATATTTAGGTAGTTATAAACCACCCAACTATATTTATGACCTTTCATCTTTCTTTTTACAACTTTTAATGCCTTTTTGCATTGTTTCATGCTTTGCAACCTTTATGCATTTTGACAACTTTTGTGACACTTAATAAAAATGACTCCACACTTTGTAAAAACACCCTAGACATGTCCAAATAACCTATTTAAGAAATTTTACATCATTTCTATCATTTCATGGCTTTTTTATACAAATTTGACCTTTTGACCAATCTAGGTCTTAAATGACAACAAAATGACAACTTCATAATTTTATTGCCCTTAGGCATTACAATTGATTCCATTACATGGAATACCACATCCAAACATATGGATTTACATTAAACCATTAAAATATCCTTTGGTATCATCTTCAATATCCTGATGTCGAGGTTCTCCTACACCATACTCTCGACCTTCAAAAATTTCCAAGTCCCTTGGAAACATGGATACAATGACCTACAAGAAAAATTTGAGTGAAATCTTCACCTTTTCCTTCATTTGACATTTTCCTCTTTATGCCTCTTTTATCATCTCTATTCTTCTACTATCTTCCTTCAATAAATATTTTTATGACTCCTACCAATAGATTTTGTAGTGGTTTCCATCCACGGTGTTTTACCAATATCTCAAGTCCACCCTCTATTGCTGCTTCCTTGTGCCTCACCTAGGAGTCCTTTCTTGCCTCTCACCCCAGGTCTTTTGGAAACCAATAGACCATCTCCTCTATGGACCTAGACCATCTTTTGTGGCCTTTTGGTAAACCTCGATGCCCACCTCTTCTAGTGAGTTAACAAACACCTACAACCATAAAAACTTCACAATAAGAATCACAATACCTGACACTTCTTGGTGTAGATTGTCTTCTATCTACATGCTTAGAATCTTCTGAGATTTGATACCAATATGATGCAGAGAATCCTTCAAAAATTTCAAAATAATAGGATCCATCTGATCCAATCTTCATTTCATTATAAGAATAATTTATTAGAGGCATCTCACAAGATCAAACCCATCATTAATTAGAAAATAAAATAATTCATTGGCAAAACTTGTTGGCCACACTGCCATGTTTTAAAGATCATCACTCAGGCATCTGTAACTTTTGTTCTCAAATATATCATCAAAATCCCTTGTGTAATTTTATGGTAAATTAGGATAACCACAACATATATCAAAATTATAAGGATCCAATGGTTATATTATTAACTATGGTGTCTTCACTGAGACCCATTTTTACTGTCATCAACCAAAATTAAATCATGTAACTCTGCCTAGAGCAGTTAATATCTTTTACAAAGCAAAAAAAAATTTAAACCAAAATAATTTCACATTTATCATTTTTGATTCTGGTATCCAAATCTGTAAGCCATTTATTTTTCCAATGAGTAAATCATTATACAAGCACAAATCTTTGCTTGCAACTCTGTTGAAGAGGGTTTAAAACTAGTCTTCATTAAAAATGTCATAGATTCCGAAAATCATTATAAAATTTAACCAAACAAAAAGGAAATGAGATACTACTCAAATACCCTTTTGATGAATAAAATTATATTTCCTAACTCTTCCATATGCATTTTTACTACGCATTTCAATATGACTATTCTCAGAAATCTGAATCTGCAAATACTAACTTTCACCAAAAATCTCATAACTTCATCCAAAGTTAATAAAAATTGATAAAACCAAAAGAATAAGAAATAAAATTCATTATTCTATCTAACCATTATAAATATATATGGTTTTTGGGTTGTACATGGCCGTACAAGGCCTGGAAACAACAACTTAACAAAAACAACTGATCAAAATGAGAGATTCAAACTCACTCAATTGTTCCAAAATGTTCTCCCCTTTCTATATTCTTATTTGAACAATCAATACATCATATTTATACATATTTAGGTAGTTAGAAACCACCCAACTACCCTTATGACCTTTCATCTTCCTTTTTACAATTTTTAATGCCTTTTTGCATTGTTTCATGCTTTGCAACTTTTATGCATTTTGACAAATTTTGTTACACTTAATAAAAATGACTCCACACTTTGTAAAAAAACCCTAGACATGTCCAAATAACCTATTTAAGACCTTTTAAATTATTTATAGCCTTTTCATGGCTTTTTTTTATACAAATTTGAACTTTTTACCAATCTAGGTCTTGAATGAAGTAAATGACAACTTCACAATTTTATTGCCCTTAGGCATTACAATTGATTCCATTACATGGAATACCACATCCAAACATATGTATTCACATTAAATCATTAAAATATCATTTGGGATCATCTTCAATATCTTGATGTCTAGGTGCTCCTACGCCACCTTCTATCTTTCTGAGAAAGGTCAAACTTCACCCAAAATAGGGGTAAGATCTTACTCGGGGGCACAATCTTACCCCTTTATGTCGACCTTGACCTGCACTATTCTAATAGAAGATCCATTCATAGATCCCAAAAGTTTTTTGAAAAGGGTACTAAGATCTTATCTGCAATTCATTGTCCCGCACCAGTACTTTCAAGAAAAAGGGTTTTATTTGTTGGATGAGGGGTTTGCCTTGGTCAAACCCTGATTTTGGAATTAACCTTGAATTGTAATTGAAATTATAGCAATAAACAAAGTAAATGGAACAATTCACCTTTCTTATGTTGAAATCCTTGTGGAGGATTCAAGTCCTTAAATCCACAAGTATGGATGCTCCAAATGAATGTAGAATTGTATGTACGATGTCTCAATTAAATTGCATTAGATCTTCAACACCAATCTTGAATGAATCTTGGAATAGGGAGAAGCTTGAATGGAAATGGATGTAGAAATCTTCAACAAAGGGGTTGCATAGAGATTGAATCCTTCAATGGCCACCAAATGGATCTCCTTGATGAATTATATCTTGAATGCTTGAATTCTTGAAGATGAATGAATGCTCAAATGCTTTCCTTATCCTTCTTTCTTTCTATATTTCTTGAGAGATTATGAAAAGATATGGATTAAAATGAGAGAGGAACACTTCCTTTTTATATTTGTCTAGGGCATAAACTTCTAGAGAGGCTGACATAGGAGAATTAAATTCCCATTTAAATCTTAATCCATTGAAACAGACCTAGATTAAATATAATTTAAGAGTTTACCATTCTAAAATTCAAAACAACTGACCCAAAAGTAGGAAAATAAACTTTCTAAATCCTGATATCCAAAAGCTTTCAGAACTTGAAATCTGGACCTAGGGTCAAGGTCGAGGTCGATCTTGAATTTGAGGTCAAGAATCTTAGATTCTTAGGATTAGGTACTAGAAATAGGTTGTAAATAGGTGGAAAGAGAAGTAGAATAGGGGAAAAAAGCTAGATACCAGTCAAAGACCAATTCAAGGCATTTGACATGACCCCAGACCACTTACTTGGAGGGCTAAACCGGTCCTAAATGAAAGTGCTTCCATTTTCTAATGATAGACCTACAAACCCCTTATACTTCCTTAACACATCCCAAATGACCAAAAACAACACTTTACAGGGTCACCTTAGTCCCACACACCAACTGTCTCCACTTGGCAACACTTCTCATGGATAAACACATAAAGATGTTTAGCCTAGGGCCAGCTTGATGAAAGGCTAGACCAACTCCTCTTACCTTGATCCTCTGGAATCATTGAAAGGATATCTCTTACTTTCATTCCCCTAAGTTTCATGAGGATCCACTGGTGGAAGGGAAAGTTAGGGTCCCATCTTGACAAAACCCTCAAAATCAGGGTTATTCAGACCAGTCTAGGAATAAATGATTGGATCTTTGATAATACAACACCAAAGGATCTCAAACCAATTGGATTCAAACACTGATACACCCATTTTTAGACAATCAAAAAAAAAATTAGTAAGTCATCCAATGTCTGTACTTGTTCATACAATTTGCTGATATAGTCAGATTTTCAAGAAATTCAAGGTTTTCTTATTACAATTCTTAAGCCTCTATAAATACATCATCCGAATGGATGTCTGATCTCATATTTGGATTTAAAAATCCTCCCCCAATGGTTAAAACCACCTTTTTAGGTGTTTTGAACTAAATTACAAGTTTGGATAAACTTTTGAAAAGTTGTCAAGCAACTTTCAAAAGTTGCATGCAACTTTCAAATGTTACATTGCAACTTTTCCATTCTTTCCCCTAGGCTTCTATTAAACTTTACCAATGCCTAAATGGATCAAATACATCCACCTAAAGCCTAAAATTAACTTATCCAATCAAAATGAACCTATTCTAGGCATTTGAGACCTTTGGTTTGATTGGGCTTCTTGGTTCATAAGTTCACTTAGGAGCCAATTAACCTTACAAATGGTCTTTTATTACAACTCTAGAGATCCACATGGATCCTATAAACTATCTACCCCCTCCTATCATTATTTCCTCCATGGGAGTGCCTTGGATGCCCTACACCAACCACACAACCCTCTTCCTCATCTTCTTATGGCAACTTGTGGCTACTTCCTTCAACTTTGTCTTCAAGAGTTTGAACTCCTCATTCTCCAAGGTCCCTGTCATCTTTGAGACCTCTCTAAACTCATCCTTCTAATGCCATCCTCCTTGTAATGAAAACATTTCATCAATGGAATCTTTCATAACCCTATATTCTCTTGTTTCAACAACAACTTGTAATGGACACTTGACTGTCCCCACTTGGATTCCTTAATCCATGCACTCATTTGTTACCTCAAAAACCTCTGCAAATCCAATCTCTTTCTCTATCAACTCAACTTCTTGATCCTCTTCAATTTTTGACCCACACATCACCATATTCTTCTCTATCCTATCATCTTCATGTTCTGACTTCTTCATGTGCATCTGCACTTGCATCTTTATTTTTCCTTCGACTGAATCAGTCACCTTAGCCACTTCCCTCTCTAGGATCTTCCCCTAATCCACATCTCTTTGTGCCCCATCATAGGTCTGATGCCCCAAATCACTTTCTACCTTGCTATCCACATTGATTCTATCTTTTGACTACCCTTTACTCTCCAAGAGCCCATTCCACTCCAAAACACCATTACTTCTTGTCACTGTCCATGACACTTCTTCATATTTCAAGGGATGCAACACAACTCTCCGTCCTCTATCCAAGAATGTATAGGTGTTCTTTTCTCCATCATGGAGGGTACACTTCCTTATCTACCATTCTCTCTCAATGATAAAATGAAAATCCACTATTGGAATGATATCACACCATAGGCTGTCCTCATATGGCCCAATGCTAAAGTGCACTTGTGCTTGTTCTATCAGCTCAACTTGGTCTTCCATATTTATGCCATGTGCCCTATATGGTCTCTCATGTATCATCCTTGGTAAGTTCAAATTCTGAACCATCTCAATGGAAATAAAATTTTAAAACACACCATTTAAAACTATAGCTTTACAAACTTTGTTCTTGCACTTACAATGTGTCTTGAATATGCATAGATGCACAATGTACCTTGTATCCAAATCTACATTGATGATCACCATCTCTACTATATCCCTCTGATGTTAGAAAAAAATTTCTCCACATTTTATCTACAATATAGGATTCATTCAACTTTGAACCACCACCTTGGAAGGCTCTCAAAGGATTATTAAACTTTAAGGGTTCAACAAAGGATTCTAGGTCTTCAAAATCCTAGAGTGCATCCTCCAACTCTCTCCCAAAGGAATCTTCCAGACTCTAATACCACTTGATGTAGAGGTGGCATGTAAGACTCTTATTTCCATCCCCTGATTGAAATTTATCCAATGATGAGACAACTTCTCACATAGAATGTTCCCTCAAGGATTCACCTTCTATCCTACTCCAAATGCACCTAGCACCTTCCATACACCAAATATTCACATAAGCCTTCCATCCTCATTCTAACTCCACACAACATCTTATCATGGTATATACACCATGTTCCACCAACCCACAAAACTTGGACAAACAATCCTTCACCTAACTCTCACCATTAGCCCTTAAAGCTAGTAGTCTTCACCAGTCATTAATTTTCCTTTTTCTCCATATTTCCCCAAACAACTAAAGAAAATATTGATTTATTTGGATACCCTTTTGGATTCTTTAAATCCTCTCTAAAACTTAGGATAGACTTCTTTGGATCATACCCAAGATCCAATAACCTAGCAACCCCACACTAGGCCTAATTAATCTCATTTACAAAGAAACTCATAAACCCACTTATTCCCATGAATCCAAAGTATGAAAAAATCCTTCCTAAGGTTACAAAACTAAAAATTTTCAATTCTTCAAGGTTTCACCACTCACCTATGGTCTTCGCCATTAAACACTTATTTCTAGGGTTACACACCTAGGGTCTTCTCAAAAGGACCTCTACACCTTTCTCCAAACAAATAAAATGACTCTAGCACATCATATTGGATATGAAAAACCATTTTCTATTACCAAACACCCCTTTCTTGAAGAGAATCCACTCCCATAATGACTGGTGCAAATCTAGCTCCTCTCAATCAACAAATTACCATAATTTTGTGGCCCTTCAAACATATTTTTCCAAATCCCTACATATGGTTAGTATGATCCAAGGATAATATTACATGGTTTTACTCTCCCACAAATAATTGTGACCATAGGGGGTGGAAGAGTTACAACATCACAAGAAACTTCAAACCAACAGTGATGACTATGTCTAACCAGTCACTGTTTCTAGAACACTAGTCAGATTACTCTATCTTAAACAAAATTAAAAAATGAAATGAATGCATGGAAAGGTATGTAACAACCAATTAAATGTCCCTATATCAATAAACAATCCAAAATCACATTTTAAACCACCATTGTAATTCATTATTCCTGACTGTACCCATGGGACAATATTAATTTGTAGAGAAAAGTTTGTTTTTATTGAATGAAATATCCTTACAATGGTCTTTTCCTACACATCCATCTCCACACCCATTCAACACACACCAAAACTTCCTCTTAATAGCCATACAGGGCTAGGTGAAGCCCTGTGCAACTATAACAGTTAGTTACAATGACTATTACTGGTTGGTTATAGTTAAGGTTTGTTGTCTAGTTGACAACCAAGTGTCAACTTTGACAACCTTTTACCACTAATGCCTTTATACAATTGTCTTAATATTTTTAAACATTTATTATCCCATCAAACCCCTTAGAACTCCTAAACCTCTCTACAAGCCTTACCAGGCCAATTTTGCCAACATGGAAAAATTACACACTTTGGCACTTTTTTAGTGCATTTACAACATTTTATTGGCTATATTGGTCATGTTACATTTATTATGGACCTTATAGGTCTTTATATTACTCCTCAAATCTTGGACCACCATAATGACCCCTAGTGACCCCCAAGGTGCACTTTTACCTTATGATGACATTCATCTCCTATTACATGCCTTTATACATTTAGGCTTATTATATTGTATTGCATCAAATAAAAAATGGACCAAAAGTCCAATTACATCCATGTTTTGATCTTTTAGACCATAAAACCTACATGAGTCTTTCAAATGACTCTCTTTTCATACCTTTTCTAGGCTTCCCTTCACCATACAACCAAGGATCAATTCAATCCAAGTCCCTTGGATTAGGAGTTTCTTTCTCTTCCTCCAGTCTTTGTCCATTTCTTGTGGAGGACCTAGAACAAAATAGTATCCCTTGTTTATTTATTTCATGCCCCTGCAATCAAACAACATGTGCCAAGCAACATCCCTCATAGCTTTTTGTCCATAGATGTTTGCAACATCATCACTTACATGGTGAACAATATAAAACTCTTGCAAACCTATCACAAAAGTGTTAGAAACAAAAATAACCAAGTCATTCTTAGGCACCAAAACACATTTTTGGTATACCCCTCCTTCCTTCATTGGGTTCACTACTTCATCCTGATGCTCACACACTCCTTGTGAGATCTTTGTCCTTGTAGACAAATCTGATTCTAAGGTCTCTCCATGAACATCTCCTCTTGCATCTTCATGCCCCTATCCTAGGCATTCCTCCACCACCACTCCACCTTTCCTTTTCCATTCTTCAACTATGGCAACTAACTAATCCCACAAATGTGTCTTGTCTTCAAAACTTTCACCACTAGGTTCTAGAAAAATCTCAACAACCTATACCCTCTCGTCATTAGTAATTCCTTGAACTCTCTCAGTGACTCCTCCATTTAGTAGTTTTTTTTATGTCATAACTCTTTTGATAGGCCACAGATGCAGAGCTATGCGGCCACCAACCAAAGTGAGGGTTTCTAACACCTGAGTCCAAACTATACTTATTTCTAGGACCCTCCTTGATACTACACCCACTCCTTGGGAATAATCACTAGATGATACCAACAAGGGAACTTCACCCTAAACCTCTAGTCCACTCTAAAAAGGAATCCTAACAACCCACAACATCAATTCTTTAATCTAGGCCTACAATCCTTGTAGCCCTGAACACCCTATTTTTGGTCTTTGTTTTACAAAACTCTTGAATGACTTGGGAAACTACACATATTTTCAAAAACCATTTTTGATTCCCCAATAGATCCCAAGAGCCCTTGTCTGACCCTAATCCAGCACCCCAAAATACCTACTAGGTCCATAGGCCTAATTGGCCAGATTAGACTAGGAACACAAAGCAACTTTGAGAAGGTGGGTTCTCATAATGTTGAAAACCCCTTGGACATCCTTAAAACATCCCAAATGACCAAAAACAACACTTTATAGGGTCACCTTAGTCCTACACACCAACTGTCTCCACTTAGCAACACTTCTCCTAGCTAAACACATAGAGATGTTTAGCCTAGGGCCAGCTTGATGAAAGTCTAGACCAACTCCTCTTGCCTCATTCCTCTGGAATCATTGAAAGGACATCCCTGAATTGCATTCCCCTAAGTTTCATGAGGATCCACCAATGGAAGGGAAAGTTAGGGTCCCATCTTGACCAAACCCTCAAATTCAAGGTTATTCGGACCAGTCTAGGAAGAAATGATTGGATCTTTGATAATACAACAAAAAAGGACCTTAAAAA
Source organism: Chamaecyparis obtusa (assembly GCA_027943335.1). Taxonomy (NCBI): domain Eukaryota; kingdom Viridiplantae; phylum Streptophyta; class Pinopsida; order Cupressales; family Cupressaceae; genus Chamaecyparis; species Chamaecyparis obtusa. The sequence goes on from BSBK01001734.1 coordinate 27,051, forward strand.
AATTGCATTGAAACACTGATACACCCATACAATCAAAACACAAATTAGTAAGTCATCCAATGTCTCTACGGGTTCGTACAATTTGGTGATACAGTCAGATTTTCCATAAATTCAAGGTTTCTTATTAAAATTCTCAAGCCTTCATACATACATCATCCAACTAGATGTCTAATCTCATATTTGGATTTAAAAATCCCCCCCCAATGGTTATGTTTCTGCTCTCAAAATTTGGCACAAATTTGGAGTGACCAATTTTAAAACTTTTATAAAGCAAAGTAGGTGCTCTTAAAATTTTTTTGAGATGGCCTAATTGGTGTGCTTGTAAAAGATACCCTAATGATTTTCATGAAATACAGCTTGGGGAATAGGTTCAACACCTTTCATTTGATATGTGCAGTGGGTTCCAACTCCTAAATTTTAAATATGACATGTTTAGGGAGTAGTCATTTTGAGGTGTTCACTTAAATTTGCACTTTTGTCTAAGTGTCAAATCAATGTACCAAGCCCTGTTTTCCTTTGAATATCTTGTATCCTGTTAGGTTTAATGGCCCGCCACTTTGGGAATATTTAACATGTATATCAGAGAGCTTGTGTTTCAAAGCTCAAGACATTTCAAGTCCATTTGATAGGTTTTTGGATTCCCCAAAGTTGGCTTCCCAGAATTGTCTTCCCTCTTTGTTCTGTCTAGTTTTCTGAGTGGCTCTATTTGACTGATTATAAATGTTGACCATTTGATCCAATTGAGAAAATTCCTTTTGTACTACATTCTAGTGGTTAAATACTCCTTATGTTTCAATTTTCAAGTCATGAAGGGTCCATTTGGTCAGGATGCGGAGCCCATTTTGTTTGTAGTTTCTAAAGGTTTGCCAAACTGTGAAATGCAGATTTCTGGATGCCCTACTTTGAGGTCTTGCTATTTGTATCTGGTTGAATGCCCTGCATAATTGAGTTTTCCCTTGTATTGCAATCTTGAAAGTGTACCTTCCCATGGATTTTTAGATTCACACCAATCCAGCTATCCACTTTGCCAAGGCGTTTCCATTTCCAATTTATTAATGTTTCACCGAAAGTGCAAAATCTAGAATTAAGTGACATACTTTGAGCTTTTACCTTTTGTACCCAGCTCGAGTTTTTTGAAGATTTGAAAGTTGTTCTGCATTGAAAACACAAAAATGTGCTACCATGAATATTTTTAGGCCATGATGAATCTGTTTGCCCGTTTGCCAATTTGGTGCAAATCAATTGCATAAGTTTGGTCGGAGGCCCTGTTCATGATGTTGTATCTTGGATACTTTGATTGGCCATATCAAGAAAATGGTACCCCTGTATTATAGACCAAATTCAATTCCATTTTACAAAGTCTCAAGACATGAGGGTTTTATATGCACACTTTCCCAAATGCTTTTCATTGGTAGAAATCTCTTTCTCTCATGTTTTCCTCTATTTTTCTGAGTGGCTACTTAAAAGGGTCTAGCAAATATGACCGGTTGATTGTCATGAGTTTCCCTTCTAGATTCATATTCCTTGTATGAGGCAGAATCAATGTCTAGGTTGTCGGGTCTTGGAAGTTCCATTGGGTGAATTATATAAGCTGGTTCTGGAAGCAACTTATGTTGTTTTGACAGTACGGATAGTTAGTGCTTTCAAGATGCCATGTTCGGTCATTATTATCTTTTGGCTTGAATCTTTCTGAGCACTCTCTTTTGAACAGTGTACTGCATAGTTGGGGGTGAACTCATGTTTCTGATGGCATGCTTCTGTAAGGTCTTTTGGTATGTTTTTAAGGCCATTTCTAAAGGCCATTTGATGTTGATTCGCAATCTTGCAGAGGTAAAAGAGGAATGAATTACGTGATTGAAATTCTCCCATAGTTTCTTCTGATATCATTTGAATGACTACATTTTTAAGGTTTTCATTATATATCTTCAAGAAGGTGTGTGTGCACTTAGCAAGGACAAAATAAAGAGCAAGTTATGAAATGATCAACCAATCTAACCTTGATGAGGTCAATTTAGATTCATAATGGATTACACATGACAAGGAGCTGCCTTTTGATGATGAGGGTCCAACTATCTTGAATAGGGCATATGATGAACATAAAAGAAATCAAATTAAGTATTTTTCTTAGGTTCTTGTGGTGTGGTCTTGCATGGACTATGATGTGTCTTGAATGTTGCAGTCAAAAGCTTTTAAAGGACATGGTAACAAGGCTTTGAAACTCTATCATCCAATGCTAATATGAGGCATTAGGCCCAATTCAACTGCAACATTTGGCATCCTTCCTACCTGTGCTCACATGAATTCAAATAGGGTATAAGAATTTACACTTATACTGTTCAAACAAGTGTGATAGATAGCTTAGATGCCTAATCATGTTACTTTCACTGGTGTGTTGTTTGCATGAACACATGAAAGAATGGTCAGTCAGGGATGGGATTATTTGATTATATGAAAAATAATCTACCACATTACACCCTGTACAAAAAATTGTGCATGTTTGGTTGACCTTCTTGTTTGTGCTAGATACCTTGAAGCATATGACATTATCAACAACATGCCTTTTAAAACTTTAGTTAGCATATATGGTGTTTAGTTTATTCTTTGCAAAATTCATTATAAAATGGAGATTAGATTGTCAACACAAGAAGCAAAGATAAGAGTAAGTTGTAGTTCTCATTTGAAGATGTGTGCCATAATATTATTAGACCAGTGTAAAGGAGGGGCTTGCTAGCTGCACACATGAATTTGGAACTGACAACAGCCAATGAGGGTGCTACAAAATGTTTCAATTAATTTTTGATAAGTGAAAACATAGGGGTTTGCAGTGCATGATTCCTAGGTTAAATCCAAACTATTTGAAATCATGCACTGCCAATATATTTGGTAATGTGACCCAGGCACATAATTGTCAGCATGAAATGTCATGAATGCCTTGCGTAGGAAGATGAGGAAGCCTTGCATAAGGGATATGCAGGGGAAAGGAGGAGATTCAAAAACCAATATAGAGGCTCTACGTAAAATGAAAGAGGACGTGAGTTTGAGAAGAAAGGCAGCCAACGCATGCCAAAACAAGGACCAAGGCTTACGCATGCCAAAGGGGTGTTTGAGCATGCCAAAGAGGATGGCTACATGAGTTTTTGCAGCTAGAGATAAGTGGTAGAAGGCTGATATGTGATATGAAGTATAACACAAAATATGAGGGAGGCTTATGTTTTGTCTATAGAAAATGCCCAGTGTAATCAAATGCAATTAACGCAATGAAAGGAAAGTGCTAGTACATTTGAAATGGCAAGGAGAATAATTTGTATGTGTGATTGCAGGTTGAAATGCATGATAAAATACCAAGAAAGCCAACATTTGGAGAGGCCCTAAGATAATATGGGGAGCTCACACAATGCCATCATGAGAACCCAAGTAGCTACCTATGTCACATCAAGTGGATAAATGACATTTTTTAGCATCCAAGCAAAGGGGGAGCTGCAAGCACAAGGGAAGATGAGGCTCTGTCTGCATAAATAGTAGGAGGCTTGTACAAAGCAAAGGGAAGCCTATGTTAAAATTAATGGGGTTTCAAGCCAGGAAGATTCACGCAAGTTCCATGCTTGGCCTAAGGAAATTTTGAAGATGATGCCAATTGTTTAAAAGGAGCACATAACCATTGCACAACACACCAGTGCAAAAGGTTGAAGGAAAGGTTTGGCTCATGCATGCCAAGTACTCACTCATTAACCAATATTTTTGAGGGTTTTGCTTTTTTAGCATTATCCCACATTTGTGCCATATTGAGATTTCAAATAGTTTATATAGAACAACACTCAATAGTAATATAAGTTAAGTGGAAAAAGAGACACTCGATGTCTCTTATCCTTGTGGGGCCGCATTGGGTTGCATGCTAGCTAGCACAATATACAAAGCATTTTAATGCATTGCTTTAAAACATTCAAAAACTTTGTCCCACATTGATGTTGAAATAGGCATTCGAGGTGTTTAAAAGAAATTCAACACACAAATGAAGTAAATCAAAGTGTTGGAAGCTATGCTTGCTCAAGCTTGTGCGGTCACCTCGGTATCCATGCTAGTAGGCCCAACAATCAGTAAATTTTGTAGGAGTGTGATGGTGGTGGTGATGAGGATGAAGATGACACGTGTCATGTGGTCACGTGGTCGCGAGACCAAACTAGTGGTTAGGTGAAAATTGAGTGAGTTGGAGATGCAGTTAGTCGCTAGGTCATGGTGGTTAAGGATGACATTCAAAGACCTTGAGATAACCAGTCACCAGATCTCATGAAGTTTAGCAGTTAGCCAGAAAAATCTAGAGACTTGGAGATAACCACTAGTCAAGAGGTCGTGAGATGCTGATAGTTAGAGGTAGAGGATTCAGAGATTGTGAGATGGCCTTAGTTGCCAGGTCACCAAATGAAGATCTAGAGACTTGGAGATTGAGGCTTATTGTGAGGTCTCTTAACTTAACGACAGTTAAGGAAATCATTATGAGACTTGGAGACTGAAGGTTTCGCATGGTCGTCAATGTTAACCATGGTTAAGAAATCCATTTGGAGACCTAGAGAATACACTTAGCCACCAAATCTCCCAATTAGGGGTCAGGCCTGAGGTCAAGTCCGAGCAACCAATGAAATGATGACAGTTGGCGAGTTCTAGTAGCATGTGCAGATTTAAGAGTTTATAAAAGATTTAAAAAATCATAAAGTTCAAACCTTGGGATAAACTCGAATTTATTTCATGCTAGGAGCTTGCACAGAGATTTGATTACTTCAGATTCATCTTTTTAGCCAAATATAGTAGTATAACATCTTTCCAGAAATGCCAGAAGATGACAGATGCAATGATGTTGGTTAGAATTAGATCAGATTGAGTAGGTGAGAGTAGTAGTTAGTTTTAATCTTAGATTAGATTTTTCTAAATAGGACAAGCTTGCAAGCGAGAGTATTGTGAAAGCTATTGAAATCAGATTTCCTAATGAATGAAAGGATAAGACTAGAGTTTTAAAAGGACAAAATGAATCAAATTTCCAATAGATGATCAGATATTTCTATAGTGGCAAGTGAATTCAGATTTTGGAGGTGCCCGAGAAGATCAGATATTCAGATTGAAGAGGGAGACAGGTGTTGATCAAGCTTTGATTTTAGGGTTTTCTTCTTTGGCTTTTTATTCTCTTTTCTTCTTAGTTGTAGGGGTTCTTGTCCCTATTTCTTCTTCTATTCTATTGAAGGGTTTCAGACTGGTTCTTCCCTCTCACTCAAAAGATTTTATAGAAGGCTTCTAGATGGTTTTTTAAATGTATTTTTGCAAAATGAATTTCTCAACCTTGTCTAGGCTTTGAGTTTTTTGTCCTTAATGTACTAAATCAAGAATATTTCAATAAAATATAGTGTAGTTCCTATTCTCTATTGTTCTATCTTTTTGCATTTTGTTTATGCTCTTGTATGTTTTATTTGTAAGGCATCTGAAAACATACAAACTACAAGGTAGTTTGTCTAAATATTTGTGAGTTTCTCTCAAGGAGAGAATTAAATTTCATAAATAGTTTAAGAGAGCAAACACTATTGAAGGATTTGATTGAGCAATATATAAGTGAGAAGATAGTTTGTAAGGCCCTCTTTCTAGATTGCATACAGTCTGTAAGGCATTCTATAGTATTTTACTTGATTTGTGACCTGTAGATTACATCTTTTAACTCCTTACCCAAGGATAGGCACTGGTTGGTTGTTTGTGATGCAGTTATCTTTAAGTCATCAAGCACAAAATTTAACTACTAGTACATTTTTTTTCTTTAGTTTATGCCTATTGTGAAAGGACTATATCCAAGTGATATAGTTCAGTTTGGTGATTCCTTCAAGAGAGAATTAGAGGTTAACCTTCCTTGAGTTATACTCATAAAAAGAAGAAGGATTCACATCCTTATTCCACTATTCTGTGCTATCACATTCATAGTTTCTATTGCTATCCTCTGTATCAAGATGTTCTCAGCTGCTTACAGAGTAATCCCTTGTTAAGGTATTTTAATGATAAATAGCACAATAGTGAAGAACCTAATCCACTAATCAAAAGCTTACTTGAAATATAGTAACCTATCATAGGCAATACTTGCCTGAGTCCTATGGAGCTCGAAGTAAAAGGAGGATATTATCCAATCCTCATCAATTAGGCTTTTCTTGCAAACTTGGAGTCCTTTTTAATTGAGAATCAAGCCTAATCATTGCCAAGTTTGATCCCACAAGAAAAATCCCTAAACAATTGGCAACTCCACTGGGGATATGTTAAAGTGAAGATAGAATAACACGGGTACTAGTAGAGCTAGACTCCTGGCCGTCTTATTCATTTATCGAGTGGATGTCATTGAAGTCATAGAGTCATGCTTAACAAAGTCATATTCCTCAAACTTTTGTAAAGGAGTCAAGTCTTTCCCGTCTATCATTGCAAAGTGTTTGTAAGTCCAAGTTCTTGAAGCAATACCTGTACAATTTCATATCTTGTGAGTGGTGACTCTGAGTTCTCTGATTTGCACCAGTGTGCATGTTTTGAAAAGAGATTATAAATAGAGATGTGAATTTGCAGTGATAAAGGCAACAAATTTTTGGACTCATGTGGCCTTGGGGTGTGTTGGGAGTTTGGTGATTTGAAGAAGATCAGAGTTGGGAAAGAGGATCATAGCTACTTGTAAAACTTTTCCTCTATAGAGAGGTGATGACTCTACTAAGTCTTGAAGGTGATTTGGAGGTATTTTCAAATCAAACAGTTTGCAATAGCTTCATCATACTCGAGGTATTTTATTTTTCATTGGATAAAGGCTTTGTTCATGAAAATCAGTTATACAAGTTTTCCCTATTAAGTGATCAACACTAAGTTAAAAGGGAAGAGAGAGGCAGTTTGTAATCTCTTCCTCTTGAGATGTCACAACCATTTAAGAGTAAGTTGTTTGGATCAATAAATTTCTAAGGTATCCCTAGATACCCAAATCATATTCCAGAAGTGGTAAGGGATAGTTTACCAAAATTCATTGGTTTTGGTGAGCAATCAGCTGAAAGTCATTTGCAAAAGTTTGCTAACCTGATAGATGATCACAATATCACACATGAAGGATGTACTAATGACCCTATTTGCAGTATCTCTAGTTGAGATTGCAAGGGACTGGTTTAAAGAACTACCTCATGGCTCAATAGGATCTATGGTAGCATTGGAAGATTATTTTAATAGAAAGTATGGTGATATTGAGTAGTATAATGATATGGAACACAGTGATGATCAAGGCATATCTGAATCTAAGGACCCTGCATCAGAGCTTGAACTTCTTCAGGCAGAAATAGAAATGTTAACATAAAGGTTGCAAGAAAGTGTGGTGTTACATTTACAAGAGAACATGAGTAGAGAGGAGGGTGAGTCACAACATGATTTCTACATAAGGTTTACTGATAAGATCAAGGAGTTTGACATTCCTTTATGTCCTTAGGATTTTGTATGGGAAAATTTATTTATTAAGCTTTGTTTTCCTCATACACTTAATTTGCCAATCCCTCAGAGGGTAGAATGTATTCAACAAACTATACAATGGATGGAACATGTAGAATATTTTTCTTCTATAGATATAAATGAGGCTAAATACAGTGATGTTGAATTTGAAAATCTAGAATATACTAATGTTGAATGTGATAACAATGGTGACTCTAGTTATGCTGATGAATCTAATTTTAGTGATTATGATGATGAGTCTACTTATGCTGAATGTTTTGCTGATGATAATGCTAATAATGAAATTTGTGAACAACAAAATAATGAAAATGTTTTGTGTGGACAACAAGATGACAACTATGATGCAGATGTGAGTGTTTGTAGTGATTTCTTGACACAAGATGATATGCTCCAAGAAATCTCACTCCATGATTCTAATAAGGTAAAAATTTGTAGCATCAGGCAAGAGGACAGTTGGGATAAATTAGAATATCAATCCTTGCCAGATAGTGAGAAATTTTCAGATTTTTAGAGGTATGTATCAGAAAATGATTCTCAATCTTCATGCCTTATGGATATAAGTTTTAGTAATAATGACATTGCTAAGGGTGTGGAAAATGATCATGAAGTTTTCGATTGTGAAAGTGTATTAGAGATGAGTATGAATGATGATAGTTGTTCACTTCATAGTGAACAAATTTCAAAATTTTTATCTTTTGAATATCTCAGACATTTAGGAAAGGATAGCATTGAAACTTCATGCCCAACATACATTGATTTTGATAAAGAATATGAATCAGTGGATCCTAATTTTGATACTTATATTTTTGAATTTTCTTGTCCTCCCATATCACTAGACCACAATCAAATTCAGTATGATTTATCAGATGATGAGGTCATCAGTGTTGTTTTAGATTTAGTGGATGTGGAGACTCCAGACATAATGATGAGGCCTGACTGGGATAGTAGTGCAGATGTTGAATCCATAGTAATTTTTAGTGGCTAATATTCACCAATTGGCTAATTTTGGAAATTTGAGAATCCAAATTTGGCTAATAATTCAAGATTTAAGGCAACCTAAATAGCCACATTTTTACAAAATTTTGATTTAGAAATATTTAAATTGTAAAATAATTTATTTTATAAAAAACTTGAACTCAAAAATTCGCCACAATATTCGATACATGATTAGATTTGATTCGCCAAAATTTTACAAGTTATTGTAGAAATTTAAATTAATTCTCCAATAATATATCATGATTATTAGTTACTATAGGGATCTATCACCAACTTTTAGTTGCCATTACTGACTTAAAGTATAATCTAGTGACCCTTAGTATATTCTATGAGGTAAAAATGTTACTATTTAGTTTGTAATGCTAATGGGAGCTAAAATTTCTTTCAAATTGTTAATCTTAATATAAATTAATGGTCTTGAAGAAATTTTGGGCCCCATTAGTATTTTAAAATATCAATACATTTGTCTCACACAATACAATGAGTTTATTATATTATATTTTAAATAAATGGTAGCAAGTAATTATTACAGAATCTATTCCTTAAACCCATAAAAAATTTCCACATTAAGCCTAATAATTTTCTATAAGAATTCTATTTTTTTAAATAGAAGTATTCACCATGGTGATTAATTAATTTATTTTTTATTGTTTGAGATTTGCCATTATTTTCTACAAAAAAATTGTTATTAAAAAATAATCGCCAATAAGAATACTTTTTTTTTCAAAAAAATTGAGAGATTCACCAATAGAAATTAATTATTTTTTTCAAGAAAATGAAAGATTCACCAAGATTTTATATCTTTGTTAAGAGGGGGGTTTCTTAAAGATTACTCTAGTTGAATCTTTTTTTTTTCGTATTCATGATTTATCTCCTTTTGCAGAAGATCAAAATTATTTGCATGAAATCCCTATTGTTTATGATGATTATGACTCATATGCTGCTATGGATTCATATTTTGATGAGTTTGATGTGGATGATTCTTGTGTACATCAAAATACTGATTACTCCCTTGAGGAGAGTGAGAGATCTACATGTGTGTTTTCAGATTTGCCAATGGCAAATGAATTGATATCTAATGATCCATTTTCAGATTTAGAGGATGTTTGTAAAGGCTCCGTTCAACAAGTTACATCAGGTCTTATGCAATCAAATGTTTGTATGAAAGAGTTTCATCCTAGTTTGCAAATCAGTATTGTGAATGAAGCTTATGCTTTGATGCAAACTAGTGTTCATGAGGAGTTTGATTTCATCCATGAAAAGGAGCTGGAATGTTTTCTTTTTCAGCTTGTCAACAATGGTCAAGGGTGTGATGTTTTGATATCATACAATGATCAGTATTCAAGGTATTTCAATGACTATGTCTTGCCAAGGAATGCTGAGTTTTCTGATTATCTTTTGTTTGATGTGTTGAAGGAAAGTAACAATATTTTCAATCAAACACATGGAACCAAGAACTTCAGTTTGCCTTTGATCTATGGAGATGAAAATAAGATGTATGACAGAGGTAAGAGCTAACTTCATTTTTGAGGCTTCGAGCTTCTTGTAGATAAAGTACATATCACATAGCTTCTTTTCTTTCAGTTGCGTGTTTGCTTCCAGTAGAGGTTCCCATTTTTTGAGAAGAGGTGTTAAGAGGGAATGGTGAAAAGAGAGAGAAGATCCGGATTTGATTTTATGAATGGTCTACTTCTACCATGAGATTTTGAAGGTTCTCTGCATGCCCACATGGGGCATACATCCACAGTCAGAGCCACTGTTGGTCCTCTCAAAATTTGGCACAAATTTAGAGTGACCAATTTTTAAAAAATTACAAGGCAAAGTAGGTGCTCTTAAAAATTTTGTGAGATGGCCTAATTGGTGTGCTTGTAAAAGATACCCTGATGATTTTCATGAGATACAACTTGGGGAATAGGTTCAACACCTTTCATTTGATATGTGCAGTGGGTTCCAACTCCTAAATTTTAAATCTGACATGTTTAGGGAGTAGTCATTTTGAGTTCGCTTAAATCTGCACTTTTGTCGAAGTGTCAAATCACTGTACCAAGCCCTGTTTGCCTTTGAATATCTTGTATCTTGTTAGGTTTCATGGCCCACCACTTTGCGAATGTTTAAAATGTATATCAGAGAGCTTATTTTTCAAAGCTCAAGACATTTCAAGTCCATTTGATAGGTTTTTGGATTCCCCAAAGTTGGCTTCCCAGAATTGTCTTGCCTCTTTGTTCTGTCTAGTTTTCTGAGTGGCTCTGTTTGACTTATTATAAATGTTAACCATTTGAACCAATTGAGAAAATTACTTTTGTACTACATTCTAGTGGTCAAATACTCCTTATGTTTCAATTTTTAGGTCACGAAGGGTCCATTTGGTCAGTTTGCAGAGCCCATTCTGTTTGTAGTTTCTAAAGGTTTGCCAAACTATCAAATGCGGATTTCTGGATGCCCTACTTTGAGGTCTTGCTATTTGTATCCGATTGAATGCCCTGCATAATTGAGTTTTCCCTTGTATTGCAATCTTGAAAGTGTACCTTCCCATGGATTTTCAGATTCACACCAATCCAATTGTCCACTTTGCCAGGGCATTTCCATTTCCAATTTATTAATGTTTCACCGAAAGTGCAATATCCAAAATTAAGGGACATACTTTGAGCATTTACCTTTTGTACCCAGCTTGATTTTTTTGAAGATTTGAAAGTTGTTCTGCATTGAAAACATGGAAATGTGCTACCATGAAGATTTTTAGGCCATGATGAATCCGTTTGTTCAGTTTGCCAATCTGATTTCGTTTGTAGTTTCTAACAATTTGGTGCAGATCAATTGCATAAGTTTGGTTGGAGGCCCTGTTCATGATGTTGTATCTTGGATACTTTGATTGGCCATATGAAGAAAATGGTACCCCTGTATAGTAGACCAAATTCACTTCCATTTTGCAAAGTCTCAGGTTGTGAGGGTTTTATATGTACACTTTCCCAGATGCTTTTCATTAGCATAAATCTCTTTTTCTCATGTATTCCTTCTCTATTTTTCCGAGTGGCTACTTTAAAGGTTCTGCCAAATATGACTGGTTGATTGTCATGAGTTTCCCTTCTAGATTCATATTCCCTGTATGAGGGAGAATCAATGTCTAGGTTGCCGGCTCTTGGAAGTTCCATTGGGCGAATTTTATAAGTCGGTTCTGGAAGCAACTTATGTTGTTTTGATAGTGCTGATGATCAGTGCTTCCAAGATGCCATGTTTGGTCATTATTATCTTTTGGCTCGAATCTTTCTGAGCACTCTCTATTGAACGATGTACTGCATAGTTGGGGGTGAACTCATGTTTCTGATGGCATGCTTCTGTAAGGTCTTTTGGTCTATTTTTAAGGCCATTTCTGAAGGCTAGTTGATGTTGATTTGCAATTTTGTAGAGGTAAAAGAGGAATTGAAATTCTCCCACAGTTTGTTCTGATATCATTCGAATGAATACATTTTTTAATGTGTGCATTATATATCTTCAAGAAGGTGTGTGTACACTCAGCAAGGACAAAATAAAAAGAAAGTTATGAAATGATCAACCAATCTGACCTTGATGAGGTCAATTTAGATTCATAATGGATTGCACATGACGAGGAGCTGCCTTTTGATAATGAGGGTCCAACTATCTTGAATAAGGCATATGATGAACATAAAAGAAATCAAATTAAGTATTTTTCTTAGGTTCTTGTGGTATGGTCTTGCATGGACTATGACGTGGCTTGAATGTTGTAGTCAAAAGCTTTTAAAGGACATGGTAACAAGGCTTTGAAACTTTATCATGCAATGCTAATATGAGGCATTAGGCCCAATTCGACTACGACATTTGGCATCCTCCCTACCTATGCTCACATGAATTCAAATAGGGTATAAGAATTTACACTTATATTGTTCAAACAAGTGCGATAGATAGCTTAGATCCCAGATCATGTTACTTTCACTAGTGCATTGTTTGCATGAACGCATGAAAGAATGGTCAGTCAAGGATGGGATTATTTGATTGTATGAAAAAGAATCTACCACATTACACCCCGTACAAAAACTTGTGCATGTTTGGTTGACCTTCATGTCTATGCTGGATACCTTGAACCATACGATATTATCAACAACATGCCTTTTAAAATTTTAGTTAGCGTATATGGTGTTTTGTTTATTCTTTGCAAAATTCATTATAAAATGGAGATTGGAGAGTCAAGGAAAGAAGCAAAGATAAGAGTAAGTTGTATTTCTCATTTGAAGATGTGTGCCATAATATTATGAGACCAGTGTAAAGGAGGGCCTTGCTGGTTGCACAAATGAATTCAAAACTGACAACAACCAATGAGGGTGCTGTAAAATGTTTGAATTAATTTTTACAAAGTGAAAACATAGGGGTTTGCAGTGCGTGAGTCCTAGGTTAAATCCAAACTATTTGAAATCATGCGCTATCAGTATATTTGGCAATGTGACCCGGGCACATAATTGTCAACACCAAATGTCATGAATTCCTTGCGTAGGGAGATGAGGAAGCCTTGCGTAAGGGATATGCAGGGGAAAGGAGGAGATTTAGAAACCAAAATAGAGGCTTTGCAAAAAATGAAAGAGGATGTGAGTTTGAGAAAAAAGGCAGCCAACGCATGCCAAAACAAGGACCAAGGCTTACGCATGCCAAAGGGGCGTGTGAGCATGCCAAAGAGGATGGCTGCGTGAGTTTTGTAGCCAGAGGTAAGTGGTAGAAGGTTGGTATGTGATATGAAGTATAACACAAAATATGAGGGAGGCTTATGTTTTGTCTGTGGCAAATGCCCAACGTAATCAAATGCAATTAACACAATGAAAGGAAAGTGCTAGGACATTTGAAATGGTAGGGAGAATAATTTGTATGCATGATTGCTAGTTGAAATGCATGACAAAATACCAGGAAAGCCAACATTTGGAGAGGTCGTAAGCTAATATGCAGAGCTCAGGCAATGCCAGTGTGAGAACCCAAGAAGCTGCCTATTTCATGTCAAGTGGATAGATGGCATATTTTAGCATCCAAGCAAAGGGGGAGCTGCCAGTGCAAGGCAAGATGAGGCTCTATCTGCATAAATAGCAGGAGGCTTGCGCAAAGAAAAGGGAAGCTTGTGTTAAAATTAATGGGGCTCAAGCCAGGAAGATTCACACAAGTCCCATACTTGGCATGTGAAAATTTTGAAGATGATGTCAGTTGTTTAAAAGGAGCACATAACCATTGCACATTACACCAGTGCATAAGGTCAAAGGAAAGGTTTGGCTCAAGCATTGCAAGTACTCACTCATTGACCAATATTTTTTGGGGTTTTGTTGTTTCAGCATTATCCCACATTTGTCCCGTATTAAGATTTCAAATAGTTTATATAGAACAAAACTCAATAGTAATATAAGTTAAGTGGAAAAAGAGGTAGTGGCTATCTCTTAGCCTTGTGGGGCTGCATTAGTTTGCATGCCAACCAGTGCCACATACAAATTATTTTAATGCATTGCTTTAAAACATTCAAAAACTTTGTCCCACATTGATGCCGAAATAGGCATTCAAGGTGTTTAAAAGAAACTCAACACATAAATGAAGTAAATCAAAGTGCTAGAAGCTATGCTTGCTCAAGCTTGTGCGGTCACCTCGGTTTCCATGTCAACAGGCCTAGTGGTAAGTAAATTTTGCAAGAGTTTGATGGTGGCGGTGAAGAGGATGAAGATGATACATGTCATGTGGTCGCGTGGTCAAGAGACCAAACTTGGGGTTAGTAAAAAATTGAGCGACTTGGAGATGCAGTTAGTCGCCAGGTCATAGTGGTTAAGGATGACATTTAGAGACCTTGAGATAACCAGTTGCCAGATCTCATGAAGTTTAGTAGTTAGCCAAAAAAATCTAGAGACTTGGAGATAACCGTCAGTCGAGAGGTCACAAGATGTTGATAGTTAGAGATAGAGGATTCAAAAATTGTGAGATGGCCTTAGTCACCAGGTCACCAAATGAAGATCTGGAGACTTGGAGATTGAGGCTTATTGTGAGGTCTCTTAACTTAACTACGGTTAAGGAAATCATTCCGAGACTTGGAGACTGAATGTTTCACGTGGTCGCTAGTGTTAACCATGGTTAAGAAATCCATTTAGAGACCTGGAGAATACATGTAGTTGCCAGATCTCCCAATCAGGGGTCAAGCCTGAGGTCAAGTCCGAGCAACCAATGAAATGATGACACTTGGCAAGTTTTGGTAGCATGTGAAGATTTAAGAGTTTATAAAAGATTTAAAAAATCATAAGTTCAAACCTTGGGATAAACTTGAATTTATTTCATGCCAGGAGCTTGCACAGAGATTTGATTGCTGCAGATTCATTTTTTAACCAAATATAGCAGTATAATATCTTTCCAAAAACACCAGAAGATGACAAATGCAATGATGGTAGTTTAAATTAGATCTGATTGAGCAGGTGAGAGAAGTAGTCAGTTTTAATCTGAGATTAGATTTTTCTAGATAGGACAAGCTTGCAAGCAGGAATATTGTGAAAGCTATTGAAATTAGATTGGCTAATGAATGAAAGGATAAGACCAAAGTTTTAAAAGGACAAAATGAATCAAATTTCGAGTAGATGATAAAATATTTCTGCAGTGGCAAGTGAATTCAGATTTCGGACGTGCTCGAGAAGATCAGATATTCAGATTGAAGAGGCAGACAGGTGTTGATCAAGCTTTGATTTTAGGGTTTTCTTCTTTGGCTTTTTATTCTCTTCTCTTCTCAGTTGTAGGGGTTCCTATCCCTGTTTCTTCTTTTGTTCTATTGAAGGGTTTCAAAATGGTTCTGCCCTCTCACTCAGAAGATTTTATAACAGGCTTCCAGATGGGTTTTTGAATGTATTTCTACAGAATGAATTTCTCAACCTTGTCTATGCTTTGAGTTTTTTGTACTTAATGTACTGAAGAAAGAATATTTCAATAAAATAAAATGCATTTCCTATTCTCTGTTGTTCAGTCTCTTTGCATTTTGTTTATTCTCTTGTATGTTTTATTTGTAAGGCATCTAAAAACATACAAACTACAAGGTAGTTTGTCTAAATATTTGTGAGTTTCTCTCAACAAGAGAATTAAATTTCATAAATAGTTTCAGAGAGTAGACACTATTGAAGGATTTGATTAAGCAATATAGAAGTGACAAGATAGTTTGTAAGGCACTATGTCTGGATTTCATATAGTCTGTAAGGCATTCTACAGTATTTTACTTGATTTGTGATCTATGGATTACATCTTTTAACTCCTTAACCAAGGATAGGCACTGGTTGGCTGTTTATGATGTAGTTATCTTTAAGTCATCAAGCACAAAATTTAACTACCAATACATTTATGTTCTTTAGTTTATGCCTATTGTTAAAGGCCTATATCCAAGTGATATAGTTCAGTTTGGTGATTCCTTCAAGAGAGAATCAGAGGTTAACCTTGCTTGAGTTGTACTCATAAAAAGAAGAAGGATTCACATCCTTATTCCACTATTTTTTGGTATCACATTCATAGTTTCTATTGCTATCCTCTATATCAAGATGTTCTTAGCTTCTTATAGAGTAATCTCTCATTAAGGTATTTTAAAGATAAATAGCTTAACAGTGAAGAACCTAATCCACTAAACAAAAGCTTACTTGAAATATAGTATCCTATCATAGGCAATCCTCATCAATAAGGGTTTTCTTGCAAACTTGGAGTCCTTTCTAACTTAGAATCAAGCCCAATCATTGCCAAGTTTGATCCCACAAGAAAAATCCCTAATAGGTTACAACCACTTTTTTAGGTTTTTCAATCCAAATTACAAGTTTAGAGTAACTTTTGAAAAGTTTTCAAGAAACTTTCAAATGTGGCATTGCAACTTTTCCATTCTTGCCCCAAGGCTTTTCCTAAATGGATCAAATCCATCCTCCTAAAGCCTAAAACTAACTTATCCAATCAAAACCAACCTATTCTAGGCATTTGAGACCTTTGTTTCAATTGGGCTTCTTGGTTCATAAGTTCACCTAAGAGCCAATTAACCTTACAAATTGTCTTTTATTACAAATCTAGATATCCACATGGATCCTATCAACTATCTACCACCTCCTATCATTATTTCTTTGATGGGAGTGCCTTGGGTTCCCTGAACCATACTCCTTAGGCCAATAAAACTCAAGTATCTTGAGTTGGTAGACTAGGCACCTTGTAACCCAGCTTTTCAATTGTTGTTTCAGTTAGCCAAGTAGCGTCTTCTACTAGTTTCTCTCTCCACTTGATGAGGTATTCATGGTAGGTCTATCTCTTAGTCTTCTTACCTTCTTTTTTACCAAGGATACCTTCAATCTCTAGTGGTTAGACTTTAGGAAGGGCTTTGATGGTGTCATCCTTAGGAAGTGCTTCTCCACTTGTGTCCAACACATTTGGCCCTTTATAGGCACATATATCTGAGACATTGAATGTATTGGATAGTCCAATGTCTGGTGGCAAGTCTACCTTGTATGCATTTGTCCAAACTTCTGAACAATATTAAATGGTCCTATCTTCCTCATGAAAATTTTGTTGGCAAGTTTTCTATACTGATGTATATGAATTGATATAGTGTTGTCATTATGGAAATAAAGTCATATAGCAATTTGGAGTCAGCACACTTGAAGAGAAGATCATAAATCAGTTAAGTGTTGAAGACTAGACAATGTACATAGTTCTTGCAGGTCAAAGCATCAATGCACATGCGTAAAAAAGAATTAAGGTATGCACCCTAGAAGTTAAGTTGGTTAGACTATATTCATGCTTAATATATGAGCACATGATCAGATGTGCAAGGATGAGAAAGTTATAGTCAGTTGAAGTTACACAGCCAGCATGTGCCAGAGAAGAACAAAGCATAAAGCCGACAGTTAGTATTTTGGTTTGCAGATATAATGTAATGATGTAAAGGATATGCTCCTATTATATTTAGGTTGTCGATGTATATACTTGTTTTTTTGTAAGCACACATAAGCCAATTCATTTGGAAGCATTGTATGTAATAGGTCTAAGGGTCGACCTTGTTGTTTATTTTGTATGAGCATATACATATAAGGTACGCCCATTGTATTTAGTATGGAAGTTGATAGTGAGATGTAATAAGCAGAGA
Organism: Chamaecyparis obtusa; assembly: GCA_027943335.1. Classification (NCBI taxonomy): domain Eukaryota; kingdom Viridiplantae; phylum Streptophyta; class Pinopsida; order Cupressales; family Cupressaceae; genus Chamaecyparis; species Chamaecyparis obtusa. The sequence goes on from BSBK01001734.1 coordinate 44,650, forward strand.
AAAAGTGTATGAAGACACTAGAAGATGTATTAGAGCTTTGCTAGAGGTCAAAGCATCAGTGCATCAAAGGAACTGATTTGATAAGCAGTGTCACAGTGACAATTCATCCTGCAGATATAGTGTGTATCTAAGATCAGAAGGTTGTAGCCTTCACCACTTGAGGAGTGAGCTCTTGGATAGTGAATCCTCTCCCCTAATAGGGATGATTGTAAAAGACTCCTACCAGGGTCTGACCCTTAACAAGGTCTACTATACTTAAAGCATTGTAAAGAAACTCCTAACAAGGTTAAGGATCTTCTAACAAGGATCACAAAACACTAGTGCAGAATATTTGTCGGTGTCAATTCCCACAGGGGTTTTTACCTATTTGGGTTTCCCCATAGTGATATTGGTGTCATGTGTTGATTTCATGTTTCATGTTTATGTGAATTTTTATTTCAGTACTTAAACATTTAAGTTCAGTATAAAGATTAAAGTGAAAATTTAAAATACAGTGAACACTGATTCACCCCCCCTCTAAGTGTTCCCATTCCTAACAATTGGTATCAGAGCTCTAGTCCTTAGAAAAGAAGTTTAACCACTTGAGGAGATCATGGACAGAGTAGAAATGAAACATCTAAAAAGAAATCTTGAAGTTGCTCTTGAAGACCTGGACAAGTCAGAAAGAGAATCTGAAGAACTAAAGGATAAACTCAGTGATGCTCAATTAGTCATCGAAAAGCTAAGGAAAGATTTGAAAGAATGCTCTACCAGTGATCTAGGGACAATGGTCAAGAAGATGAATGAAGAAATCAAATCCTTAAAAGAACAACTTGAAGATTTTGATGATAAGCTGACTAATAATTAGGAAGTCTATGATGAACAGATCAAAGAGAACCTTCAGCTGAATGAAGAACTAAGGCAACAAAACATGGAAATGTTGGAGCTCAAGAATAGAAAAGAAATCTTGGAGTCTAAATTGAAAGAAGCAAAGAATCACATTGAAAAATTACACACTAGTTCTGATTTGATATAATCTCAATTGTATGCAAGAAGAACCAAAGGAGACACCATTTGTATTGGATACAATGAAGCACAAAATTAGATTGACAATATGGGAGCAAGAAAGGATTCACAAAAGGACTCTACTAATGCTAAGGAGACTGAAGATCAAACCAAATATAATGGTGAACCACCTAAGATTGAGTGAAACCCTATAGACCGCACTTGTTTTTCTTGTAACAAGCATGGAAACATTGCGAGGGACTGTACAGAGGTAAGACCTTTTAATGGTTACTATTATACATGCAATAAATTTGGCCATAGAGCTATGAATTGCAAGACTAGTAAGAAGAACATGATTAAGCAAGATCAGAGAAATCAAAATTGGGCAAATGTAAGAAGTTCTCAGAATGTTACATGCCAGATATGTAACTATAATGGTCACACAACAAAATAATGTAGAATGGTGACTCATGTCAATGCGCTGAGGAATATAAGACTTCCAATCATTTGTCACTCTTGTAACAAGGATGGACATATCTCAAGGTTCTATAGATCAAGGATGCAAGGTTAGGGAAGCCCTAAAAAGGCCAAAGAACTAGTTGTGGATCCTGAAGGAGAAGTTAATTTTGTCAAAGCCTCAGATGATGCAAGCATGATTTGGTTAGAGAAAAAGGACAAGACTAATGAGAATGTATTGGATGCACTCGCAATGGATGCACCCTCTACATCTGGATGAATGGCCCTCAAGGTCATAGGGGGAGTTAATTTAGCTCTAGACCCTTGTGTGGCTGGTATATGCATCCTCAAAGTATGCACCTTTGGACTTAAGATTTTGGAGTATAAAAGTACCTATGTGCAAGAGTGCACATGCTGATTGTGAATAGAACTCAAGTTGGAAATTTTGAAGTGACAGCCTCGTTTATGTGACTTGCATTAATGGCAAAATTTTCACTTTAAAGTACATATAAAGTTATTTGATTTCTCATTGCATTCAAATTCAAAGTGATAGGAGAGTAGAAAGAGCCTTATAAGTTTTTTTTAAGACTTGGATATTGATCTATCAGTGATTTGCAGTAATTATCAGTGCATTTGGTCTGTTGTAGAAACCCTAGATTGACACGCCGATTCAGAAGTCTTTAGATCATCTCAAAGTATAGTTGGAAAGTGATTAAATAACTAAGTCATGGCCACTCCCATAGTTTATGATGTCACTGAGAAGAAGAGATATGTATTCAAGAAACATCCTTTTAATTCAACCCTAGATGATTTAGAGGGATTTTTCTCCTGCACGCCTATGGGTGTCATGCATGTTGAAGATATTAGGGCATATATCTACTGCAAGAAAGAACCAGTAGGGTTGGGTAGATTAAGGGCACACATGGATACCATGTTGACACTAGAAAATACATTCATGGATGAATATTTCAAATGGAATGACCACCGTATTGTTGAGTATGCTATGTCCTATGAATTCTATGAGATAGAATGGATAAAAATCTTATTGAGTAGAATTCATGATGATTTTTTTTGGATTGGTGATGTGCCAGTAAGAATCACCAATGACTTGATACATGAGATGAAAGGCCTTTCTAGGATAGGCATCGTCCTTCTTGTGGGAAAGGATGTCAAGAAAATGGTTGGGCAAACTTGTAAGTCAAGGAACGATAGGCACGGGATGACAATTGAGCCTAGTGAACAAGCAGACATCAAATTGATGTCAATGATACTGGGATACAAGTTTCATCACACTAGTAGGGTGAATAGTGTGTCTGCAGGCACAATTCTAGCAGCCATTAGACTTGTGAAGGAATATGGGGAGTTCAACTTGTGTGAGATCTTGTGCACAGTTGATTGACAACATTAATGCCATCAAGCATGATAAGACCAAAATATTCAGGTTTGGGTCTTTAATCATATACATGTACCTTCATATAGTTGGGAAGATATCAGATTTGTATTTGGACAAGTCCATTCCAACCATGCCTCAGATATCCAACAAAGCATCCATTGAAAGCACATTAAGGGATTATATAACATTGGAATTGAAGACCTTTAGGGTCAAGATGCAAATGAGGTATAGAATTCCAGAGAGCATTGTGGAAAAGTACAAGGATACAATTTTTTTTATGGTGGAGATAGATACAACTTATATGGAAGCTATTGAGCCAAGAACTAAGTGGACTCATCCACTTGGTTATGAGGTAGAGGAACAGGTCCTTGAAGTGTATGTGTAGGTACTTCTATCAGCCCCCAAAGATCCTAATGAACCTAGGTGGGGAACATATGAGGAAAAAACTAGAGAAGTAGATGCTAAACTTAACAATACAACAACAAAAAGAAAGGTTGCTAAAGTCACATCAGAGATCTTAAGGATTCATGGTGTATCTCAAGCAGACCTTGATAAAGCAAGGGATGAAAATATTTCTTTGGAAATTAAGAGTGCATCATCTTTGGAAGCTAAGTTTGATGATCCCAAGATGAAGAAGGTGAAAATTAAAAAATATGGTAGTCAGAAGGGTGAAGAAGATGACAGTCCTTCTATGCCCAAGGTAACCATTGACCTTACTACTCCTCTTGAGTATAAGGCAATGCCTAAGAGAAAGAAAGAGGTTGGAAGCAGTCATCCATCCTCATGAGTCACAAGAAATAGAATGAACAGTCAAGCACCTCCTGAAGTAAGCTTCAAACCTAGTCTCAACGTGCTAAGTGCCAGGATAGTTGATGAAGGAAGAATTGATCAAGTAGGGAAGTTTTATGATAAGTACATTGAAATTGACAAGTTAGAGATTCATAGCATGATCATAAAGAACATGATCAAGTTCAAAAGGAAATTTTTGGAACTAAAAACAATGATTCTTGATAAGGTATGGAATATCCTTGAATTCCAAAAGAGATAGGCTATTGAGGAAGATCTGCAGATAAGGGAGAAGATTCTTGATGATACCCTTCCTGTGTGTGAACTAGAAGAAAAGAAATTGCTGTTAGATTTGGTGAAGCCTCACCTCAGAACTAAGACAAGGAATCTAAACATAATGGATACAAATTATGAGCTAATTGCAAAAGAAATAGAGAAAGCCTTTGAGAAGGTATTTATGAATAGAAACATGTATCCACCTATTGCACCCATAGCTAGTGTACCCATAAAGGTTACCAAAGGGTCAGAGACCATCAAAGTACATTCTACAGGTCCTTAGGATTTAGCACCTGTAGTGGAAGTACAATTAGAGGTAGACAAGTCTGCACCCATATTAGAATCACTCAAGGACAACACCATTATCATTGATAATGTGGAGATGGCCATGGCAACCACTGACACATAATTGGACAAGTTTGAGGAAGCTTTTGTGAGCACACAAGAAGCTGATATTTTATGTAGCAACACACCTCCCACTCATCAAGAAGAGGTATTGATTGAAAATATAATAGATGAGAAAGAAGAAGAATAAGAAAAAGAACAAGAGAAAGATGAAACTTCTATTGAACTAGCCAAGGTAAAACTAGAAGTGATGGATAGCACTCCCATCACACCCTCCTCAACATTTTTGTCAAGTTTGACACCTAACACATCCAGTTTGGACTCATGGAGAGAAGAAGACCTGATTAATTTTAGGATCCTAGCTATGGAGAAGGCAAAGGAGAAACAAATAATGACAAATCCTCTCCTTATGGAATCAATGACCATACTGAACAATTTTTTGCCTGCAGACAAGAAAATGTCTAAGGTACACTTTGTTGATGATGTAAGTACAATCATTTCTCGGTTCAAAAGTAATTTCTCAAACCTTGAAAAATCAGCATCCCAAGTTGTAGAAGAAAAGTATTTGAAGAAGAGATTGAATGAGTTGATGAGAAACTTTGTACTAGATTTGATTTCACTCAAGACTGGTCAAGAATCTTTAAAAGAATTTGTTGATCAAGGAAGGAAATTCATTACAGACTGCATGGATCAGGATAAGCTTACTGAAGCCCATCTTAAGAAAATACAAGAGGCAAAAGCTATGATTGAGCAGGTGAAGAGTTCAGTTAAAGACACATCCACTAATGTGAACATGTGCAACAATGTTTACCAAGGTCAATTGGACAAAATTGAAAAAGCAGAGAAAGAGATGGCAAAGATAAGATCTAGACAGACTCAGTTGAGGAATGCTCTTGCACCCTCATTAGACATCCTCAATTAGAAAATCAAAGAGATTGATGCCACAATGGTAACATATGATCACGGTCCTACCATAGACTTGAAGAAGATGGAGAAGCTTCAATATCCATTATGCGCCCATCTCCAGATAGTTAACTCTTTGATAACTTTTTGGAAAAAGGAGATCCAAAACCTTAAGATTGCATATCTGGATGTTTTTCCTTAGTGAGGAGATGTAGATATAGTGTTTTTAACAACCATTTCATAAATTTCAAAGGGGGAGTTGTATAGAATATGAATCATAATATGTATAGGGACATATAAGTATATGTATAGAAGAGCAAAAGTTTTTTGTATTAAGGATAGTTAACAACTTGGCCATAATCCTTTGTTGCCATCAATGACAAAGGGGGAGATTGTTGGCAAGTTATCTATACTAATGTATATGACTTGATATAGTGTTTTGATTATGGCAACAAAGTCATATAGTAGTTTGGAGTTAGCGCACTTGAAGAGAAGATAAAAAATTAGTTAAGTGTTGAAGACTGGACAGTGTATAGAGTTCCTGTAGCTCAGAGCATCAGCTCACATGCATAGGGAAGAATTAAGGTATGCACCCTAGAAGTTAAGTTGGTTAGAATATATTCATGCTTAGTATATGAGTGCATGATCAAATGTGCAAGGATGAGAAAGTTATAGTCAGTTGAAGTTACATAGCCAATGTGTGCCAGAGAAGAATAGAGCATAAATTTGATAGTTAGTATTTTGGTTTGCGGATATAATGTAATGATCAAAAGGCTATGCACCTATTATATTTAGGTTTATGACATATATACTTGTTTTTTTGTAAGCACACTTAAGCCAATTCATTTGGAAGTGTTGTATGTAATAGGTCTAAGGGCCAACCTAGTTGTTTATTTTGTATGAGCGTATAAATATAAGGTGTGCACATTGTATTCGGTATGGAAATTGATAGTGAGTTTTAATAAGTAGAGAAGAAGTGTGTGAAGACACTAGATGTATTAGAGATATATGGCCATCTAATTGGTGATAGTAGGTACATGAATAAGACAATTCTATCCCAAGATTCTTCCACAGGGTCCTCCAAAACTGACCAAGGAACTTGGAATCTTTGTCTGAGATTATGGATAAAGGAAACCCATGTAATCTTATGATATCCTTGAAGAATATCCCTACTACATGTGAGGAATCATGGTTTGTCTTGGAAGCTAGGAAATGAGCCATCTTTGAAAATCTATCCACCACCACACACACACTATCATATCCTTGGTTGGTCTTAGGAAGCCCAACCACAAAATCCATGCTCACTAAATCCCATGGACTATTTGGGATGGGTAAGGGAGTGTAAAGGCCTGCATTAGAAATCCTCCCCTTGGATCTTTGGCACACCATGAAACTCTCCATAAAATCTCTTTTATAATGTTATCTCTTAGTGATCCCCTATTGATATACAATTGACTACCTTTAAACAATAACCCCTCTTTCAACATGTAATTTGAAAAAACACTATGATACTGACTTGTCATTGTCTTACACACTGGTGGCTTCTTTAAAATCCTCATCTTTTTCATACATGTCCTTTATAGAATGGATTCCCATATTCTCCAACCTCATCTCCTAAATAGGTTAGATTCCTCCTATTGAGGGCATCAACAACCTTGTTTTCTACCCCTTTCTTGTGCTTTATTGTGAAAGTGTAATATTGGAGGTATTCCATCCACTTCACATGTCTGTGTTTTAAATTTTCCTACCTATTTAGGAAGCTCAGTGCATGATTAATAGTATATACAAAAAATTCTTTAGGAAACAAGTAGTACCTCCACCTCCTTAAGGACTGCACCATTTCATATATCTCCAAATCATAGGTGGAGTACCTTTTTTTTGCCTCATTCACCTTGTCACTAAAGAAGGCTACATGCTTTCCCTCTTGGCTTAGGTCTCCTCCTATGGCCCTATTATTGGCATCACATTCAATTGTGAATACTTTACTAAAGTCTAGTAGAACTAGTATAGGTCATTCCACAACTTTCCTCTTGAAGAACTCAAAAGCCTTGTCAACTTCTTGAGTCCACACAAAGTGACATTTCTTACCCCCTTTTATGGTATCAATCATGGGAGTACTCACATTGCTTAAGCCTCTAATAAAATTTCTATAAAAACTTGCTAAGCCATGAAAGATTTTTACCTCACTTACAGTCCTTGGAGTTGGCCAGTCTAGTATGGCATCCACCTTAGATAGATCCATTTTGAGATTTCCTCCTAAGATAACAAAACCTAGGAATATCAATTCTTCCTGCAAGAAAATTCATTTCTCCAACTTGATTCTCAATTTATCCTTTATCAGTCTCTTCAAGACTTGTTCCACATGCCCAAGGTATTCTCCTTTTCTCCTACTGAAGATGAGAATATCATCTAGATAGACAACCACAAAGTGGTTGATGAATAGCTTAAGCACCTCACTCATGAGTCTCATGAATTTTATTGGTGCATTTGAGAGACCAAAGGGCATCACCATCTACTCAAATATCCCCTCATTGGTGTTGAATACTATCTTCCATTCATCTCCTTCCCTCACCCTTATTTGGTGGTATCCACTCTTCAAGTCCATCTTGGAGTAGTAATTTCCCACTCCTAGGTAATCCATCTGGTCTTCCATCCTTGGCATGGGAAATATTTATCTTATGGTTATCTTGTTTATAGCCTGGGAGTCAGTACATAACCTCCATGTACCCTCCTTCATTGGGGCTACTAGGGTTGGCACTACACAAGGACTAATGCTCCTCCTTATGAATCCATTGCTCAAGAGTTCTTCCACTTGTCTTGCTAACTCCTCATTTTGATTAGGGGTCAATTTGTATGCTTCCTTGTTTGGGAGTGTAAATCCTGGTATAAATTCAATACACTAACTTACTTCTTTGATAGGTGGAAGGGTCTCTATCTTTCTATCTTCTATCACCCCCTTGTATCTCCACAAAAGGACTTGCACTTCTTTTGGTCCCACTTTCCTTAGTGGTTCTTCATCTTCCATTATGCACTCCTTTCTCTCTTCCTTGGGTCTTACTACAATAGCATAGTAGGGAGTGTTCTTCACCTTGAGTGTCTTTAAAAACTCCTTCTCCCCAAGAACTAGCATATTGGCTTCTTGGAGTGTCTCTTTCCCATCCTCTAGTAGGGGTCTCATGGTAAATTGTATTCCCCCTTTGTTTATCTCATAGATTTTTTTTCTTCCATCATTGTGTGAATCTACATCATATTTCCAAGGCCTCCTTGATAGCAGATGACAAGCATCCATGTCTATTACATCACATAGGATGTTGTCTTGATAGTCCCCTATCTGAAACTCCACATACACCTGTTCACCCACCAAAGCTTATTGTTCTTTGTTCAACCAAGACACCTTATAGGGGTTAGGATGTGGTATCTTTTTCAAACCAATTTTATTAACCATACAAATGGATGCTAAGTTATCAGTTGAACCTGAATCTACTATCACCTTGTAAACTTTACCTTTTACCTTGAAAATAGTTTAGAACAAGATCCTCCTTTGTGGTGGCTCCTTGGTTGGAGGATTCTTCAACAAGCTACTCATGAACATAAGGAGCTCTCCTTGTTCTACATTTGCATTCTGGCTTTGTGCTTGTACACTTTGAATGTCATCCTCTTGTGCTAGGTGTACCCTCATGTCTCCTCCTTAATGGTTGTTCCCATTTTTGTCAGGGCACCTTGAGGCTTGGTGTCCTACCTAATTTTAGTTGCATCATCTCCCAGTAAACACCCCTAGAGTCCTTCCTCCTAACCTTCTACTATTACTTCTTCCCCCACTATAACCTCCTCTAGGACTAGCATCTCCTTGGATTTCTTGGTTGCTAGATTCCCCTAGGGATCTATTGAAAGATCCCCTTCCATTGAATCTTATTTTGCCCCTATTATTAGTTCCTCTCCCTTTACCTTGGGAGTCATCCTTGCTCCTTTGTCTCTCCTCAATCTTCTATGCCATTTGGAAACATGAGTGCACTGACTTTGGATTGAACAAAATATATTCATATTGGATTGAATACTTGAGACCATTCAAGTATCTAGCCAAATTTTGCTTCTCACTCTAAGTCACCTTGTCCTGTAGAGAAAGTTTACTAAACTCCTCCGTGTATGCACCTACATCCAAGTCCTTCTTCCTTAGGCTCTACAACTTCTTGTGCATAATGACTTCATAATCCTCTAGTATGAATTTTCTCTGAATTTCTGACTTCATTCTCCTCCATGTGGAGATTTATCTTTTTCCTTCATATATCCTTTCACTTTGAAGGAAGTTCCACCAACTGAGGGCATGGCCCTTCATCTTTGATCTGCCCAACTTAAATTTTTGGCTTTCTGATACACTCTCATAATCAAAATGATTGTCCATAGCCACTAACCAATCAACACAATCTTAGTTTTCCACAAAAGGTAGGAACATCTACTTTAGTTTTTCTTCTTCCCACCTTCTCAAAATCCTCTAAAAATATCCTTTGATCCGCATCTATCCCTAGCCTATACCTCCAGGGTTCCTCTCTTTCTTCCTCATCCTTTCTTTCTTCTTTAAAGTCCTCATGGGTTTCCATACCCATCTTTTCTTTCAACTTGTCCATCTCCCTTTTTAGGGTCCTATTCTCTTCTCTGATGGCTCTTCCTTATGCCATTTTCTCCTTGACCAATTTGGCCAACTCTACATTGGTAATTCTCAAAGGGATCTCTCTCTCCCTTTCTTCATTTTCTGACATCTTGTCTTCACTCCTACTTTCCAATTAGGATCTTGGTGGCTCTGATATGAATTGATGTAGATCTATGCATCCACCAATCAAACCAAGGGTTTCTAACACCCCAATCCAAACTATACTTATTTCTAGGACCCTCCTTGATCCTACATGTACTCCTTGGGAACAAGCACTAGATGATACCAATAAGGGAAATTCACCCTAAACCTCTAGTCCACTCTAAAAAATTGGTGGAGAAAATATTTTGGGACCAATACCAACTAGGATCCACCCTCAAAAGGAATCCTAACAACCCACAACACCAATTCTTCAATCTAGGCCTACAATCCTTATAGCCCTGAACACCCTACTTTTGATCTTTAGTTTAGAAAATTCTTGAATGTCTTGGGAAACTACACACAATTACAAAAACCCTTTTGGATTCACCAATAGATCCCAAGAGCCCTTGGCCTAACCCTGATCTAGCACCCCCAAACACCTACTAGGTCCACAGGCCTATGGCCAGATTAGACTAGGAACACAAAACAACTATGAAAAGGTGGGTTCTTAGAATCCTTCTGTAATATAAAAATGTGTTGACAAAAATGTAATGGAAGAAAAAATGGGGGAGAATGTGATGTGTATGTAATGTATAGGATCGGGAAAAGTAAGATCTTCTTCTTAACCCCAAATTCCCAAAGGAAAGATCCAAATTGATTAACCAGAAGAAGATGGTCAATACATAAATGAATCAATCGATGGAGTTTATGAAGAAAGGAGAAAACCTTATGTTCCATTATGGAAAGGAAATACATAAATATTAATTTAATTGAAGACAAGTACTAACCTCAAAATAGGAAAGATCTATAAAATACTATTTTCTGGTGTCTATACTCAATTTTAGGAAATTCTGCAACCAAATCTAGCCTGTAAACACAGAAACATAGAAAACCCAAAAACCTTCTGATGCAGAGCATCCTTCACACACATCAACATAATAGGATCCATCTGATCCAATATTCATTTCATTATAAGAATAATTTATTAGAGGCATCTCACAAGATCAAACCCATCATTAATTAGAAAACAAAATATTTCATTGTCAAAACTTGTTGGCCACACTGCCATGTTTTACAGATCAGCACTTAGGCATCCATAAATTTTTTTCTGAAATAAATCATCATAATAACTTTAGTCATTTTGTGGTAAATTATGATAACCACAACATATATGAAAATTATAAGGATCCAACAGTTATATTATTAGTTATGGTACCTGCACTGAGACCCATTTTTACTGTCATCAACCAGAATTAAATCATGTAACTCTGCCTAGAGCATTCAATATATTTTACAAAAAAAATCCAATTTAAACCAAACCAATTCAAAATTTATCATTTCTAAGTTTATTTTCCAAATCTGTAAGCCATTTATTTTTCCAATGAGTAAATCATTATACAAGCACAAATCTTTGCTTGCAACTCCATTGAAGAGGGTTTAAAACTAGTCTTCATTAAAAATGTCATAGATTGCACAAATCATCATAACATTGAACCAAAAAAAAATGAGATGAAATATTACTCAAATATATTTCTGATGAATATAATTATAGATCTTAACTCTTCCATATGCATTTGTACCACACAGTTCAATATGACTGTTCTCAGAAATCCTAAATCTACAAACACTAACTTTCACCAAAAACCTCATAACTTCCTCCACAGTTAATAAAAATTAATCAAACCAAAATAATAAGAAAGAGGATTAATTATACTATCTAAACATTATAAATATATAGGGTTTCTAGGATGTACATGTCTGTACAAGGCCTAGAAACAACAACTTAACAAAAACAAATGATCAAAATGAGAGATTCAAACTCACTCAATTGTTCCAAAATGTTCTCCCCTTTATATATTCTTCTTTGAACAACAAATACATCATATTTATACATATTTACATATTTAGAAACCACCCAACTATACTTATGACCTTTCATCTTTCTTTTTACAACTTTTAATTCCTTTTTGCATTATTTCATGCTTTGCAACCTTTATGCATTTTGACAACTTTTGTGACACTAAATAAAAATGACTCCACACTTTGTAAAAACACCCTAGACATGTGCAAATAACCTATTTAATAAATTTTACATTATTTCTATCATTTTCACGGCTTTTTTATACAAATTTGACCTTTTGACCAATCTAGGTCTTGAATGACAACTATATGACAACTTCACAATTTTATTGCCCTTAGGCATTACAATTGATTCCATTACGAGGAATACCACATCTAAACATATGGATTTACATTAAATCATTAAAATATCCTTTGGGATCATCTTTAATATCCTAATGTCTAAGTTCTCTTGCACCATACTCTTGACCTTCAAAAATTTCCAAGTCCCTTGGAAACATGGATACAATGACCTGCAAGAAAAATTTGAGTGAAATCTTCACCTTTTCCTTCATTTGACCTTTTCTTCTTTATGCCTCTTTTATCATCTCTATTATTCTACTATCTTCCCTTAATAAATATTTTTATGACTCCTACCAATAGAGTTTTTAGTGGTTTCCATCCATAGTGCTTTACCAACATCTCAAGTCCACCCTCCAATGCTACTTCCTTGTGCCTCACCCAGGAGTCCTTTCTTGCCTCTCACCCTAGGTCTTTTGGAAACCAACAGAACATATTTTGTGGCTTCTTGGTAAACCTCCATTTCCACCTCTTTTAGTGAGTGAACAAGCACCTACAACCATAAAAAATTCACAACAAGAATCACAATACCCGACACTTCCTAGTGTAGATTGTCTTCTATCTACATGCTCAGAATCTTCTGAGATCTGATACCAATATGATGTAGAGAATCCTTCAAAAAATTCAAAATAATAGGATCCATCTGATCCAATATTAATTTCATTATAAGAATAATTTATTAGAGGCATCTCACAAGATCAAACCCATCATTAATTATAAAATAAAATAATTCGTTGGCAAAACTTGTTGGCCACACTGCCCTGTTTTACAGATCATCACTCAAGCATCTGTAACTTTTGTTCTAAAATATATCATCAAAATCCCTTGTTTAATTTTGTGGTAAATTAGGATAACCACAACATATATAAAAATTATTAGGATCCAATGGTCATATTATTAGTTATGGTGTCTTCACCAAGACCCATTTTTACTGTCATCAACCAAAATTAAATCATGTAACTCTGCCTAGACCATTCAATGTCTTTTACAAAACAAATCAAATTTAAACCAAAATAATTTCACATTTATCATTTCTGGTTTTGGTATCCAAATTTGTAATCCATTTATTTTTCCAATGAGTAAATCATTATACAAGCACAAATCTTTGCCTACAACTCCGTGGAAGAGGGTTTAAAACCAGTCTTCATTAAAAATGTCATAGATTCCACAAATCATTATAAAATTGAACCAAAAAAAAATGAAATGAAATAATACTAAAATATCTTTCCGATGAATATAATTAGAGGACTTAACTCTTCCATATGCGTTTGTACTACGCATTTCAAGATGACTATTCTCAGAAATCTGAATCTACAAATACTAACTTTCACCAAAAATATCATAACTTCCTCCAAAGTTCATAAAAATTGATAAAACCAAAAGAATAAGAAAGAGGATTCATTATACTATCTAACCATTATAAATATACTAGGTTTCTGGGCTGTACATGGCTGTACAAGGCCTGGTAAAAACAACTTAACAAAAACAACTGATCAAAATGAGAGATTCAAACTCACTCAATTGTTCAAAAATGTTCTCCCCTTTCTATATTCTTATTTGAATGAACAATACATCATATTTATACATATTTAGGTAGTTAGAAACCACCCAACTACCCTTATGACCTTTCATCTTCCTTTTTACAACTTTTAATGCCTTTTTGCATTGTTTCATGCTTTGCAACTTTTATGCATTTTGACAAATTTTGTTACACTTAATAAAAATAACTCCACACTTTGTAAAAACACCCTAGACATGTCCAAATAACCTATTTAAGACCTTTTAAATTATTACTAGCCTTTTCATGGCTTTTTTTTACAAATTTAACCTTTTTACCAATCTAGGTCTTGAATGACAACTAAATGATAACTTCACAATTGTATTGCCCTTAGGCATTATAATTGATTCCATTACATGGAATACCACATCCAAACATATGTATTTACATTAAATCATTAAAATATCCTTTGGGATCATCTTCAATATCCTGATGTCTAGGTGCTCCTGCACCACCTTCTATCTTTCTGAGAAAGGTCGACCTTGACCCAAAATAGGGGTAAGATCTTACCCGGGGGCACAATCTTACCCCTTTATGTCGACCTTGACCTGCACTATTCTGATGGAACATCTGTTCATAGATCCTAGAATTTTTCTAAAAAGGGTACTCAGATCTGATCTGTAATTCATTGTCTCGCACCAGTACCTGCAAGAAAAAGGGTTTTATTTATTGGATGAGGGGTTTGCCTTGGTCAAACCATGACTTTGGAATTAACCTCAAATTGTAATTGAAATTACAGTAATAAACAAAGTAAATGGAACAATTCACCTTTCTTATGTTGAAATCCTTGTGGAGGATTCAAATCCTTGAATCCACAAGTATGGATGCACCAAATGAATGTAGAATTGTATGTATGATGTCTCAAATAAATTGCATTAGATCTTCAACACCAATCTTAAATGAATCTTGGAATAGGAAGAAGCTGACATGGGAGAATTAAATTGCAATTTAAATCTTAACCCCTTGAAATAGACCTAGATTAAATATAATTTAAGAGTTTACCATTCTAAAATTTGAAACAACTGACCCAAAAGTGGGAAAATAAACTTTCCAAATCACAATATCCAGAAACTTTCAGAACTTGAAATCTGGACATAGGGTCAGGGTCGAGGTTGACTTTGACCTAGGTCAGGGTTGAGGTTGACCTTGACCCTGAGGTTGGGAATCTTAGATTCTCAAGATTAGGTGCTAGAAATAGGTTGGAAATAGGTGGAAAGAGAAGAAGAGTAAGGGGAAAAAGCCAGATCCTAGTCAAAGACCAATTCAAGGCGTTTGACATGACTCGAAACCACTTACTTAGAGGGCTAAACCGGTCCTAAATGAAAGTGCTTCCATTTTCTGATGATAGACATCCAAACCCCTTATAAATTCTTAACACATCCCAAATGACAAAAAAAAACACTTTACAGGGTCACCTTAGTCCCACACACTGACTCTCTCCACTTGGCAACACTTCTCATGGATAAACACAAAAAGATGTTTAGGCTAGGGCCAGCTTGATGAAAGGCCAGACCAACTCCTCTTGCCTCAAGCCTCTAGAATCATTGAAAGGATATGTCTTACTTGCATTCCCCTAAGTTTCATGAGGATCCACTGGTGGAAGGGCAAGTTAATTTCCCATCTTGACCAAACCCTCAAACTCAGGGTTATTCAGACCAGTCCAAGAACAAATGATTGCATCTTAGATAATACAACACCAAAGGACCTCAAATTTTTTTTATTCCAACACTAATACACCCTTACAATCAAAACACACATTAGTAAGTCATCCAATGTCTGTACTGGTTCATACAATTCGCTGATGCAGTCAGATTTTCTAGAAATTCAAGGTTTTCTTATTAAAATTCTTAAGCCTCTATAAATACATCATCCAAATGAATGTCTAATCTCATATTTGGATTTAAAAATCCTCCCCCAATGGTTAAAACCACCTTTTTAGGTGTTTTGAACTAAATTACAAGTTTAGAGAAACTTTTGAAAAGTTGTCAAGCAACTTTCAAAAGTTGCATGCTACTTTCAAATGTTACATTGCAACTTTTCCATTCTTTCCCCTAGGCTTCTATTAAACTTTTCCAATGCCTAAATGGATCAAATCCATCCACATAAAGCCTAAATTTAACTTATCCAATCAAAAAAAACCTATTCTAGGCATTTGAGACCTTTGGTTCGATTGGGCTTCTTGGTTCATAAGTTCACTTACGAGCCAATTAACCTTACAAATGGTCTTTTATTACAACTCTAGATATCCACATGGATCCTATAAAATATCTACACCCTACTATTATTATTTCTTCTATGGGAGTGCCTTGGGTGCCCTACACCAGCCACACAACCCTCTTCCTCATCTTCTTATGGCAACTTGTGGTTACTTCCTTCAACTCTGTCTTCAAGAGTTTGCACTCTTCTTTCTCCAAGGTCCCTATCATCTTTGAGACCTCTCTAAACTCATCCTTCCAATTCCATCCTCCTTGGAATGCAAAAATTTCATCAATGGCATCTTTCATAGCCCTATATTCTCTCATTTCAACAAAAACTTGTAATGGACACTTGACTTTCCCCACTTGGATTCCTTAATCCATGGACTCATCTATTACCTTAGCAACCTCTGCAAATCCCATCTCTTTCTCTATCAACTCAAATTCTTCATCCTCTTCTATTTGTGGCCCACACATCACCATATTCTTCTCTATCCTATCATCTTCACATTCTGACTTCTTCATGTGCATCTGCACTTGCATCTCTATTTTTCCTTCAATTGATTTAGTCACCTTCACCATTTCCCTCTCTAGGATCTTCCCCTAATCCACATCTCTTTGTGCCCCATCATAGGCCTGATGACCCAAATCACTTTCTACCTTGCTATTAGCATTGATTCTATCTTTTGAATGCTCTTTACTCTCCAAGAGCCCATTCCACTCCAAAACACCATTACTTCTTGTCATTGTCCATGACACTTCATCTTTCAAGGGCTACAACACAACTCTCCATCCTCTATCCAAGAATGTATAAGTTCTCTTTGCTCCATCATGGAGGGTACACTTCCTTATTTTCCATGCTCTCTCAAGGATCAAATGGAAATCCACTATTAGAATGATATCACACCATAGGTTGTCCTCATATGGCCCAATGCTAAAGCACACTTGTGCTTGTTCTGCCACCTCAACTTGGTCTTCCATACTTATCCCATGTGCCCTATATGGTCTCTCATGTATCATCCTTGGTAAGTTCAAATTCTGAACCATCTCAATGGAAATAAAATTTTAAAACACACCATTTAAAACTATAGCTTTACAAACTTTGTTCTTGCACTTACAATGTGTCTTGAATATGCATAGCTCAACAATGTATCTTGCATCCAAATCTCCATTGATGATCACCATCTCTACTATATCCCTCTGATGTTAGCAAAAAATTTCTCCACACTTTATCTACAATATAGGATTCATTCAACTTTGAACCACCACCTTTGAATGCTCTCAAAGGATAATTCAACTTTAAGGGTTCAACAAGGGATTCTAGGTCTTCAAAATCCTATAGTGCATCCTCCAACTCTCTCCCAAAGGAATCTTTGAGGCTCTAATACCACCTAATGTAGAGGTGGTATGTAAGACTCTAATTTCCATCCCCTGATTGCAATTTATCAAATGGTAAGACAATTTCTCACATAGAATGTTCCCTCAAGGATTCACCTTGTATCCTACCCCAAATGCACCTAGCATCTTCAATACACCAAATATTCACATAAGCCTTCCATCCTCATTCTAACTCCACACAACATCTTATCATGGTATATAAACCATGTTCCACCAACCCACCAAACTTGGACAACAAATCCTTCACCCAATTCTCACCATTAGCCCTTAAAGCTAGTAGTCTTCACTAGTCATTAATTTTCCTTTTTCTCCAGAATTCCCCAAACAGCTAAAGAAACTATTGATTTATTTGGATACCCTTTTGGATTCTTTAAATCCTCTCTAAAACTTTGGATATACTTCTTTGGATCGTACCCAAGATCCAATAACCTAGCAACCCCACACTAGGCCTAATTAATCTCATTTACAAAGAAACTCATAAACCCACTCAATCCCATGACTCAAAAGTTTTAAACAATCCTTCTTAAGGTTAAAAAACTACACATTTTCAAGTCTTCAAGGTTTCACCACTCACCTATGGTCTTCGCCATTAAACACTTGTTTCTAGGGTCACACACCTAGGGTCTTCTCAAAAGGACCTCTACACCTTTTTCAAAAGAAAGAAAATGACTCTAATACATCATATTAGATATGAAAAACCATTTTCTATCACCAAACACCCCTTTCCTTAAGAGAATCCACTCCCATAATGACTGGTGCAAATCTGGCTCCTCTTAATGAACAAATTACCATAATTTTGTGGCTCTTCAAACATAATTTTCCAAATCCCTACATATGGTAAGTATGATCCAATGATAATATTACATGGTTTTACTCTCCCACCAATCATAATGACCATAGGGGGTGGGAGAGTTACAACATCACAAGAAACTTTAGACCAACAGTGCTGACTGTGTCTAACCAGTCACTGTTTCTAGAACACTAGTCAGATTACTCTATCTTAAACACAAAAAAAAATTGAAATGAATGATTGGAAAGGTAAGTAACAACCAATTAACTATCCCTACATCAATATCCAATCCAAAATCACATTTTAAACTACCATTGGAATTCATTATTCCTGATTGTACCCACGGGATAGTGTATTAATTTGTAGAGAAAAGTTTATTTTTATTGAAAGAAATATCCTTACAATGATCTTTGTCTACACATTCATCTCCATACCCCTTCAACACACACCATAAATTCCTCTAAATATCCATATAGGGCTGCATGAATCCCTATACAACCATAACAGTGAGTTACAATGACTGTTACCGGTTGGTTATAGTTAAGGTTTGTTGTCTAGTTGACAACCAAGTGTCAACTTTGACAACCTTTTACCACTAATGCCTTTATAACATTGTCTTAACCTTTTTAAAGGTTTATTATCCCATCAAACCCCTTAGAACTCCTAAACCTCTCTACAAGCCTTAGTAGGCTAATTTTTCCAACATGCGCAAATCACACACTTTGGCACTTTTTTAGTGCATTTACAAAATTTTATTGTCTCTATTGGCCATGTTACATTTATTATGGACCTTGTAGGTCCTTTTATTACTCCTCAAATATAGGATCACCACAATGACCCCTAGTGACCCCCTAGGTGCAGTTTGACCTTATCATGTCATTCATCTCCTATGACATGCCTTTATACATTTAGGCTTATTACATTGTATTGCATCAAATACAAAATGGACCAAAAGTCCAATTGCATCCATGTTTTGATCTTTTAGACCATACAACCTACATGAGTCTTCAAATGACTCTCTTTTTATGCCTTTTCCAGGGTTCCTTGCACCATACTCCCAGGGATCAAATCAATCCAAGTCCCTTGGATTGGGATTTTCTTTCTCTTCCTCCAGTCTTTGTCTACTTCTTGTTGAGGACCTGTAACCAAATAGTATCCCTTGTTTATTTGTTTCATGTCCTTGCAATCAAACAATATGTGCTAAGAAGCATCCCTCATAGCTTTGTTTTCATATATGTCTACAACATCATCACTTACATGGTGAACAATATAAAACTACTTCAAACCTATCACAAAAGTGTTAGAAACAAAAATAACCAAGTCTTTCTTATGTGCCAAAATACATGTTCCGTATACCCCTCCTTCCTTCATTTTTTTCACTACTTCATCCTCCTTCTCACACACTCCTTGTGAGATGTTTGTCCTTGTAGAAAACTCTAATTCTAAGGTCTCTCCATGACCTTCTCCTCTTGCATCTTGATGCCTCTATCCTAGGCATTCTTCCCCTACTACTCCACCCTTCCTTTTCCATTCTTCAACTATGGCATCTAACTCATCCCAAAAATATGTCTTTTCTTCAAAACTTTGAGCACTAGGTTCTATACAACTCTCAACAACCTGTACCCTCTCCTCATTAACAATTCCTAAACTCTCTCAGTGACTCCTCCATTTAGTAGTTGTTTCTCTTCCATAACCCTTTCGATAGGCCACTTATGTAGAGCTATGTAGCCGCCAACCAAACCAAGGGTTTCTAACACCCCAATCCAAAGTATACTTGTTTCTAGGACCCTCCATGATCCTACACCCACTCCTTGGGAACAAGCACTAGATGAGCCCAGCAAGGGAACTTCATCCTACACTTCTATTCCACTCTCAAAAATGGTGAAGACAATATTTTGGGACCAACACCAACTAGGATCCACCCTAAAAAGGGATCCTAACAACCCACAACACCAATTCTTCAATCTAGGCCTACAATCCTTGTAGCCCTGTACACCCTATTTTTGGTCTTTAGTTTACAAAACCTTTGAATGACTTGAGAAACTACACATAGTTCCAAAAACCCTTTTGGATTCCCCAATAGATCCCAAGAGCCCTTGGTTTGACCCTAATCGAACACTCCCAAACACCTAATAGGTCCATAGGCCTAATTAGCCAAATTAGACTAGGAACATAAAGGAACTATGAGAAGGTGGGTTCTTAGAATCTTGCAAACCCCTTGTACATCCTTAAAACATCCCAAATGACCAAAAAAATACTTTATAGGGTCACGTTAGTCCCACACACTGACTATCTCCACTTGGCAACACTTCTCCTGGCTAAACACATAGAGATGTTTAGCCTAGGGCCGGGTTGATGAAAGGGAAAACCAAATCCTCTTTCCTCAAGCCTCTGGAATCATTGAAAGGACATCCATAACTTGCATTCCCCTGAGTTTAATGAGGATCCATGAGTGGAAGGGAAAGTTAGGGTCCCATCTTGACCAAACCCTCAAATTTAGGGTTATTTAGACAAGTCCAGGAACAAATGATTGGATCTTTGATAATACAACACCAAAGGAACTCAAACCAATTGAATTCAAATACTAATACACCCTTGAAATCAAAACACAAATTAGTAAGTCATCCAATGTTCGTACTGGTTCATATAATTCACTGATATAGTCAAATTTTCAAGAGATTCAATGTTTTCTTATTCAAATTCTTAAGCCTCAGTACATACATCATCCAACTAGATATCTGATCTAACATTTGGATTTAAAAATCTGCACCTAATAGTTACAACCACCTTTTCAGGTGTTTTGAACTAAATTACAAGTTTAGAGAAACTTTTGAAAAGTTGTCGAGCAACTTTTGAAAAGTTGTCAAGCAACTTTCAAAAGTTGAATGCAAGTTTCAAATGTTGCATTCCAACTTTTCCATTCTTGCCCCTAGGCTTCTTTTAGACTTTACTAATTCCTAAATGGATCAAATCCATCCACCTAAAGTCTAAAACTAGCTTATCCAATCAAAACCAACCTATTCTATGTATTTGAGACCTTTGGTTCAATTGGGCTTCTTGGTTCATAAGTTCACCTAAGAGCCAATTGATGTTACAAATGGTATTTTATTGTAAATCTAGAGATCCACATGGATCCTATCAACTATCTACCCACTCCTATCATAATTTCCTCCATGAGAGTGCCGTGGGTACCCTGCACCATACTAACTAGCCCAATAAAACTCAAGTCTCTTGAGCTGGTAGATCAGTTACCTTGTAACCCAACTTTTCAATTGTTGCTGCAGTCAACCAAGTAGCATCTTCTACTAGTTCCTCATTCCACTTGATGAGGTATTCATGGTAGGTCTATCTCCTAGTCTTCTTACCTTCTCTTTTACCAAGGATACATTCAATATTTGGTGATTGGACTTTAGGAAGGGTCTTGACGGTGCCATCCTTAGGAAGTGCTTCTCCACTTTTGTCTAACACCTCTGGGCCTTTATAGGAATATAGATCTGAGACATTGAATGTATTTGATAGTTCAATGTCTGGTGATAATTCTAACTTGTATGTGTTTGTGCCACACTTCTGTACAATATTAAGTAGTCCTATCTTCCTCATCATAAGTTTATTGTGTTTCACTTTGGGAAATCTCTCTTTTTTGAGATGAAGCATCACCATATATCCTATACAGAATTACACATCTCTTCTTCTACTCTCTACAACATCCTTGTATTTCTCTATGGTTGTCTCCAATATTCTCTTAACTTCCTTTTGGATGTCTCTCATGACCTCTATAGAATCACTTTCTTGAGCATTGTTCCTCTCCAAGGATCTGAATTCTCTCAACTTGATTACACCCCTAGGGTGTGTGCCATAGACTATTTGGAAAGGACTTTTCCCTATACTGCTATTCACTAAGTCATTATAGGAAAACTCTCCCTGAGTAATCATTGCATCCCATGTAGTGTCATAATCATTTGTTAGGAACCTTAATGGGTTCCTAACAGACCTATTAAAAAATTTGGTTTGGCCATCTGATTGGGGATGGTAGGAAGATGAATAAGACAAGTCTATCCCAAGATTCTTCCACGGGGTCCTCCAAAAGTGACCAAGGAACATGGAATCCCTATCTGAGATTATGGATAAAGTAAAACCATGTAATCTTATGATCTCCTTGAATAATACCCCTACTACATCTGAGGCATCATGGTTTATCTTGCAAGGTAGGAAATGAGCCATCTTTGAGAATCTATCCACCACCACACACACATTGTCATATCCTTGCTTGGTCTTAGGAAGCCCAGGAACAAAATCCATGCTCACTAAATCCCATGGTCTATTTAAAATGGGTAAGTGGTGCAGGAGTACCCCCTCTACTTTTCACAAAACCTATATTTGTAGGGTCTTTTAATAAGCCAACTTGTAAGACCTAGTCATCCTCGGTGTAGTTATAAACCATGATTTTTTTACTATGGCCCAAAGGAACATTTAGGACTTTAGATTTTCCTAGGTGTCTTTTAAGTTGTTTCAATAATTTTTGGGATCATTAGGATCCAAGGCTTAGGCCTATAGGCTCATTATGAGAAAGAATGCAACATTTTGCAAAAGTTGCAAAATGCAAGAAATGTTACTCGACAACTTCTTTCAAAAGCTACACTGACTTGTAAAACAACTGCCCAATGGTCACAACCTTTGAAAAATGGTTGGATCCATTAGGTAAGGTCTTTGTATAGCCCTTTCAGCTGGGTGGAAGACAAGAAGGATGAAAAAACTCTATGTAATTTTTGCATTCAATCAATAAAATTCCTATTTTTCTCTAGGTTTTGGACTGTAAAAAATACATGTACGGATTGGTATGGAAGTTCAGAAGAATAAAATTGTTTCATTTGACCTTTTTCATGAATTAGGACTCCAATGATTTTTTTTTTGTGTTATTTTGGAGATCAGAGTTGAGAGATAGAAGAATCAGTTTACTAGGTGTTTAGGAAACCCTCCTAAACTAGGGTTTTAAAAAAATAATGCTCTAACTTGATTTTCCTTCGTGAGATTCCCATTGTGAAGTGGGGAAATGCAAGTAGGATCAATTTATTCTAGATCCTCAAGAGAGCAGGAGAAAGGGGATTGTTTTGAGAAATCTACTTGCAGGCTCTAGGCCAAGCATCTCTATGTGCTTGGTAAAAAATATGGAAGATTGAAGTGACAGTAGCATTTCAGGGGTGGTTAAAAGAAATTTGATGACATATTGTTGTCTCTTTTGGATTCCTAACACCATTTCAATTGGCAATTTTCCTTGCACAATCAACTAGTGAAGATTTCCTTAATTAACTAAGTCAATTAGCCCTATTAGGACTAGTGGACCAAGAATTGTTAGGTATTGTCCTTATTGTTTGAGATCTTGCAACCAAGAGGTTGGGTGTAATGCCCCACCAAGGAACCCTTGGCTCAAGGACATTATACTCATTAAGTCATACACAATATATAATACTTTTTTTTAATAAAGTAGTGGAACATAATCTAATTTGATTTATTTAATGTTACTAAAGGTCAAGAGAATAAAGAGATTATACTACTTGTCTTGCTCAATTAACAAATTATTATTCTTGCATACCTGAATATTGCTAACTTTCTTTTACATGATGACCACCATGTCCAACACCTGTAACTACACATATGTCTAAACAACTAGATGTAAACATTAGATATATTATATTACAAATAAATGTTTTATTGATAACTTAGCTATGAGAATCATTATTAAGGAGTGAAATCATTGCATTATAAACTTAAAGACAAACCCTAAGGGACTGGACCTAAGCCTCGGGGGCTCATCATCGATGGCCTTGCCTACGTTCACGCTCAGAGACTTCGTAGTTCGACTCTCCCCATTCTAGACTATCTATTTGTAAAATCAAGAAAGTGGGTACGCAACCCTTTCTAGGGTCTTGTCCCCCAGACAGTTTTCCCTTCGGTTGCCACCCACTTAGGTGGAACAAGGAGAAATTCCTAGACTTAAAGTTGAAAACTTCATACAAATTTCATAACTCAAAAACATAGTTTAACTCACACTGATATAGTATTCATGAAACCTCCTTAATCATAGTATTTACTAAAGTTCCTCCCAAGCAAACATAGGAGTGAAATACATATATCCCACTAAGATATTGTCATGTATTTTATAATCACTAATAGCATCATCATAGAAAAATATACCTATGTAATCTCATGAAATCATGACATAGGCTTAAAACCTCTTCTATCTCTAACGGTAAACTTAGTTACAATGAAATAAAATCAAATGATTAAGAAGTTATCCATAATTAAAATAAGAATTATTAATATTACAAAGAACATGTTTACAAGTGTGCAACCATAACAATAAGAAACTACAATAAGACACAACAAGCATATAATTATTAGAACAAACTTATATCAACTACCAAAAATGTGTAATATGAATAAGGGTACAAGTGAACACAATCCAATAAGTGTATGCACATGTATAAAATCTACAAAAGTATTCAAGAATATACAAAATGACCAAGAGGAAGATAGGAGCATATAAGGGGGTTGATCTCAAACTATGCTAACCTCATATATTATTACAAATAATATAAGTAACCCCTAAATGAAACCCAAGACATCAATATTTACAACAGAAAAATTAATATACAAGATAATATAGTCTCACATCTAGAGAGAATAATCTATATATATATATATATATATATATATATATATATATATATATATATATATAGATGAGTACATATATACAACTTATTTAAATTCCCTAATACTTATGTGCATCTTTATGTAAATCTATGTCATCTAGTAACAAACACCTTTCATTCTAGTTCCTAATCATAAAGGGTTGTCCATTGGAGACCATTACACAAACTCTTACACACACACACACACACACACACACACACACACACATGTATCTCTAGACATACATCTAACCTTCTAGCGTCCACTATATCCTTAATAATTATACAAATCTGTCAACAACTTAGGAGATTTACTTATATATCTAATTGTATTTATTTTATTTTATTTTTAACAATTAACATTCGAAGAGTAATCACACATTTCTTGTTTCTATTTATATATTACAATAATAACTACTTCTATTTATTGTAAATAATAATAATGTATCTAAAAAAAAGAATATGAAAGAATGTCAATAGCCTATCTTTTACACCTAAAAGAATTGATTTTTACAACTAATAATATTTGAATATCTATTTATTTTATCCGATAATATTATACCTAAATTGGCAAACTAGTATCCTATAGTTCTTAACTATAATTGAAATAAATGGAACATTACATAAATAGTTAATATTACTAATTGGATCCAATCTTACCTTCTTGCCAAGCTTTACCCGATCATCCCATGGCACTGAATGCAAATAGCTCTGCTGGAAATCTGTAACATTCATTCTGTATAGAGCCGTACTCCGTCCTTTATAACTTTCCAACCAGACTACATTTTCCCGATCGCTCCAGTGAATTTATTCCAAACTAGGTTTTGTCAAACATATTTCAAAATCGTGAAGATCCAATGGTTAAATTTAAAGTTACGGTCTCTGTACCGAGACTAAAATTGACTGTCATAAAACAACAGATTAGAGGCAAAAGTTTTATTCAATCCTCACATCACAGTCACAACCCAAATTCTAAATTTACTCATGTGAAAAAAAATCCATATGCTTATCAATATCTGAAATTCCATTCACTTGTAGTGCATTTCAACCTATCGGTTTCCTTTCTTTATAAAGGAAACCAAAACATATGACAGTACTCCATTAATGATGAGTTCTCCAATCAATTTCTACTAAACATTAATAAGAGATTCTTGATTTCGAACAGCAAGAGATATAAAGCAAAAGACATCACGAAATCTGAAATTATATTAATATTACACTTCATTAACACATAATATCGATGGCTCTCCTCTAAACTTGTCTCCTGTCCTCTATATCACCCCCCCATCCTATGTTTATTTCTTCCATTTGATATAGTTGTTTTCAGAAAACTGAAACGGTTCCATAACCAACAGATTTCTTCCTATGAATAAATTTCATTAATCTTTTTGTCAAAAAGGTTATTGAGAGATCTTCAAATTAATTAACAAACTATACTTTGTCTTATCTATTTAATTCCTCATACGTAGGATTATCTTAAGTTATAGTTAAGATTCTTTACTAAGGAATAAGATTCCTTAACCTAGTTATTTATTTATTTTTATTTTTATAATGATAGCTTAGTTTTCTTTTCTTTATTTTATTTATTTATTTTATTGTAAAATTCATTTGTATAATAATGTTCTTATAATCTTTTTGATAAAAGAATATAATAAAATAAATAAAGCTTTTATTTTATAATCAAAATATTTAAAATATGTAAAAACTATTTAAAATTATATATATGTATTTATTTATTTTTAAATACATAGAAAAATAATAAAGATCTTTTTTATCAATAACATATTTAATTTAAAAATATTTATTATATTTCTTTTAGATTTGTAAAGTGAAATATTACATAAATAAAATTACATTGTTTGTAATTCA
The DNA here is from genome assembly GCA_027943335.1 of Chamaecyparis obtusa. Taxonomy (NCBI): domain Eukaryota; kingdom Viridiplantae; phylum Streptophyta; class Pinopsida; order Cupressales; family Cupressaceae; genus Chamaecyparis; species Chamaecyparis obtusa. The sequence goes on from BSBK01001734.1 coordinate 71,280, forward strand.
CAACATTTTAAACTATATATTTATGAAAGTCATACAACCACATATATTGTTTATATATTTACGTCTATGCATATTTACATCTAGAAACATCAACTAACAATTTACTATAAGTGATGAAAGGTTTACTTACCTTTTTAGTTCCTTACCGAATATGAATTAGAGGAGCACTACATTGGGTACATGTATATAAAGGGTGTTTGAAACTATCATGTGTTTTATAAGTTCCTTGTAAGAATCTGGAACTAATCCCTTAGAACCTCGCTCAAAAGACTACAAGCCCAATAAGGCCTAAAACTAAGAACTTGTTGTCCAAATCCTATAAGGTGTGGAAATCACTCCCATAGTAGACATTTAGTGAGTATGGAACCTTTCCATCCCCTTTCTGAATATGAAGGTTCACATTTCATGTTGAACCAATAAGGGAATTTCATAGAAAGGATTACCGAGTGTTAGGAAATTACTCAATAAAGCCTCTGAGCCCACTTGGTTAACATAAGTATCGAGCATCAACTGAGCTCACTCAATGAAGTAAGGAATCGAGTAATAACTGAGCCAGGGGAGTAAAATCTATTTAAAGACACTAAATCCTCTAGTGAGGATAGTGGATTTCTATTTGTTATAGGATCTTCTAAAGGTGTAGATAACTCTCCTAAGCCCACTTTGGGTTCTCAGAAACACCAAAGGTCTCACCACTTACCAAGTTGCCTAAATAGGGGAGAGCTCTATGTCAAGTGGTATCAGAGCATCTAAGATCCTTAGGGTAGAAATATACCAGCACCATGTAATGATAATATGAAGGAGGATTGTCATTAAGGATGACCAATGCAGAGATAGTAAGATACTTGAGAGAGTAAATGACACAGTGTGATGAATGAAGAGACATTGAGATGCAATAGATGAGGCAAGAAATGGATAGGATTAGGGAAGAGCTTCAGAAGAGGAGTAGTGGAAACTCTAATGATGTCAAAGAAGGGAGTGATGAAGAACCCCTTGAGTAGGAGGAAGAAGAATGTCCTATAGACCAGATGTTCCTTATGAAGACTCTAAAGTCTATGGAAAGGAGAACCATGGATGCCAAGCTTGAGTTGCCTACATACAATGGGAAGATGGACCTAGATGCTGCAATGGATTGGATGGATGCCCTAAATAGTTTCTTTTATTGTGAAGAAATCCCTAAGAATCAAAGGGTGAAGATTGCTAAGTCAAAGCTCAAAGGCTCTGCACTCACATGGTGGAACTTCACTCAAGATGATAGGGTGAAGAATGGAAAGAATGCAGTCACCACTTGGAAGAAGATGGTGGCCCTTCTTAGGGAAACTTATGTCCCTAAAGATTATAAAGTCCAAATTCATAAAATAAGAATGAGTTTGAGATAGAAGGAGATGGATATCTCTAGTTATACTAAATAATTTCAGAGATTGGTGATGAAATCCAAGCTTTCTAAACTAGAATGCATGAAGCTTTCTCGATATATGCAAGGCCTAAGGGTCTCAATTCAGGATGAACTTAGTTTGAAAAGACCTACCATAGTGAACCAATGGTATCAATTGGCATTGAAATTTCAAGAAAAGTTCAGAAGAAGGAATGAATAGAGTGGTAGAGGAAAAGCTAAGAATGAAAGAGGTAGAGGAAAATTTGGAGGAAGAGAACAGAAAAATAGACCACAAGGAGAATCTAATAAGGAGAACATCCAAGGGGAAAGAAGTTAAAGAGGAAGATATAGAGGAAGAAGAGAAAATGGCAGAGGTAGAAATGGAGGAAGAAAAAATGGATAAATCAGATGTTACAATTGTAATCAGATAGGGCACTACACCAACAAGTGTCGAGATAGAGACAAGCAGAATAACCAAGATGAAAGAAGAGACAACCTAGTCCAAGAAGATGATGTTGACAATGTAAGATATTGTACAAGAAAAGAAGGTGTATCCCTCATGATGAAGAGGACCTTAATCCAAGCACCAGTACTGGTGGAGCCTCCTCAAAGGAAGATCTTTTGAAGACAAACTGCAAAATCCATGGAAAGGTATGCAAGTTAGTAATTGATTCTGGTTCTACTGAAAATATTGTAATTAGAAAAATGGTAGATTAATTAAAACTAGAAAAGATACCCCACCCAAACCCATCCCATGTATCTTGGTTGAAAAAAGAGTAGCAGACCCTCATAAATGAACAAGTTTGGGTAGATTTATCCATTAAAGACTATAAGGATAGAGTACTTTTTGATGTTGTAGATATGGATGTCTTTCACCTAATGTTAGGACATCCATGGAAGTATGATCTATAGGCTAAACATGATGGAGTCACAAAAAAATACCAAATTATTCAAAATGGTCACAAGTACTACCTGCTCCCTCTTCCTGATCCTCAATAAGAAAAACCAAAAGAATAGTTAGTCATGCTTGTAGGAGAATAAGAGATGATCATCACTATTAAAGATTCTAAGGTAGGATATGCCCTAGTCCTTAAACCAAAGGAGAAGACAATGCACAATGAAGTACCAAAGGAAGTAGATAGTCTGCTATAGAAGTATAAAGGAATAGTTGCAGGAGACACACCAGATGAACTCCCACCATTGAGGGACATCTGTCACTATATAGATTTCGTCCCAAGTGCTTCCCTACCCAATAAGGATTCTTACAAACTCACTCCTAATCAGAATGCTAAAGTCACTAGACAAATAAGTGAATTGTTGACAAAAGGACTCATACAAAAGAGTCTCAGCCCTTGTGTAGTCCCGAGTGTTTTGGCCCCTAAAAAGGATGGAAAATGGAGACTATGCACTAACTCTAGGGTAATAAGAAAAATAAAAATCAGATACAGATTCCCCATACCCATGATTGAGGATCTACTAGACCAACTTGGAGGAGAATGTTATTTCACAAAAATTGACCTTAAATCTGGTTACCATCAAATAAGAATAAGGCTAGGAGATGATTGGAAGATTGCATTTAAAACCATTGATGGATTATATGAGTGGCTTGTGATGCCATTTGGCCTTTGCAATGCTCCTAGCATCTTCATGAGATTAATGAATGAACTACTTCAATATTCCACAGGAAAGTTTGTGGTGGTCTATTTAGATGACATCCTAATCTTTAGTTGGACTATAAAAGACCACATGAGACACTTGGAACAAGTTCTTAGAAGACTACATGAGAAGAAATTATCTATAAACTTAGAAAAGTGTACATTCATGCAACAAGAGTTGATATTCATGGGTTTTGTTATCTTAAAGGGAACTTTGAAAATGGATCCTGAAAAGGTGGAGGCTATAATTAATTGGTCCATACTGAAGACTCCAGGAGAATTTAGGGGCTTTCATGGATTGGCTACCTTTTATAGGAAGTTTATCAAAAAAATTAGTCATATTTGTGCACCTTTACTTGATACCATCAAGGGTGGTAGAAAAGAAAAATTCTAGTGGACAACACAAGCAGATGAAGATTTTAAGTATTTTAAGGAGAGAGTAGCAAAATATACCTTTTTGGCACTACCTACCTTTGACAAATTGTTCACAATGGAGACCAATGCTAGTAGTCTGGCCATAGGCATAGTCCTCAGTCAGGATGGTAGACCAGTGGCTTTCTTCTCTGAAAAAATTGAATGAAGAAAGGAAGAAATACAATACATATGACTCAGAAATTTATGCTATGGTTCAAGCCCTCAAGAAATGGAGGCACTGCTTTCTTCCTAAGGAATTTAATGTCTTTATAGATAATCATGATTTAATTTTTTTGAACAGTCAGGATAAACTAAGCTGCAAGCACATGAAATGGGTTGAACAACTCCAAGCATTCACATTTACAATAAAGCATAAGAAAGAAACTTCAAACAAAGTAGCAGATGCTCTTAGTAGAAGAGTGATTTTGGTTGAAGAAGTGTAGGTACAAAGCATAGGAATTGATACCCTCAAGCACCTATACAAGGATGATTTAGACTTCGATGATATCTATGAGGTTTTCTCTACTTGATCAAATGCATATAATACTACTTATTCTGAATATTTATTGTAGAATGGCATTTTGTTCAAAGGAGGTCAACTTTGTATTCCTAAATGCTCCATGAGAGAAAATAAGATCAGAGAGAAGCATTCTGGTACATTAGGAGGTCATTTTGGCATAGATAAGACACTTGAACTTATAATGAGAAACTATCATTAGCGTTGGTTACCCACTGATGTCAAAAAGTTTGTTGAGTCATGCACTATTTTTCAAAGGGATAAAGGAGTTAGGACCAATCAAGGTCTCTATCAACCACTCCCTATTCCAAAAAATCCATGGGACAGTGTGAGTATGGATTTTGTCTTAGCACTTCTGAGAACTTAAAAAGGATTTGATAGTATCTTTATTATAGTTGGCAGATTTAACAAAATGACATACTTTGTTCCTTGTAAAGTTTCTAATGATGCTTCGCATATTGCTAACTTGTTCTTTAAAGAAGTGGTTAGAATTCATGGATTTCCAACATCCATTATCTCAAATAGAGATTTAAAATTCCAAGGGCACTTTTGGAGAACCCTTTGGAAAAATTTGGGGAGAAACCTATCATTTAGTTCTGCATACCATCCAAAGAAAGAGAGGCAGACTGAAGTTGTAAACATATCATTAGGAAACCTTCTAAGGTGTCTAAGAAAACAATATGAGTAGACTTGGGATGCTATCCTTCCACAAGAATAATTTTCTTTCAATGATTTAGTGAATAGGTCGATAGGGAAGACACCATTGCAAGTGAATTATGGCCTTTATCCAAGAGGAGTTATGGAATTGAGAGAGTTACTGACTAAATTTAAAGTTAGTGCACAAGGAGAAGAATTGTCTACATGGATTAAATAGATCCATGATTAAGTCTGAGATACATTGAGTCAGAATACTACAAAGTACAAAGAACAAGAAGATAAGAAGAAAAGACATGTTACTTTCAAAGAAGGAGATCAAGTATGGGCATACCTAAATAAGGCAAGGCTACCAAGGGGACACACCAAATTGTAGATGAGAAAGATCGGTCCCTATCAAATACTTCATAAATTTAGAGATAATGCTTATGAAATTTCTTTACCCCCTACTATTTATATTTCTCCTATCTTTAATATATTTAATCTCACTCCTTTTAAGGGTGATCCAGGATCTAAAAACACTTTGCAAGATACTGAAGATACATAGGTAGAATGGATAAAGGACTTACCACCAATCTAGCCATTATAGTAGAAAATATTCTAGAGTCTAAAGTTGTCAAGAAAACCATGAAGAAGACCTACAAAGACTACTTGGTTAAATGGAAGGGGTTACCAGACATTAATGCTACATGGATGAGTGAAGAGTGTATTAACAAGCATGGCACATTAGTTGAAAAAATTATCTCAAGTGGGACTTGAGTTTTTAAAAACAAGGGAGTATGGTGCAGGAGCACCCACTCCACTCTTCACAACACCTATACTTGTAGGGTCTTTTAATAAGCCAACTTGTAAGACCTAGTCACCCTCGGTGTGGTTATAAACCATGGGTTTTTGACTATGGTCCAAAGGCACATTTAGGAGTTTAGATTTTCCTAGGTGTCTTTTAGGTTGTTTCAATAATATTTGGGATCATTAGGATCAAAGGCTTAGGCCTATAGGCTCATTAGAATCAAGAATGCAACATTTTGCAAAAGTTGCAAAATGCAATTGCTTGACAACTTCTTTGAAAAGTTGCTACTAACTTGTAAAAAAATTGCCCAATGGTCACAACATTTGAAAAATGGTTGGATCCATTGGGGAAGGTCTTCATATATCCCTTTCAGGTAGGTGGAAGATAAGAAGGATGAAAAAACTCTATGTAATTTTTGCATTCAATCAATAAAAATCCCTATTTTTCTCTACATTTTGGACTGTAAACAATATGTGTATAGATTGGCACAGAAGTTCAAAGGAATAAAATTGTTCGATCTAACCTTTTTCATGAATTAGGACTCCAATGATTTTGATTTGAGTTAGTTTGGAGATCAAATCTGAGAGATAGAAGAATTGGTTTACCGAGTTTTCAAGAAACCCTCATGAACCAGGGTTTTAAACAAATAATGCCCTAACTTGCTTTTCCTTTGTGGGATTCCCATGTGAAGTGGGGAAATAAAAGTAGGTTCAATCTATTCTAGATCCTCAAGAGCACATGAGAAAGGATATTATTTTGAGAAGTTTGGTTGCAGGCTCTAGGCCAAGCATCTCTATGTGCTTGGTAGAAAATATGGAAGAGTGAAGTGACAGTAGCACTTCATGGGTGGATAAAAGCAATTTGATGAAAGATTGTCATCTCTTTGGGATTCCTAACACCATTTCAATTAGTGGTTTTCCTTGGAAAATCTACTAGTGAACATTTCCTTGAGTAACTAAGTCAATTAGCCCTATTAGGACTAGTGGACCAAGAAATTTTAGGTATTATCCTTATTGTTTGAGATCTTGTGATTAGGAGGTTTGGTACAAGTCTATAAAGGGTGTCCAAAAATATCATGTTTTTTATAGGTTCCTTGTAAGAATCTGGAACTAAGCCCTGAGAACCTTGCTCAAAAGGCTACAAGCCCAGCAAAGCATAAAATTGAGAACTTCTTGTCCAAATCCTGTAAGGTGTGGAAATCACTCCCATAGTAGACATTTAGTGAGCATTGAACCTTTCCATCCCCTTTCTGAATATGAAGGTTCCCATTTCAAGTTGAACCAGTAAGGGTGCTTCATAACAAGGATTACTATGCCTTAGGAAATTATTTGGTAAAGCCACCGAGCCCACTTGGTTAACATAAGTACCGAGAATCAACCAAGCTCACTCGATCAAAGAGGGAATCAAGTAATAACCAAGCCGAGGGAGTAAAATCTAGTTAAAGACACTGAATCCTCCAGTGAGGATAGTGGATTTATGTTTGTTATAGGATCTTCTAAAGTTGTAGAGCACTCTCCTAAGCCCACTTTGGGTTCAGAGAAACACCAAAGGTCTCACCACTTACCAACTTGCCTAAATAGGGGAGAGCTCTACTTCAGTAAGGGATTGTAAGGGTCTACATTAGAACTCCTCCCCTTAGCTCTTTGGCACATCATACAACTCTCCATAAACTTTCAGATACCAGTTGGCATCTTGGGCCAATGGTAAAATCTTGTTACCAAGTTTAAGGTCTTGTCAAGCCAAAATGGCCTACTAGACCCCCACAGTGCTTCTCTTTTATAATTTTATCTCTTAGTGATACCCTAGGGATACACAACTAACTGCCTTTAAACACTAACCCCTCCTGCAACATGTAATCTGAAAAAACACTATGATACTGACCTGTCATTGTCTTACACACTTCATATGCTTCTTTGAAATCCTCATCCTATTCATACATGTCCTTTATAGAATGGAGTCTCATATTCTCCAACCTCATCTCTTGAATGGTTAGATTCCTCCTACTGAGGACACCATCAACCTTTTTTTATACCCTTTTCTTGTGCTTTATTGTGAAATTGTAGGATTGGAGGTATTCCATCAACTTCACATGTCTATGGTTTAACTTTTCCTAGCTATTCTGGAAACTCAGTGCATGATTATTAGTATATATAACAAATTGTTTATGAAATAAGTAGTGCCTCCATTTCCTTAAGGACTACACCATTGCATACATCTCCAAATCATAGGTGGAGTAACTTTGTTTTTCCTCATTTAGCTTCTCACTAAAGAAGGCTATAGACTTTACCTCTTGGCTTAGGACTCCTCCTGTGGCCCTATTGCTGGCATCACATTCAATTGTGAAGACTTTACTAAAGCCTAGAATAACTAGTGTGTGTTATTCTACAACTTTCCTCTTGAAGAACTCAAAATCCTTGTCAGCTTCTTGAGTCCACACAAAGTGACATTTATTACCCCCTTTTATGGTATTAATCATGGGAGCACTCACATTTCTAAAGCCTCTAATAAAATTTCTATAAAAACTTGCTAGGCCATGAAATATTTTTACCTCACTTGTAGTCCTTGGAGTTGGCTAGTCTACTATGGCATCCACCTTAGATGGATCCATTTTGAGATTTCCTCCTAATATGAAAAAACCTAGGAATATCAATTCCTCCTACAAGAAAACACATTTCTCCAAGTTGATTCTCAACATCTCCTTTAGTAGTATCTTCAAGACTTGTGCCACATGCCCAAGGTGTTCTCCTTTTCTCCTACTGAAAATGAGAATGTCATCTAGATAGACAACCACAAAGTCTTTGATAAATGGATTAAGCACCTCATTCATGAGTCTCATGAATGTTTTTGGTGGATTTGAAAGACCAAAGGACATCACCACCCACTCAAATATCCCATCATTGGTCTTGAATGTTGTCTTCCATTCATCTCCTTCCCTCACCCTTATCTAGTGGTATCCACTCTTCAAGTCCATCTTGGAGTAACACTTTTCCCCTCATAAGAAATCCATTAGGTCTTCCATCCTTTGCATGGGAGATATGTATCTTATGGTTATCTTGTTTATAGTCCAGGAGTCACTACATAACCTCCATGTACCCTCCTTCTTTTCTGCTAGGAGGACTGGCACTACACAAGGAATAATGCTCCTCCTATGAATCCCTTTATCAAGAGTTCTTCCACTCATATTTCTAACTCATCATTCTAATCAGGGGTCAATTTTTATGCTTCCTTATTTGAGAGTGTAGATCTTGGTAATAAGTCAATACAGTGACTTACTTCTCTAATAGGTGGCAGGGTCTCTATCTTGGTGTCTGCAATGACCCCCTTGTATCTCCACAATAAGTCTTGCACTTCCTTTGGTCCCACTTTCCTTAGTGGCTCTTCATCTTCCATTATACACTCCTCTCTCTCTTCCTTAGGTCTCACTACAATGGCATAACAAAGAGTGTTCTTCACCTTGACTGTGTCTTTCCCATCCTCTAGTAGGGGTCTCATGGTAAATTGTCTTCCCCCTTTGGTTATTGTTGTCATATTTTGCACATCTTTGGAGGCCTAATTACTAGATGAGCTACAATCCCCTAGTTTGTGTTATTAGGTGGTCTTGATTATATTTGTGTTCTTTTCATTGTAAAGTACATGAAGATAAAAGGAAATGAACTGCATATACATCTACTCATCCATGCATCAGTGACATGTATACTATTCAGAAAGCAAAGAACTAAAAGGAAGCATCTATCTAAGCTCACGTAGGCCATGAGCATAGCCATTATCAAAATTGGATGGATGAGTGCAGATATAAATAAATAAATAATTAATATGGGGGTATTAGACATTGCCTGGTATTGGTGTTCGAGGCCCGGTCCTATCCAGAACCTACAAGAAGTGAAGATAGGAGATGGGTTAGATCCAATGGATCTATGTAATGGCTAGCATCATAATATCATAGAATGCATACATACACTTAGCCATACACCTCTAACAAAGGATGTTCTTAGGGCATGTGCATAGGGCTCCAAAGAATAGACAAGGCACCATGTTTTCACTAATGTGTTTGTTTCATGTGCAGATATAGGGAAGCTGATCCAATAATGAATTCCATGAATGATCTAGGCCCTTGATGTGGATCAGGATAGGGAAATCTCATGATCTCCATTGTGATCACATTAAGAGCTAGGAGCACACATAGTATGTATAGTTTAGTTTCATCCAGATGATTCAAAATCAATGAGAATCAATCAAGCAGCATGACATGATAAAGAAAGTACTTGTATGATGATGTAAATAGAATCTATGTGCTATAACATGAACACAATGATTTATAATCTAGTACGGCCACCGTAGCATGTTGTCAGTCAAGCTATGATGAATGAATAATAGAAAATCTATATGGCATAAAAGGAAAGTAGAGCTAATAACAGGGTACACAGATCTATGTAAGAGATAATGCACATTGTTGCATAGATGTCTTCCTAATCTACACTAGTACTCCAAAAGGGCATTTGATATGTGTGATGTAATAATGGCAACACAATGTTAACACTACTATTCCATAGGCATCCATACAGCTCCAAAAAATCAAGGAAACAACAATTCAAATGAAAACCATCATTATAATTGAGCATGTGACAACAATGTCATATATCATTGGTACCAATATGTGCATCAAATTATGGGAACTTGGGTATCAATATTTCAAAATGACAAGCATTGATAATAGTGAATAATGAATGGCCAAGTATTGCTCGGGCTTCTCAAGGTGCAATAACAAGGGCATAACAGTGAACATCTTTTATCCTTGGTGGACCAACATTAACATAGAGCAATAGTAGATGAAATGATCATGAGCCTACAATATGTTCAGAAGCATAGATACCAGTCAATATGACACCCCAAAAGTGCTCAAAATTAATGCCATAGAGAACTTATCAATAACAATGACCATGCAATACAATGCTCTATTCCTAATTCATGGGCTAAACTAGAGGTTCATCAATTGTTAACATTCAATGCAAGGTCATGGTTCATCATGTGTGTCAACAACAGGCCATGGTACTTCAAGATTACATAGAGTTTCATGCTATAATGTCATGGGTCACATGAGGAATAGGGCATTGCTATAGGATAAATGCACCAGCAAAAATAATTACTGAGTCATGATAGCTTGTAGCGTACGCTCGGGCTGTGCATGGAAGAAGCAATGGTGGACAGTATACATGGTGTGATCATGTGGATTGGTGTCTAAAAACATATGCCATCACAATGAAATGGATAGTAATTACAACAAATATTGAGTCTCAAACACCTCAAATGTGCTAACAGTGATGCTATAAAGAAAGCATATTAATAGTTTAGAGCATGCCCTAGTGGTAAAGCTTGATGCCACTTATGATAGCATGCAAACATCAATAGAAATGAATGCTGAATGAGGCTTCAAACATAATGATACACACAATGCCCCATTCTTTCATGCCATGTTTAGACTGTGATGCCCTAGGTTCATGGGCTCATGCATTTAGAAGCAAATAAACAATGGTAATAACATATCCAAAACAGGGTGCAATCCTTAGTGACAACAATTTTTTGCACACCTGGTGGGACTGAGACTCAGTGAGTCTACTTCCTAGAAATATTTATGCAAGTTATTATTTGGTATGAGTAGTGACAGTGTTTTGAAATCATACCTAGGGACTCTCATGGTGTTTTATGCAAATTAGTATATAAGTTTATGAGTGGTATCCCAACTAGGCAAAGTAAGAATCCTTTTGTGTATGCAGAGCTGCCATCTGTCAAAAAGAGGTCTAAAGCAGCCCAAGCTAGTGCATCAAAATCTGCAAATCTTACTCCCAATCATGCTCCTAAGCCTACTCACATTCCTACAAGTGCTTCCTTAATCCAGTCAATACACATATTACTACCTGTACAAGCAGCCCCTACAAATCAAGCTCCCCTTAATCCTCCAATGGCTCAGCCTAGGCAACTTCCTTTTGTAGCCTTTGATCAAGGAAGCCCCTTGAATTTGCAGCAGCATAATGATGTACCTATATCAGCCCTTAAAATTTTGCCCATTTTTACGGGAGAAGATCAAACCTCAACTATTGAACACATAAGAGATGTGGCATCTCTTTGTGCCCTTCATAACATAACCCAAGATAATGTGGTTGTGAGATTGCTGGCAGCTTCACTCAAGGGCAAAGTGTTGCAATGGTTTAGAGGCTTAGCAGTTGGCTCCATAGCTAATTGGGATGGGTTGGGACAAGCCTTAATGAATTAGTTTGAGGATAAATTAGATCACCTCTCATTAGTTGAGCATTTGACTACTATCAAAAGAGCACCTCAAGAATACATGATGGACTTTAATTTTAGATTCCAAAGAACATGGAATAGAATACCAGCTACAGTTAGACCTTCAAGCCAGCATGCTTTCCTATACTATCTAAGAGCTCTTAATAGTGATATCTCTGTTATGATCCAATCCATGGGAGGGACTAATTTACCACCAGCTTGTGATCTTGTCATAAGAGCTGAAAATAGCCTAATCCAAGATGGGAAAATAGCCCCAAGGCCTCCAATGCCTATTTTCCCAGAGTTTCATCCTATTCCTAAAGTAATTCCAGCCTTGGCATCCATTTCACCTCTCCCAGCTCCTCCTCAACAAGTTGCTAACCCACTTGTGAATCAGTCTCAAGAGATGATTGAGATTAAAAAGGCCTTGCAAATAGTTACTAATGAGCTGGTTAGTCTAAAGAAGCAACAGTCCCAGCCTTACTAGCAACCTTATCAGCAACCCTATCAAAATCACTACCAGTAGAATAGGACCTAATACCAACAAGGCCAGCAAGGTCAAGCAAGAAGTTATAACCAAAAGACTAGCCAGCCCTATAATCCTAACATTCCTAGTGCTTCTAGGGAGCTGGTTCCTATAGCCCAGAATAATATAGCACAAGATTATCAATGGGGTTGCCCATGCAATTAACAACATATATAGGGGATGTGTCCGAATGCCTATAATTAGGCCCTCATGGTACAGAACAATGTGATGATGCCACAAGAGATAGTTCAAGAGCCAGAAGTTTAGAAAGGTCTAGTTGTTACCACAAATGAGTTGAAAACACCTGAGGTGGCACTGGTTAATTTTCAGAAGGAAGATTTTTGCGGGGTGAATTTCTCACCAAGTGATAACCCAAACTACATCCCAGTTGCAGCCAACACCAAGTATAAGAATAAGGCTTTGGAGGTTGAACAAGTGGCCTCTACCAGTCAACAAGCCCCTGTTGTGAATCCACAACCCAAAGCAATTCAAGCTCCAGCTTTAAACCAATCTAAGGAGGCTAAGGAACTAGCTAAGGTAGCTACACAATTGGTGCCTACACAAATAGAGACTGTTGCACCAAAAGGATAGTCCAAAGTGAATTTGGGATCTTTTAATATAGTGGAGAAAATGAGGAAAACCTCTATCAATGTGCCTTTAATGGACACCCTGGCAATTCCTAGACAAAAGGAGCTGATACTGAACGAATTGGCTAAAATCTCGCAAAATCAAGAGGCTACTTTGGAGCAGCCTAGGGTCCTGGTAGTTGAAATACCTCATGTGGAGTAGAAAAAAGAAGTTAGCTCATAGCCCATTGTTATCCCACAGGTTAAGCCTCCTCCTTTCTATGTAACTCTTATCATTGGAAACTATCTAGTTCATAACTGTACGATAAACTCAAGAGCTAGTAGTTCTATGATTTCTAAGCAATTAGCAGATCTACTAGGATTATCTTATGAGTCAATAGATAGGCCTGTTGTTCAGTTGGATGGGTCATCAGTTAGTAATTTGGGAGTCATAAAGGACTTGAGCCTCACTTTACATGAATGCCCCAATTTCTCCATTCCCTAGGATGTCTATGTCATAGATTTGCCTCCTCATTTTTCTATTTGTCTAAGTAGAGAGTTCACTACTAGGTTGGGAGGATATCTCTTAGTTGATTGGTCTCATCTATACTTTAGAACTAGATATGGGACTAGAGTTAGGATCAAGTCTGAAGCTTTTTCAAAAAGCCATGCTGAACCATATACCCCAAATCCTATGAATGCCAATTTGATGTATCATGAACAAGACCCAAGTGATTCTGAGCCTGGGACCCCTATTGGGAAGATTCTTGATATTGCTCTAGATGAATGGGCTAAAAGAGACTTTGAGGAGGATAACCCTTTTAGAAACATGGAGATCTCTAGCATTGGAATGTATATCATTCATGGAAAAGGTGATGTGATACCAGATTTGATGAAAAAGGAAAACAAACCTTTTGGTGGTCAAAGTGATGATTTGTGGCAGCTATTCTTTGATGGTGCTAGAAGAAAAGTTGGTTCAGGAGGTGGTGCTATCCTAATTTCTCTAGAAGGGCAAAGGCATTACTTTGTAGTTCATTTTTCTTTTAGCTATACCAATAATACAACAGAGTATGAAGCATTGATTCATGGTTTAGAATGCGCTAGACAAAGAGGAATCAAATGATTAGAAGTTATAGGGATAGTGAATTAGTGGTTAATCAAATCCATGGCACTAATCTCACAAATAATGATACACTTAAGATGTATAAGCATAGGGTTTGGGATTTAATAGAATATTTTCATGCATTTAATCTCATTGTTGTTCCAAGAAATTAGAATGAATAGGTAGACAAGCTGGCTGCCATGGGAGCAGAGTATGATATTCCAAAAGAGGTCATAGGTCATAACTCTTAGCATGTAAAGATTCTAGTAAGACCATCCATAGCAGACAATCAACTGAGCTGGTAATTTTTTGAGAGCGATGAACAAATTTTCAATTTTTTGATAGAGGAGGCTGAGTTCTCCAGAGTTAACCAGAGAAAACATGCTCATCAATATGGTGACTAGATGTTACAGTTGAAGAGTAATAGACTACCTAAAGGACTAGTCACACTTGAGTCTATATTTAATGCTGATGATCAACTCAGAGGAGACAAGGCTAGTATGATAGTCAAGGAAGAACACTACCAGCCTGTGGAGATTCTTAAGGACAAATTCCTTAAGCTTGGAAAGGTATGCACATAGCTATAACATCAAGCCTTTATTTCATTATGTCAATAATATAGTGATATCTTTGCATGGGAATACTATGATTTGAAAGGATTTGATCCTCACTTAGCCCAGTACACCATTGAACTAGAACTCCATGCCAAACTAGTAAGGCAGAAGCAAAGACCTATCAATCCTAAGTTAGAAGTCTTGATGAAAATAGAGTTGAGAAAGATGATTGAGGCCAACATTATCTTCCCCATTAAACACACTTCTTGGGTCTCTAATCTAGTACTAGTTAGGAAGAAGAATGGTGAAATCTGGTTATGTGTGGATTTCAAAGACCTTAATAGAGCCTCACTCAAAGATCATCACCCATTGCCATCCATGGAATAGATTCTACAGTATGTCTCAGGATCTGATAGATTTTCTCTATTAGATGGCTTTTCTGGTTATAACCAAGTCTTGGTTAAGGAAATCAATATAAAACTGCAATCACCACTAAATGGGGCACTATGGCACATAGAAAGATGCCATTTGGGTTGTCCAATGCTAGTGCTACATTCCAAAAATCCATGGAGATGGTGTTTGCTAGCCTGATGAATAAGTTTGTTCTAGTCTACTTAGATGACATAACTATCTTTTCAAAAGACACTAATGAGCACCTGGCTTATCTGAGATAGATTTTTGAGAGGTGCAGAGAGTTTGGAGTTTCATTGAATCCTAAGAAATGCATCTTTGCTGTAAATGAAGGAAGATTACTAGGGCACATTGTTTCTAAACAAGGGACAACCATTGATCCTAAGAGGGTAAAAGCCATCCTGGCTCTACCCCTACCAGCTCACAAAAAGGGATTACAGAGTTTTCTTGGAAGAATCAAATTCTTGAGAAGGTTCATTCCAAACATTGTAGCACTTTTAAAGCCTATGACCCAAATGCTGAAGAAGAACTCAACTTTCCATTGGACCAGTGAAGGTAAAAGGTGTTTTCAGGAAGTCAAGGAAGCAATTGGATCCACCCCTACTCTAGTAAACCCTGAATTTTCTAAGGATTTTATACTGTATGCTTTTGGAGACAATGATAGTATCTTTGCTATGTTAGTCCATCAGAATGCTGAGAAGCAAGAACAACCAATAGTTTTTTACAGTCAAGGTCTAGATGGTTATGAACTTAATTAAACTCTTGTTGAAAAGCATGTCCTAGCAATTGTGAGGAGTTTGAAAAAGTTTAGGCACCTGTTATCCAATAACACAGTGCACCTAATGGTTTCCCACCCTTGTGTAAGAGATTTCTTGCTAAACAAGGATCTAAGCCACAAGAGGGCCGGTGGGGTCACCAAAGTCATGGAATATGGCATTTAGATTAAAGTAACCAATCTAGTTCATGGAAAGGGGTTGTATGAGTAGCTAAATAAAGGAATAGCGGACTCAAACCAACAGAAGGAGGTTGTCCTGATGAATCAGGATGTAGGACAAAACACAAGCTAGACAACAAAGATGAAGTATTATCTCTTAACTGGTCAATGTCCTCAAGGACTTGGAAGGAGTAAAAGAAGGTATTTTAGACTCTAGGCCATTCCTTTTATTGTTATTGATAATGTTCTATATAGGGGGGATCATAGTGGTGCTCTATTAAGGTGTGTTGAAATTGATCAAGTAAGCAAGATACTAGAAGAATTTCATGATGGAGGCTCTGGTGGACACTTTGCTGCCATAACCACTACTCTTAAGGTGATGAGAGCTAGGTACTACTAGCCTAGCTTCTATAAGGATGCTTTTTATTAGGTAAGGAGATGCAAGAGCTATGCCCTATTTGCTAGAAAGAAAAAACTGGCAGCCCTTCCCCTTCATCCTATCAAGGTTGAACAACCCTTCTCAAAGTGGGGGCTAGATTTCATTGGACCTATCAAGCCCCCATCTAGTGTTGGACACAAATGGATAATTTCTACTACAGACTATTTTACCAAGTGGATAGAGGCTATAGCACTGAAGGAAGCAAATGAAGCCTCTGTCCTAAACTTCTATCAAGACATTATGTCCAAATTTGGTGCTCCAGATTCAATCATCTCAGACAATGCCATGGCATTCCTGGGAACTAAGATTTTAGAATGGGCACTCAAACATAATATATTTTTGAGTACCTCTTCTAACTATTACCCTCAGGGTAATGGTCAAGAAGTATCAATGAATAAAAACTTTCTGAGGATAATCAAAAGGACTATAGAAGGAAATCAAAGAGACTGGCAGGACAAGTTGAAGTTGGCCTTGTGGGCAGACATAATAACACCTAAGAGGTCTATAGGAAACTCACCCTACACATTGATATATGGAAAAGAAGCCAAGATTCCCCTATCTACTAAGTTTCCTACCCTAAGTCTGATTAAAGAGATTGATCTTATGGAGGAGGATACTATGCAGGTCAGGCTGGTTGAACTTATTGAACTTGAAGAAACAATGAAACTGGCATTGGATAACTTGGAGGCTCATCATGCTCAGATGAAGAAGAGTTTTGACAAGAAGGCCACACCTAAAGTCTTTAAAGAGGGGGATCTAGTCCTCAAGTGGGATGAAGCAAAATATAAACCAGGGAGGCATACTAAGTTTGATGCCATCTGGAGTGGGCCCTTCATGGTAATTGGATGCAAAGCCCATAATGCTTTTCAGCTGGCTAGCATGGATGGAGAGGAGCTGCCCATTCTAGTGAATGGGATCCACCTCAAGGCTTGTTTCTGAGGTTCTTTTCTACCCTATATATTAGTAAGTTAAGAATTTGAGTTTTTGGCTTTCTATGTTCCCTAAGTGCTTGGCAGAAAAAAAAATTTAGTAGTTGCTCTCAGTTTTTTTTAGTTGGTGTGAGTAGCAATAAGCCAAAGAAGTTATCTCTAGTAGTTAGCAATTTTGTTGAGAAGGATTGGTTATCTGAAGAAGCTAGGTTCAATTGTAGTTTAGTGACTCTGTGCCCAATGGATCTATCAGGTAGCTGGTCAGGATCCTTAGCAAGAAAGCACTCCATAGAGGTCACCAGAATGTTGTCATATTTTGCACATCTTTGGAGGAATAATTACTAGATGAGCTACAATCCCCTAGTTTGTGTTATTAGGTGGTCTTGCTTATATTTGTGTTATTTTCATTGCAAAGTACATGAAGATAAAAGGAAATGAACTGCATCTACATCTACTCATGCATGCATCAATGACATGTATATTGTTCAGAAAGCAAAGAACTAAAAAGGAAGCATCTATCTGAGCTCACACAGGCCATGAGCATAGCCATTATCAAGATTGAATGGATGAGAGAAAATATACATAAAGAAATAATTAATATGGGGGTACCAGACATTGCCTAGTACTGGTGTCCGTGGCCCGGTCCTGTCCAAAAGCTCTTGAGATCTAGAACCTACAAGAAGTAAAGATAGGAGATGGGTTAGATCTAATGGATGTATGCAATGGCTGGTATCACAATATCATAGAATGCATACATACACTTAGCCATGCACCTCTAACAAAGGCTGTGCTTAGGGCATGTGCATAGGGCTCCAAAGAATAGACAAGGCACCATGTTTTCACTAATGTGTTTGTTTCATGTGCAGATATAGGGAAGCTGATCCAATAATGAATTCCATGAATGATCTGGGCCCTTGATGTGGATCATGATAGGGAAACCTCATGATCTCCATTGTGATTGCATCAAGGGCCAGGAGCACACATAGTATGTACAGTTCAGGAACATCCAGATGATTCAACATCAATCAAAATCAAGCAAGCAGGATGGCATGATAAAGAAAATACCGGTATGATGATGTAAACAGAATCTATGTGCTGTAACATGAAAACAATGATTTAATAATCTAGCAAGGGCAGCATAGCATGTTGTCAGTCAAGCTATGATGAATGAATAACAAAAAATCTATATGGCATCAAAGGAAAGCAGAGCTAATAACAGGCTACACTGATCTATGTAAGAGATAAGGCACATTGTTGCATAGATGTCTTCCTAATCTACACTAGTAATCCAATAGGGAATTTGATATGTGTAATGTAATAATGGCAACACAATGTTAACACTACTATTCCATAGACATCCATACAGATACAAAAAATCAAGGAAACAACAATTCAAATGAAAACCATCATTATAATTGAGCATGTGACAGTAATGTCATATATCATTGGTACCAATATGTGCATCAAATTATGGGAACTCAGGTATCAATATTTCAAAAGGACAAGCATTGATAACAGTGAATAATGAATGGCCAAGTATTGCTCGGGCTTCTCAAGGTCCAATAACAGGGGCATAATAGTGAACTTCTTTTATTCTTGGTGGACCAACATCAACATAGAGTAGTATCAGATGAAATGATCATGAGCCTACAATATGTTCAGAAGCATAGATACCAGTCAATATGACACCCCAATAGTGCTCAAAATTAATTCCATAGAAAACTTATCAATAACAATGACCACGCAATACAATGCCCTATTCCTAATTCACGGGCTAATCTAGAGGTTCATTAATTGTTAACATTCAATGCAAGGTCATGGTTCATCATGTGTGTCAACAACTGGCCATGGTACTTCAAGATTACATAGATTTTCATGTTGGGATGCCATGGGTCACATGAAGAATAGGGCATTGCTATAGGATAAATGTACCAGAAAAACTAATTACCGACTTATGATAGCTTGCAGTGTACACTTGGGTTGTGCATGGAAGAAGCAACAGTGGATAGTATACATGGTGTGCTTAGGTGGATTGGTGTCTACAAACATATGCCATCACAATGCAATGGATAGTAATTACAACAAATATTGAGTCTCAAACACCTCAAATGTGCTAACAGTGATGCTGTAAAGAAAGCATATTAACAGTTTAGAGCATGCCCTAGTGGTAAAGCTTGATGCCACTTATGATAGCATGCAAACATCAGTAGAAATGAATGTTGAAAAAGGCTTCAAACATAATGATACACACAATGCCCCATTCTTTCATGCCATGTTCAGACTGTGATGCCCTAGGTTCACGAGCTCATGCATTTAGTAGCAAATAAACAATGATAATAACATATCCAAAATAGGGTGCAATCCTTAGTGACAATAGTTATCTCATAAATGTTTTTTCTTCCATCATGATGTGATTTGACATCATATTTCTAGGGCCTCCCTAGTAGTAGATGACAAGCATCCATGTCTTTTACATCACATAGGATGTTGTCTTGGTAGTCCCCTATCCGGAACTCCTCATACACCTGTTCATCCATGAAAGCTTGTTGTTCTTTGTTCAACCAAGACACCTTATAGGAGTTAGGATGTCATATATTTTTCAAACCAAGTTCATTAACCATTAAAATGGATGCTAAGTTATCAGTTGAACCTGAATCTACTGTCACCTTGCAGACTTTTCCTTTTACCTTACAACTAGTCTGGAACAAGGTATTCCTCTATGGTGGATCCTTGGCTAGAGGGTTCTTCAACAAGGTCCTATTGAACATAAGGAACTCTCCTTGTTCTATATCTTCATTCCCTCTTTATCTGTGTACACTTTGAGTGTCATCCTCTTATGCTAGGTGCACCCTCATGTCTCCTCCTTGACATTTGTTCCCATGTTTGTCAAGGTAACTTGAGGCTTGGTGTCCTACTTGATTGTAGTTGAATCATCTCCCATTAAACACCCCTAAAATCCTTCCTCCTGACCTTCTTATACTATTACTTATTCTCCCCTATAGCCTCCTCTATGACTAGAATCTCCTTCTTGGATTTCTTGGTTGCTAGATTCTCCTTGGGATCTATTAAAAGATCCCCTTCCATTGAATCTTCCTCTGCCCCTATTATTGGTTCCTTTCCCTTTACCTTGGGAGTCATTCTTCCTCATTTGTCTCTCCTCAATCTTCTGTGCCATTTGGAAACATGAGTGCATTGACTTTGGATTGAGAAAAGTGAGTTCATCTTGGATTGAATACTTAAGACCATTCAAGTATCTAGCCAACTTCTACTTCTCACTCTCAGTCACCTTGGCCCGTAGAGTGAGTTCATGAAACTCCTATGTGTATGCACCTACATCCAATTCCTTCTGCCTTAGGCTCTGCAACTTCTTGTGCATAGTGACTTCATAATCCTTTGGTATGAATTATCTGTTAATTTCTAAATTCATTCTCCTCCATGTGGTTATTTGGATCTTTTATTTATCTATCCTTTCACTCTGAAGGAAATTCCACCAACTAAGGGTAGGGCCCTTCATCTTGGATTTGGCCAACTTGACTTTTTGTCTTTCTAATACACTCTCATAATCAAAATGATTGTCCATAGATTCTAACCAGTCAACAAAATCTTTAGGGTTTAGCTTGCCACAAAAGGTAGGCACATCTACTTTGGTGTCTCTTCTTCCCACCTTCTCTAGGGCCTCTAAAAATATCCTTTGATCTGCATCTATCCCTAGCCTATCCCTCTAAGGTTCCTCTCTTTCTTCCTCATCCTCTCATTATTCTTCGGAGTCCTCATGGGTCTCCATACCCATCTTTCCTTTCAATTTATTCATCTCCCTTTATAGGGTCCTATTCTCTTTTTTGATGGCTCTTCCTACTGCCACTTGCTCCTTGACCAATTTGGCCAACTCTATATTGGTGATTCTCAAAGGGATCTCCCTCTCCAACTTTTCATTTTCTGACATCTTGTCTTGACTCCTACTATCCAATTAGGATATTAGTGGGTCTAGCAAACTTGATGCAAATCTATGCATCCACCAACCAAACCGAGGGTTTCTAAGACCCCAATCAAATCTATACTTGTTTCTAGGACCCTCGTTGATCCTACACCCACTCCTTGGGACAAGCACTAGATGGGCCCAATAAGGGAATTTCACCCAACACCTATATTCCACTTTCAATAATGGTGGAGACAATATTTTGGGACCAATACTAACTAGGATCCACCCTAAAAAGAAATCCTAAAAACCCACAACACCAATTCTTCAATTTAGGCCTACAATCATTGTAGGCCTGAACAACCTATTTTCAGTCTTTAGTTTACAAAACTTATGAATGACCTTGGAAAATATGCACATTTCCACACACCCTTTTGGATTCCCCAATAGATCCCAAGAGACCTTAGTCTAACCCTGGTATAGCACCCCCAAACACCTACTAGGTCCACAGGCCTAATTGGGTAGATTAGACTAGGAACTCAAAGAATATATGAGAAGGTGGGTTCTCAGAATCCTCCAAACCCCTTAGACATCCTTAAAACATCCCAAATGATCAAAAATAACACTTTATAGGGTCACCTTAGTCCCACACAGTAACTGTCTCCACTTGGAAACACTTCTCCTGGCTAAACACATAGAGATGTTTACCCAAGGGTCGGCTTGATGAAAGGCCATGAAGATCCACTAGTGCAAGGGTAAGTTAGGGTCCCATCTTGACCAAACCCTCAAATTTAGGGTTATTCGAACCAATCCAGGAACAAATGATTGGATATTTGATAATACAACACCAAAGGACCTCAAACCAATTGCATTCAAACATTGATACACCCTTGCAATAAAAAAAATATATTATTAATTCATCCAATGTCCATACTAGTTCGTACAATTCACTGATATAGTCATATTTTGAAGAAATTCAAGGTTTTGTTATTCAAATACTTAAGAATCTATACATACATCATCCAACTAGATGTCTGATCTCATACTTAGATTTAAAACTCCTCCCCCAATGGTTACAACCACCTTTTTAGCTATCTTGAACTGAATTACAAGTATAGAGCAACTTTTGAAAAGTTGTCGAGCAACTTTTGAAAAGTTGTCAAGCAACTTTTCAAAAGTTGTCAAGAAACTTTCAAAAGTTGCATGCAACTTTCAAATGTTGCATTAGAACTTTGCCATTCTTGCCCCTAGGCTTCTATTAGACTTTACCAATGCCTAAATGGATCAAATCAATCCACCTAAAGCCTAAAATGAACTTATCCAATCAAAACCAACTGAGGCCTTTGGTTCAATTGGTCTTCTTGGTTCATAAGTTCACCTAAGAGCCAATTGAACTTACAAATGATCTTTTATTACAACTCTAGAGATCCACATGGATTCTATCAACTATCTACCCCCTCCTATAATTGTTTCCTCCATGGGAGTGCCTTGGCTACCCTGCACCAGCCACACAACCCTCTTCCTTATCTTCTTATGCCAACTTGTGGCTACTTCCTTCAACTCTATCTTTAAGAGTTTTAACTCTTCATTCTCCAAGGTCCCTATCATCTTTGAGATCTCTCTAAACTCATCCTTCCAATGCCATCCTCCTTGGAATGAAAGCATTTCATCAATGTCTTCTTTCATAGCCATATCTTCTCTAATTTCAACAACAACTTGTAATGGACACTTGACTGTCCCCACTTGGATTCCTTAATCCACACACTCATCCATTGCCTCAAAAACCTCTACAAATCCCATATCTTTCTGTATCATCTCAACTACTTGAGCCTCTTCTATTTGTGGCCCACAAATCACCATCTTCTTCTCTATCCTATCATCTTCATGTTCTGACTTGTTCATGTGCATCTGCACTTACATCTCTATTTTTTCCTTCAACTGAATCAATCACCTTAGCCATTGCCTTCTCTAGGATCTTTCCCTAATCCACATATCTATTAGCAAGTGCAAAAATTTCATGGCTCTGGCCCTTTTCTTCTAGTCTCTGCAGTTGTTTTTAGGTCTCTACCATAAACCCTTAGTTCAAATTTTGAAAAAGTAGTCATTGGTAAGAAAAGCCTAGGCCCTGTTCTAATTTCAAGTTACCTTTTGGGTCACTTAAAGGTCCTAATTCGCATGTGCTTTATATTTTTTTTCAACCCGTGGTGGTTTTCCTTTTATTTTTCCTAAGTTTCTATACCCCCGGTGACCTTTAATATTTCCTAAGTCTAAGTGACTGGTGAATTAAATATTTCCTAAAGTCCTCAATGCTTAATATTTCCCTAGGCCTAGCTCTTTGACACCATCTTAATCCTACAGTTTTCATAAGTCTGCAAGGGTTTTGTCAGAGGCTTGCAATCTTATGATGATCATTAATTCTCTTTGTGACATAGAGCTTCAAACTATGGGTCCAAGGTGACACGTAGGTACAAATGGTGGTCTCTGTTTGGTCCATGATATAATACGGTGGCAGTTGTCAGTGGAACCTAGTTTCCGAGTTGTTAGTGGGTCCTGACACTTGTAGAGCATCGACTGTCGGTGTATAATCTGATGGGTTTTCTCTGACACATGAGATTGTAAGACAATAGTTGATTTCATATCCTATTAGAGGATCTGCAGAGTGGATGTAAAAGGTTAATCTAACAGTTGTCTTAAGTTCTGATAGAATCTTTATGCTCCATGCAAACTTAAGACAACCATTGATTTTATTGAAGGTGGCCCCAGGTTTTGGTCTAAGGTCTTAGCGGTTCTGATAAAGTGTTTAGCGATCTGAAAAAATTTCAAAGGTTTTGCTCATTCATGAAGAAGAATAGCAGAGTTCTAAAAAGCTGGTGATTTAGCGAACACTGTGTTTGCATAATCGCTAAACTATCTAGTGGTAGTATAAAGTATTCTTGGAATGGCCTATTCCCTTCAATCACCAGTTCGCTAAATGTGACTGAGGTCATATTAAAAGGTTAAATCATAAAGCTTGCAAAACATGAGGATCAGATGATCACAACTTAAAGTTGATCAAGATTTAAATATTGACCACTGATTTTCTGCTGGCACTTTGAAACTAACCTTTGAATTTCAAATTCAAATTTGCAAAGGGCTCCAATGACATGAAGTACCAAAATTTATGATTTTTGGAGCTGATTTTGATTGGTTTGGTGGCACTGGTTGTTGCCAACTGATATGAGGGTCTCTGTGGTTAGTGGCATGATGTTTTGTACAAGAGAAGTATGGTTTTGTTGCTCAAGGAATGTTGCAGGTGGCTAAAAGGACTAATTGACATAGAATTCCATGATTTGCAGTACTTTCTCAGAGATCTATCATAAGTGAAAACCTTTCTCAGGTATGCCCGACTAGTTTTCATCCCTTGTAATAAATTCTTGACTATTTCAGTTGGTTTAGTGGGTGAAACCCTAACCCTAGTCATCCATAGCTTGTTGCAACCTATTTTGGGTTACGAAGATGACTAGGGGGTATATATTGTAGTATTTTTGACATAGCGAGGGTTCCAAAACTTTCTTTTTGGTCCCTGATTGTTGATGTTAATTTACTGAATGCAGAAAGCCTAGATTTTGGGTCTTTTCCCTTAGTGTTTTGTTGTTTGATAATGTATTGATCCTACAAATTTTAATGAGAATACATTTGGATTCCAATCTCATGTTTGTGTATGTCTTCTTATTTTGTTCTTGAGCTCATAAATGTTAATTTCACAAAGTGGGTTATCATATGGTAAACAAAGAGTATTTTGAAATTATCTTTGAGTTCCTAACAAAGTTAGGATTAAAGTCTTTCAGGTAGTTTCAGTGAGTTCATGGCTAGATAAGGATTTGATGTCCTGATATGTGAGTGAGAAGGATAATAGGAAACACACTTATCCTGAATTCAAGTGTGTTTAAGTTAGGGTTCAGTTGATATATGTTATTAGGTGACTCTTTGCCCTTGGTTAAGGCACTGGTCCATTCTCTAGAGGTTTTCCATCATCAATCACACACACATTAAAATGATAAAATCTTTAATTAGTTAGTAAGGGGTATAGTTGTATAATATTTTGGATTCCTTTGAAGAAGTGAATCAAGGGTATACCCACCTGAGCATTAAGGCTCAAAGTGTAGGAGGATCTCATTGCTGATCCTTGTTAATTGGACCTCTTCCTTGTGGACTTTGGAGTGGTGATAGAGTGAAAGTTATATTAAAGTTATCCATCAAAGTATAAATCTACAAGTTGAAGATCAAAGGGAACCCCCAACAAAATGGTGACTCTGCTGGGGAGAGTCTAGAGATAAAAGTTTTCAAAGTGCACTCTTGTTTCCCTATTTTATTCAGTTAAAGGATTTCCCACTTTGGTGGGTGGCGACTCAAAAAGGTTAGAACCAATGTCATACTGTAAATCATGGAAAAAAGAAGGAATACTAGGTCCTTTGTCAGAAAAAATATGGACGTCACTCTGGAGCTGTTACCTAGATAGGAAAAGAGTTGGATTAGAAGAAATGGTGAGTCTACTAGTGCTCCCATAAGAGAACAAAGAAACACCAGAGGTAGAGCACCACATGTTTCCTCAAGTGAGGAAGGTTCACAAGATAGAGTTTCTAGATTAGATGGTGGTCACTCTGAAGATAAATTTTATGATACCCTAGAGGCTATATTTCAAGACAAGGGTTCATTGCCTGTAGGTTAGGATGAACAAGCTAGAGAGATGGGTTTTGAGATTGATTTAGATCTTGATGAAGATAATTTCAGAAGGCAACCCATGGAACCAAGGCGAGTGCATTTCCCATATCAGTATCCTACTGATGTGGAAGTGTCATCAAGCTCTGAAGACAACATGATAGATCCACATGACCTAAATGCACTTAGGTTGTAGTTGGCAGAGCAGGATGCCATATACAAAAGGTTACAAGAGGAGAGGGAGGCTGAAAAGGTAAACACTCTAATGGAGAGGTAGTCTCTTTTAAGAAAAATTAATGAAATGAAGGAGAGAAACAAGATTCTTGCTTCTTCTCCTAGGGTGTTGCAGCATGATGTTTTTGGTGATCTTGAAGCTCTAAGAAGTGAGCAGGAATGCTTGCTACAAGACCATGGGTTTGATGAAGAGGGCCCTGTGATTAGACAAGTGCAAAGTTATGCTCCATTTCCTAAGGGTGGGAATGGACATGAGATCACTAGGCCTATTGTAGTTATTAATGAAAAATGAAAGTAGAAGATGGTGGGTGTCCAAATAAGCAAACCAGTGACAATACTAGGGATCCCACCACCTAAATCAAATAGGGAGATAGAGATAGAAAGAAAAAGAAAAAGGGATGAAGCTCTAGCTCAAGAGTTGGAAAGAGCTGAGGTTGATGTTTCTATTGTAGAGAAAATAAGAAAGATCTAGTTCTTGAGGGCTTCATCATCTAATTTTCATGGCACTTCTGCTACTAAACTAGGTATGCCATCTATGAACACTACTGTTCCACTTAGCAATGCTACTAATAGTAATCTAATTCCTAATGTATCTACCAAATCATTTGTTGATCCTAATAGACAGTCAAATGTGTAAGTTGGTGGGAATGTAGATAAAAATAATAATTCTAGTGGGAACACTAGTTTAGGATTTCAAAGAAGAGCTATGCAATTGGAAGGCTATAGGCAAATTAGTTTTGATGGGATACCAGGCTACCTGAATGCTTTTCCAAATGATATATGGGATAAGGTACCTAAGTTTGTAGGTAAAAATGCTATTAGTTGTGAGGAGCATCTTAGGTTATTTGTCGATATGCTTAATGATTATGAGGTAGACCATGAGGATGTAGTCATGAAATTATTTGTTCAATCTCTAATCGAGGATGCTAGAGATTGGTTTAAGAGACTTCCTGATAAATGTATTGATACTTGGGATTCCTTTGAGAGATTTTTTAAAGAGTAGTATGGTGATAGGCCTAATGCTAGTTTCATGTTGAATGAATTCAATACCATAAGGAAAAATTAGAATGAGTCTACAGCTAAATTCAACATGAGATTTTAGAAAGGTATGCATAAGTTGTTTCAAGTTATGCAGTTATATGACAATGTTTGTCTAGCTACATACTTCAATGCATTTAATGGAAAGATGGGATACTTGTTGAGGGACAAAGAACCAAGAACTCTTAGAGATTCTTTTAAGATTGTTGTCAATATTGAGAACAATATGAAGATATCAGGGAAGTTGGGTGGGAAGAGAGATGACCCTAAGTTGTTTGGGGACAAGAAATGCAAAAAACAAAATGATAGGAATGTTGGAACTAGGAGGCAAGAAGAAGATAAATTGGATAATGTTCTCAATGCATTCAAAGATTTGAGGGCACCTACAAATAGGAACATCAATGCTCCTACCAATGAAAGGCCTCAATTCAACAACAATTTCAATAAGTAGAATAGATTGCCGAACTACCCCTACAACACCCAATGGAAGGATGGCAAGCCTGTTGTCCCTACTGCAAGAGGAAACAATGAAAAAGGTGTTCCTAACCCTCTACAAAAAGCTTCAATAAATTTCATGGAGGACATACCTTGGTGTGTTGCATGCCAGTCCCCTCATTCTACAAAGCATTGTGTGGTTGCACATTCTATGGCTGCAAATCAAGATTGTGGCAGTAAGGAGATAGATCAAGAAGAAGATCAAGATGATGTTGGATGAAACATGGCTACTTCATATCTAGGATATGAAGATAATTATGATTTTTATGAAGAAGTAGATGTAAATGTGAAGAGACACAATCAGACCCTTTTTCATCAAGAGGGTTTTTCTGATAGTGAAGACATTGATAAGAAGACATGTAACATGACCTCTTTATCTGAGCCAGTAAATTTAAGAAGACCTTCTAGAGAAGAGATATATAGGATTACTACAAAAATGATTGCCCAAGTGAAAACTAGGAGCATGGTGGCAAGGGATACAAATGGAAAAGCTGCAGGAATGTTTATAAAGAGTCCCTACTCCAGAGTGCCTAATGAGAACAAATAAAAAGGTGATCACATGGTGAAATTCAAGAATGTGAAAGGTAATAATTGTGAGCCTAAGGGTGTTGGGGTTGAAAAATTTTCTAGTGAGATTGAGAAGCTAGCTAACACAATGGCTAAGAATGAAAAAATGAGGGTGGCCAATACACCTAATGTATTAGAGAAACAAAGAGATACTAAAGTGGTACATATTGAAATTCCTTCCTCTGCTCTTGTTGATATGTTATCTGTATTTTCCCAAATTGCGGTTAAGGTTCCATTGTTAGAATTGTTGAGGATCCCTAAACACAAAGACAAAGCTATTGCATGGGTAGATAATGTTCATAATAATGATGTTGCATGCAATGGGTCTTAGGATAGAGCCTTGAAAGGTTTTGTTGCTCAGGGAATTGTATCCCAAATTCCTCCCATATATTTGGATAATTTTGTCAATGCTAGCCTTGAAAACATTGATCCATTCTTTTTAATTGTCCTTATGAATGGAATGAAATTAAGAAATTGTATGATTGATAGTGGTGCCTCTAATACTGTTATGCCTTTTAAGATTATGGAAAAGTTGTGCCTTAAAGTCGATACAGTTCATGGCAGATGTTGTGCAATGGATCAGAGGGAGGTACTAGTCATTGGGACTATCAATGCATTGCCATATAGGCTGGCAGCATATCTAGAGAAAGAGTTAACAATGAGTGTTTTAGTGGTGGACATCCCTCCTCATTATGGGATGTTGCTATCTAGAAGGTGGAGTGTTGCTATGGGTGGAAGTTTATAGTGTGATCTATCCTATGCCACTTTCAAGATTGATGATTAGTTTTTCAAGATTGAGCAAGAACCAAGAGTATGCCACATGATTAAGAGAAGTATTGATAATGAAACTACATGTTTTGTGGATATTGATATTAATTCTTTTAGGGAAGAGATCCCTGTACTTGGGAAGGAACCTATTTTGTCACCTCTCTCTATTGAGGTAAGTGTTAATTCTATGAAGGGTGATTTGTGGGTAATGTACTTTGATGGTGCAAATTGCAAGGAGGGAGCAGGAGTAGGTATTTTACTTATTTCTCCTAATGGAAAAACCTACAAATTTTCTTTCACATTGAATTTCTTTTGTACCAACAATATAGTAGAATATGAGGCATTGTTGTTAGGACTGAGGTTGGAACAAAAACATGGTATTAAGTGCTTAAGTGTTGTTGGTGATTCTAAGTTGGTGGTGTCCCAAGTCAGGTTAGTATATGCTTCCAAGAACAAGAGATTAAAACAATATAGGAATGCAGTTTGGGATTTAATTGAACATTTTGATGCCTTCAATATTGAATGGAAGGATAGGAGTAACAATAAGATGGCTGACTTGTTAGCCAATATAGCAATCAATCCTAGTGATATTACATTTACTGGTATCTCTAAAGTTGAAATTTAGGCTAGGCCTAGTGTACCAGACAATATTGAAAATTGGCAAGTTTTTGATGATGATAATGATATCTTGAAGTTTATGAGTTGTGAAGATTAGTATCATGGTCAGGAATTTGATTGTTTAGCTTTGGTTGAGTTAGTAGAGGGAAGGGAGGTTGTCTTTGGCAATGAAGTTATTTAGCTTAGAACTAACAAGGTGCCCAAGGGGCTTGTTATTTTGGAGACTGTCTTTGATAACTAGGATAGAGTTCAAAAGAATATCAAAAGAGAAGATCATGCTGATCTAGAAGAGATAAATCTTGGAACACATAAGGCACCTAAGAAGGTATACATTGGTAGGGACATGTCTCACAATGCAAGAAAATATTTGATTGAATTAATAAGAAAATTCAAGCATGTTTTTGCATGGTCATATGATGACCTAAAGGTTTATAGAGAATATTTGTTTCAGCATATCATTCCTTTGAAGGGAGATGCTAAACCTTTCCAACAAAAACAAAGGCCTATAAATCCCACTTTGGCACCTAAGATGCAAGAAGAATTGATGAAGTTAATAGATGATGGCATTATCAAGCCTATAAGGCATTCTTCTTGGGTGTCAAACCTTGTTCCTGTGAGAAAGAAGAATGGTGACATTAGACTTTGTGTGGACTTCAAGAATTTGAACATGAGCTCATTAAAGGATAACTATTGTCTACCCAATATGGAAGCTATGTTGCAGAGAGTGACTAGATCAGAATTGATGTCTATCGTGGATGGTTTCTCTGGTTACAATCAGGTAATTGTCAAAGAATCAGAATAGTTTAAGATAGCTTTCACAACACCTTGGGGGACATATGTCTATGTGAGAATGCCTTTTGATCTCACAAATGCTGGTGCAACTTTTTAGAGGGCGATGGATGTTGCCTTTTCAAATTTTTTTGATGATTTCCTTTTGGTTTATCAAGATGATTTAATTGCCTATTCCAAGAAGGAAGAAGACCATTGTACTCATTTAGAGAAAATATTTGTGAGGGCTTTGGAATATGGCATTTCATTAAATCCAAGGAAATGTGCATTTGGTGTCACTGAAGGTAAGTTGCTTAGCCACTTAGTTGGGAGGCAAGGAGTGAGAATTGACCCTGAGAGGGTGGTAGCCATTGATAAGATTCAGAGGCCAAAGAATATTAAAGGAATTCAGTTTTTCTTTGGTCAGGTAAATTTCTTGAGAAGATTTGTAACAAACTTTGCTGAGGTCACTAGACCTATATCCAAGATGTTAAAGAAAGGATCTGCTATTACATGGGAGGGTGAGCCTGATGAAGCTTTCAAAAATATCAAGTAGGCTATCAAAGATGCACCAGTGCTTAAGACACATGATTATAATGTCCCAATGCACATCTTTTCCTTTGCATCTTTTCACACTATTGTTGTAGTTTTGTTACAAAAGAATAAGGATGGTTTTGAGCATCCTATTGCATTTTTTAGTAAATCTTTGCAGGCTGCTAAATTGAAGTATGACATAAATGAAAAACAAGCATATGCATTGGTCAAGGTAGTCAAGGCTTTTAGGTGTTACCTGATGGGGGCAGTTGTGATTGCTTTTGTGCCAAGTGCAGCAGTCAAGGATATCTTTTCACAACAAGAGGTGTCTGGGAGAAGATGTAGATGGATCAATAGGATCCAAGAACTCAACATTGATGTCCAAATTACTAAATTGGTTAGAGGACAAGGATTGGCAAAACTAATGCCCCAATCCAATCTTGATGCTAATCAGGTAAATCATTCTAAAATTGATTATACATGTGACATGGATGATTGTATCTGTTATCAAGATATCATCTATTACTTGAGAAATATGAAATGTCTAGCAGACATGAATGATAATCAGAAGAGGACATTGAAATTACAGGCCATCAAGTATGTAATTGTGAAATGTAAATTGTATAGAAAGAATTTAGATTGCATAATTTTCAAATGTGTTGATAAAGATTAGGCTGAAAAATTGTTAAAGGAAATGCATGAGGGAGTTTGTGGTGGGCATTATATGGGTAAAACAACTGCTCATAAAATCTTGAGAGCAGGATTCTGGTGGCCGTCCATCTTGAAAGATGTAGAATAGTTGGTAAGGAGGTGTGATGCTTGTCAAAGGTTCTCAAGAAAGCTTAAATTTTTAGGTAACATGCCATTAAGACCAGTAGAAGTACAGGGTCCTTTCCAACAATGGGGAATTGATTTCATAGGGGAGATACAAAAAATTCAAGTGGAGGACACTCTTGGATCTTAGTTGCCACTGATTATTTTACAAAGTGGGTAGAGGCTATACCTACAAGGAATGCAACCAGCAAGGTGGTAAATGATTTCTTGTTGAATAATATTGTTACAAGGTTTGGGTGCCCTGAGAGAATAGTAAGTGACAATGCCATGTGATTCAGGTTTGCTAAATATAAGGACTTTTGCAAAGGTTTAGGAATTTAGATTCCTTATTCCTCACCTTATCATCCACAAGGAAATGGTCAAGCATAATCTACTAATAAGAGTTTGATGAAAATCCTAAAGAGGATTCTTGAAAAGAATAAGAAGGCATGGAATTCAAAGTTTCCATTAGATCTATGGGCTGACAGGGTAACTATGAAGAGGGCAATTGGTTGTGCACCATTTGACCTAGTATATGGAATACATGCAAGAATGCCTTGGAATAATTTACTGGAAATGTATAAATTTGTGCAATTATATGATGATGATATTGATGATGAGATGCAGTTGAGGATTGAGGATCTCATTACGTTGGATGAGACTAGAAGAGAGTTAGTTGCAAGAAATGCCAAATTACAGTTAGAGGTTAGGAATTTGTATGACAAGAAGACTGTTGAAAGAAGGTTTGAGCCTGATGACCTAGTATTAATTTGGAATGCTAGACTGGAAGATAAAGGAAAACATGGAAAATTTGATCCTATCTGGTTAGGGCTATATTTAATTCATGAGAAATGGGGCCAAGATTCATATATTATGAAAGAGTTAAATGGTGATATTTGGGAATTTCCAGTTCATGGACAATTCTTGAAGAAATACTTCAATTGAAGGTATTTTGTTTTCCATGAATAGTAGTTAGGTTTGTACATTCTATAAATTTTGTAAAGTTGCTTGCCCCTGTCCTATTTTGTCCTGGCCTATAAGGTTTTTGGTCTTGTTTCTCTCTGTTGTCAGTTTTCCAGTGGGATGGTCTACTTTAACCAGTGATTCTAGATTCTTGCTATGCCTACAGGAGCATACATCCCAAGATAGAGCCACTATTAGCACATGCAAAAATTTCATGGCTCTGGCCCTTTTCTTCTAGTCTCTGTAGTTGTTTTTAGGTCTCTGGCATAAACCCTTAGTTCAAATTTTGAAAAAGTAGTCATTGGTAAGAAAAGCCCAGGCCCTGTTCTAATTTCAAGTTACCTTTTTGGGTCACTTAAAGGTCCTAATTCGCATGTGCTTTATATTTTTGGTCGACCCGCGGTGGTTTTCCTTTTATTTTTCATAAGTTTCTATACCCCCAAAGACCTTTAATATTTCCTAAAGTCCTCACTGCTTAATATTTCCCTAGGCCTGGCTCTCTGACACCATCTTAATCCTATGGTTTTCATAAGTTTGCAAGGATTTTGTTAGAGGCTTGTGATCTTACGATGATCATTGATTCTCTTTGTGACATGACGGTTCAAATTGTGGGTCCAAGGTGACATGTAGGTACAAATGGCGGTCTCTATTTGGTCCATGATATAATACGGTGGTAGTTGTCAATGGGACCTAGTTTTTGAGTTGTTAGTGGGTCCTAACACTTGTAGAGCATTGATGGTTGGCATATAATCTGATGGGTTTTCTCTAACACATGAGATTATAAGATAGCCATTGATTTCATATCCTATCAGAGGATCTGCAGAGCGGAGGTAAAAGGTTACTCTAACGGTTGTCTTAAGTTCTGATAGAATCTTTATGCTCCATGCAAACTTAAGACAGCCATTGATTTTATTGAAGGTGAGCGCAGGTTTTGGTCTAAGGTCTTAGCAATTCTAATAAAGTGTTTAGCGGTCTGAAAAAATTTCAAAGGTTTCGCTCGTTCATGAAGAAGAATAGCGGAGTTCTAAAAGACTAGCAATTTAGCAAACACTATGTTTGTGTAATTGCTAAACTATCTAGTGGTAATATAAAGTATTCTATGAATGGCCAATTCTCTTCAGTCGCCAGTTCGCTAAATGTGACTGAGGTCATATTAAAAGGTTAAATCATAAAGCCTGCCAAACATGAGGATCGGATGGTCATAGCTTAAAGTTGATCAAGATTTAAACATTTACTGTCGATTTGCTGTTGGGGCTTTGAAACTAATTGTTGAATTTAAAATTCAAATTTGTAAAGGGTTTCGAGTGATATGAAGTACCAAAATTTATGATTTTTGGAGCTAATTTTGATTGGTTTGGTGGCGCTGGTTGTTGCCGACTGATCTGAGGGTCTCTATGGTCAGTCACATGATGTTTTGTACTAGGAGAAGTATGGTTTTGTTGCTCAAGGCATGTTGTAGGCAACTAAAAGGACTGATTGACATAGAATTCCATGATTTGTAGTACTTTCTCAGAGATCTATCATAAGTGCAAATCTTTCTCAGGCATGCCCGACTGGTTTACATCCCTTGTAATAAATTCTTGACTATTTCAGTTGGTTTAGAGGGTGAAACCCTAACCCTAGTCATCCATAGCTTATTGCAACCTATTTTGGGTTTCCAAGATGACTAGGGGGTATATATTGTAGCATTTTTGACTTAGTGAGGGTTCCAAAACTTTCTTTTTGGTCCCTGATTGTTGATGTTAATTTACTAAATGGGGAGAGCCTGGATTTTGGGTCTTTTCCCTCAGTGTTTTGTTGTTTGATAATGTATTGATCCTGCAAATTTTAATGAGAATACATTTGGATTCCAATCTCATGTTTGTGTATGTCTTCTTATTTTGTTCTTGAGCTCATATATGTTAATTTCACAAAGTGGGTTATCATATGGTAAACAAAGAGTATTTTGAAATTATCTTTGAGTTCCTAACAAAGTTAGGATTAAAGTCTTTCAGGTAGTTTTAGTGAGTTCATGGCTAGATAAGGATTTGATGTCCTGATATGTGAGTGAGAAGGATAATAGGCAAAGCACTGATCCTAAATTCAAGTGTGTTTAAGTTAGGGTTCAGTTGATATATGTTATTAGGTGACTCTTTTCCCTTGGTTAAGGCACTGGTCCATTCTTTGGAGGTTGTCCATCATGAATCACACACACATTAAAATGATAAAATCTTTAATGAGTTAGTAAGGGGTATAGCTGTATAATATTTTGGATTCCTTTGAAGAAGTGAATCAAGGGTATACCCACCTAAGCATTAAGGCTCAAAGTGTAGGAGGATCTCATTGCTGATCCTTGTTAATTGACCCTCTTCCTTGTGGACTTTAGAGTGGTGATAGAGTGAAACTTATTTTAAAGTTATCCATCAAAGTATAAATCTACAAGTTGAATATCAAAGGGAACTCCCAAAAATATCTTTGTATCCCATCATAGGCTTGATGCCCCAAATCACTTGCTACCTTTCTATCCATGTTAATTCTATCATTTCACTACCCTTTACTCTCCAAGATCCCATTCCACTCCAAAACACCAACACTTCTTGTAATTGTCCATGAAACTTCTTCATCTTTCAAGGGCTGCAACACAACTCTCCATCCTATATCCAAGAATGTATAAGTGTTCTTTGCTCCATCATGGAGGGTACCCTTCCTTATCTACCATGCTCTCCCAAGAATCAAATGGGAATCCACTATTGGAATGATATCACACCATAGGTTGTCCTTGTATGGCCCAATGCTAAAGTGCACTTGTGCTTGTTTCATCACCTCAAATTGGTCTTCCATATTTATCCCATGTTCCCTATATGGTCTCTCATGTATCATCCTTGGTAATTTCAACTTCTTAACCATATCAATGGAAATAAAATTTGAAAACACACCATTTGAAACTATAACTTTATAAAATTTGTTCTTGCACTTACAATGTACCTTGCATCCAAATATGCATTGAAGATCACCATCTCTACTATATCCCTCTGATGTCATAAAAAATTTTCTCTACACTTCATCTAAAATCTAGGATTCATTAAACTTTGAACCACCACCTTGGAATGCTCTCAAAGGATAATTCAACTTTAAGGGTTCAACAAGGGATTCTAGGTCTTCAAAATCTTAGATTGCATCCTCCAACTCTCTCTCAAAATAATCTTCCAAGCTATGATACCTCATGATGAAGAGGTGGTATGTAAGACTCTCATTTCCATCTCCTAAATTCAATTTATCCAATGGTGAGACAACTTCTCACATCAAATGTCATCTCAAGGACTCACCTTCTAGGCTGCCTGAAATGCACCTAGTCCTTCCATACACCAAATCTTCACATAGGCCTTCCATCCTCATTATAACTCCACACAACATCTTATCATGTTCTATACACCATGTTCCACCAACCCACCAAACCTAGACAAAAAATCCTTCACCCATCTCTCACCATTAGCCCTTAAAGCTAGTAGTCTTCACTAGTCATTAATTTTCCTTTTTCTCTAGACTTGCCCAAGCAACTAAAGAAACTATTTATTTGTTTGTATACCCTTTTAGATTCTTTAAATCATCTCCAAAACTTAGCATAGACTTCTTTGAACCATATCCAAGATCCAATAACCTAGAAACCCCACACTAGGCCTAATTCATCCCATTTACAAAGCAACTCATAACCCCACTCATTCCCATGACTCCAAAGTATGAAACAGTCCATCTCAAGGTTAAAAAACTTCACATTTTCTAGTCTTCAAGGTCACCACTCACCTATGGTCTTAGCCATTAAACACTTCTTTCTAGGGTTACACGCCTAGGGTCTGCTCTAAAGGACCCCTACACCTTTCTCAAAACCAAGCCAATGACTCTAGCACATCATATTAGATATGAAAAACCATGTTCTATCACTAAACACACCCATCCTTAATAGCATCCACTCCCATAATGATTGGTGCAAATCTACCTACTCTCAATTAGAAAATTACCACCATTTTGTGGATCTTCAAACACATTTTTCCAAATCCCTACATGAGATTAGTATGATTAAAGGATAATATTAGATGGTTATACTCTCCCACCAATCACAGTGACCATAGGGGGTGGGAGAGTTACAATATCACAAGAAACTTCAAACCAACAGTGCTGACTGAGTCTAACCAATCACTATTTCTAGAACACTAGTCAGATTACTCTATCTTAAACACAACAAAATAGTGAAATGAATGCATGGAAAGCTAAGTAACAACCAATACAATGTTCCTACATCAATAACCATTCCAAAATCACATTTTAAACCACCATTGTAATTCATTATTCCTGACTGTACCCATGGGACAGTGTATTAATTTGCAGAGAAAAGTTTATTTTTATTTAATGAAATCTCCTTACAATGGTCTTTACCTACACATCCATCTCCACACCCCTTTTACACATGACAACATTCCCTCTAAATAACCATAAAATGACTATTACTGGTTGGTTATAGTTAAGGATTGTTTTCTAGTTGACAACCAAGTGTCAACTTCGACAACCTTTTACCACTAATGCTTTTATAAAATTGTCTTAACCTCTTTAAAGGTTTATTATCCCATTAAACCCCTTAGAACTCCTAAACCTCTCTACAAGCCTTACTAGGCCAATTTTGCCAACATGGGAAAACCACATACTTTGACACTTTTTTAGTGCATTTACAACATTTTATTATTTGTATTGGTAATGTTACATTTATTATGGACCTTATAGGTCTTTATATTACTCTCAAATCTAGGATCACCATAATGACTCCTAGTGACCCCCTAGGTGCACTTTGACCTTATGATGTCATTCATCTCCTATTACATTCCTTTATACATTTAGGCTTATTACATTGTATTGCATCAAATAAAAAATGGAGCACAAGTCCAATTACATCGATGTTTTAATCTTTTAGACCATACAACCTGCATGATTCTTTCAAATGACTCTCTTTTCATGCCTTTTCCATGATGCCCTGTACCATACTCCCAAGGATCAGATCAATCCAAGTCACTTATATTGGGATTTTCTTTGTCTTCCTCTAGTCTTTGTCCACTTCTTGTTGATGACCTACAACAATATAGTATCCCTTGTTTATTTTTTTCATCCCCCTACAATCAAACAACATGTGCCAAGTAAGATCATCACTTACATGGTGAACAATATAAAACTCCTGCAAACCTGTCACAAAAGTGTTTTAAAAAAAAAAAAAAAGTCTTTCTTAGGCACCAAAATACATGTTTGGTATACCCTTCCTTCATTCATTGGGTTCACTACTTCATCCTCCTGCTCACACACTCCTTGTGAGATATTTTTCCTTGTACACAACTCTGATTCTAAGGTCTCTCCTTGACCATCTCCTCTTGCATCTTCATACCCCTATCCTAGGCATTCTTCCACCACTACTCCACCCTTCCTTTTCTATTCTTCAACTATAGCATCTAACTCATCCCACAAATTTGTCTTGTCTTCAAAACTTTGACCACTAGGATCTATACAACTCTCATCAACCTGTACCCTCTCCTCATCAACAATTCCTTGAACTCTCTCAGTGACTCCTCCATTTAGTAGTTTTTTCCCTACCATAATCCTTTTTATAAGCCACTGATGTAGATCTATGTGGCCACCAACCAAACTAAGGGTTTCTAACACCCCAATCCAAACTATACTTGTTTCTAGGATCCTCCGTGATCCTACACCCACTCCTTGGGAACAAGCACTAGATGAGCCCAATAAAGGAACTTCACTCTACACCTCTATTCCACTCTCAAGAATGGTGGAGACAATATTTTGGGACCAATACCAACTAGGATCCACCCTAAAAGGGAATCCTAATAACCCACAACACTAATTCTTCAATCTAGGCCTACAATCCTTGCAGGCCTGAACACCCTATTTTTGGTCTTTAGTTTATAAAAATCCTAAATGACTTGGGAACCTACACATAGTTCCAAACACCCTTTTAGATTCCACAATATATCCTAAGATCCCTTGGTCTAACCCTAATCTAGCACCTCCAAACACCTACTAGGTCCATAGGCCTAATTGGTTAGATTAGACTAGGAACACAAAGAAACTATGATAAGGTGGGTTGTCAAAATCCTCCAAACCCCTTGGAAATACTTAAAACATCCCAAATAACCAAAAAAAAACTTTATAGGGTCACCTTAATCCCACACACCAATTGTCTCCACTTAGCAACACTTCTCCTCACTAAACATATAGAGATGTTTAGCCTAGGGATAGCTTGATGAAAGGCCAAAAAAACTCCTCTTCCCTTGAGCCTCTAGAATCATTGAAAGGACATCCCTAACTTGCATTCCCCTAAGTTTCATGAGGATCCACTAGTGGAAGGGCAAGCTAGGGTCCCATCTTGACCAAACCCTCAAATTCAGGGTTATTCGGACCAGTCCAGGAACAAATGATTAGATCTTTGATAATACAACACCAAAGGCCCTCAAACCAATTGAATTCAAACATTGATACACCCTTGCAATCAAAAAAAATATTATTAAGTCATCCAATGTCCATACTGGTTCATACAATTTGCTGAGATAGTCAGATTTTCCAGAAATTCAAGGTTTTCTTATTCAAATTCTTAAGCCTTCATACATACATCATCCAACTGGATGTATGATCTCATATTTGGATTGAAAACTCCTCCTCCAATGGTTACAACCACCTTTTTAGGTGTTTTGAACTGAATTACATGTTTAGAGAAAGTTTTCAAAAGCTATGGAGCAACTTTTCAAAAGTTTTCGAGCAACTTTTCAAAAGTTGTCAAGCAACTTTCAAATGTTGCATTGCAATTTTTCCATTCTTTCCCATTGGCTTCTATTAGACTTTACCAATTACTAAATTGATTAAATCCATCCACCTAAAGCTTAAAACTAACTTATCCAATCAAAACCAACCTATTCTAGGCATTTAAGACCTTTGGTTCAATTGGGCTTCTTGGTTCATAAATTCACCTAAGAGACAATTGACCTTACAAATGGTCTTTTATTACAACTCTAGAGATCCACATGGATCCTATCAACTATCTACCCCATCCTATAATTATTTCCTCCATGGGAGTGCCTTGGGTGCCTTGCATCATACTCCCTAGGCCAATAAAACTCAAGTATCTTGAGTTGGTAGATCAAGCACCTTGTAACCCAACTTTTCAATTGCTATTTCAGTCATCCAAGTAGCATCTTCTACTGGTTTCTCTCTCCACTTGATGAGATATTCATGGTAGGTTTGTCTCCTGATCTTCTTACCTTCTCTTTTACCAAGGATACATTCAATCTATAGTGGTTGGACTTTAGGAAGGGTTTTGATGGTGTCATCCTTAGGAAGTGCCTCTCTACTTGTGTCCAACACCTCTAGGCCTTTATAGGCATATAGATCTGAGACATTGAATGTATTGGATAGTCCAATGTCTGATAGCACAATCTTAAATGGTCATATCTTCCTCATCATAAGTTTACCATGTTTCCCTTTGGGAAATATTTCTTTTTTGAGATGAATCATCACCATATATCCTATAGATAATTGCACATCTCTTCTTCTACTATCTGCAGCATCCATGTATTTCTCTATGGTTCTCTCTAATCTTTGCTTCACTTCCTTGTGGATATCTCTAATGAACTTTGAAAAATCACTTGCTTGAGCATTGTTCCTCTCTAAGGATCTTACTTCTCTCAACTCCATTACACCCCTAGGGTGTGTACCATAGACTATTTGGAAGGGACCCTACCCTGTACTCTTGTTCACTAAGTCATTATAGGAAAACTCTACCTGAGAAATCACTGAATCCCATGTAGTGTCATAATCCTTTGTTAGGCACCTTAATATTTTCCCAAAATACCTATTAACAACTTTTGTTTGGCCATCTAATTGGGGATGGTAGGTAGATGAGTAAGACAAGTCTATGCCAAGATTCTTCCACAGGGTCCTCCAAAAGTTACCAAGGAACTTGGAATCTCTTTCTCAGATTATGGATAAAGGAAACCCATGTAATCTTATGATCTCCTTGGAGAATATCCCTACTACATGTGAGGCATCATGGTTTGTCTTGCAAGGTAGGAAATGGGCCATCTTTGAGAATCTATCCACCACCACACACACACTATCATATCCTTGCTTGGTCCTAGGAATCCCAAACACAAAATCCATGCTCACTGAATCCCATGGTCTATTTGGGATGGGTAAGGGACTGTAAAGGCCTACATTAGAACTCCTCCCCTTGGCTCTTTACCACACCATGAAACTCTCCACAAACTTTTGGACATCAGTTGGCATCTTGGGCCAATGGTAAAATCTTCTTACCAAGACTAATGTTTTGTCAAGACCAAAACGGCCTGCTAGACCCCACAGTACTTCTCTTTTATAATTTTATCTCTTAGTGACCACCTAGGGATACACAACTGATTGACTTTAAATAGTAACCCTTTTTGCAACATGTAATAAAAAAAAACTATGATACTGACCTTTCATTTTATTACACACTTGGTAGGCTTCTTTGAAATCCTCATCCTATTCATACATGTCCTTTATATAATGGATTCCCATATTCTCCAACCTCATCTCCTGAATGGTTAGATTCCTCCTACTAAGGGAATCAACAAAAAAATTTCTACCCCTTTCTTGTTCTTTATTGTGAATGTTTAGGATTGGAGGTATTCCATCTGCTTCACATGTCTATGTTTTAACTTTTCTTGCCCATTTAGGAAGCTCAATTTATGATTGTAAGTATATACAAAAAATTCTTTAGGCAACAAGTAGTGCCTCCACTTCCTTAAGTACTCCACCATTGCATACATCTCCAAATCATAGGTGGAGTACCTTTGTTTTTCCTCATTTAAATTCTCACTAAATAAGGCTACAAGCTTTCCCTCTTGGCTTAGGACTTCTCCTATGGCCCTATTGCTAGCATCACATTCAATTGTGAAGACTTTACTAAAGTCTAGAAGAACTAGTATGGGTTGTTCTATTGGCATGTGATGTTTTGGAGTACTGGGAATCACTTAAGGTTTTTCATTCATGGCAACACTTATGATAGAATGATCACATTTTGTAAAGATTTCCACTAGAGTCTCAGTCATGAAAATGACTAAGTCCAGAATTAGGATAATAGGGTACAATGCCATAGATTTGGATAGCGATAAAGATATACAAGGTATTATAGCTTGTGAAGTTAACTAAAGGTATTTTGGGATATGTACATGCTTCAGTTAAGATCACATGAGTTTTGGATATCTAATGTGTGAGATACAATTTTCAGAAGATATGCGAAGACAGTAAAACAATATATCACAGTACATGAATAGTTGCAAAGATTAAGGAGAGCATAATGGATATGGTAATGTGCTAAGACAAGTAAATAAATTATATTTCTGACTCTTTGGTAATATAAGAGTGTTGACTCCATGTATATCATTTTCATAATTTTCTATTATGTTTTGTATGACAATTATGAGGCCGACAAGAAGGCTATTTCTGTATAAGTATAGATTGGTTTTGTGAAAGTGAAGTATGGATGTTGTTATGATGATGGAGTAAGTTTGTGAATATAAGAGTAGAGATCAGATGTGAGATCAGTAAGAGGCCGAGCTACAATTGGAACTATCTAAGAAAGATAAGTGCTTGTATTGTTCCCGCTTTTGAGAACAATTTTTGGGACAGTATTGATTGTAAGAGTAGTGTTCTCACCACCTTTATCTAGGTGTTTTGTATACCCCTAACAGGGTTTTTGTAATCCTCTAATAAGGAAATGTACTATGTAATAATTATCTCCTAACAGGGCTAGATATCCTAATAGGGACATTATATTTTAGTGCATATTTGTGGGTACCATCCCCACCAGGATTTTCCCTTTGGCTAGGGTTTCCTCAAGAAAAAATCATGGTGTCATGAGTAATGTGTTATGCTTATATGTTCTTTTCATTTCTACATTACTTTGGATTGTTTATAATTGTTTGAAGTTGAAATCAAAGTTCTTTAATACTGATTCACCCCCCTCTCAGTATTACCTAATCCTAACAATTGGTATCAAAGCTTCTGGCCCTTTGAGAGAAAGCTTAACAACTTAAGGGAGATTAGAATGGATTCAAAAGATTTACAAGTGAACTTTGAAGCTACACTTGAAGATTTGGATAAGATGAAAGCTGAAAATGGTGAACTAAAATTCAAATTAAGAAGAGCAGAAGGTTTCATGAGGAAACTTAAAGAACAACTTGAGATTGTAAACAATCAGAGACAAGACCTTATGGAGAAAATCAAAGAAGGTTTGGACAATGATATATCAGAAAAAGTAAAGAAACTAGAGCAAGAAAAAGAAAAAATCAATCTCTTAATGATCAAGGAGATTCAACATGAAAAGGATGAAAGAAATAAAGTTAAAAAGTCACTAAAAGAAGCTAACCTGCAGATAGGAAATATGAAGATTAAACTTGACCATTACAAGGATAAATATCAGGAATTGGATAATTACAATCAGATTATCAAAAGTGAACTCACTCAAGCTAGACTACACATTAAGGAGTTACATATGAATAATGACAAGAATGATGAACAAATAACAAAAAAAAAATCTAAAGGAGACATGAGTGGACCCAATGAAGTTGGAAGTTCAAAAACTCAAGAAGAACCAAAAGAAGCCAAGAATGAGGAAAGACCTATTCCTAATGAAAGACCTACAAATGAAGATCCTAGATAACAATTCAAATCCTTCAGAGGTAGATGTTTTAGATGCAACAAAGTTGGACACATGAAAAGAGATTGTAGAAGTAAAGGTAACTCTAAACCCTTTACCAACTATTGTTTTAATTGCTATGAGTATGGACACAAGAAAGAAGATTGTAGAAAACCTAATCAATCAAGGTATAAGAAAGACTATATCAAAGAAGAAACTACAACCAAGATTGCATGTCAGAAATATAATAACTTTGGACACACATCAAGGTATTGTAAGCTACAAACTAATAAAGAAAGAAGAGGACCACCTATTTGTTACAAATGTAACAATCTAGGTCACATTAAAAAAAAATTTAGATACAATGGAGATGACAACAAAAGAGGACCAAGGAGATCAAATGAACCAAAAAGACCACCACCTATACTTATAAGAAAAAATATCAGTGACAGTGGTAAAAGCCTAAATGATTACATGAATGAAAGAAAGAAATTAGAGGATGAGAAGATATGGAAAGTAAAAGTTCTAAATAAGGCAATGGTTCAGGAAGAGATAGCTTATGATGTTGGTTCTTCGCATGATGAATTCTTTGAGGCATGAGCCTAGAAGGCCTCATGGGGAGCATTGGATGCTATGTGTGTGAATTTTGTACCTAGCTGTAGACACAACACTTCAGTAAAACATTAGAGGTTAGCAAAAACCAAAATCGTGCAATGAAATGGAAACTATGCTAACCAAGAGATTTACCACCTTCTAGTAGATGTGAGTATGATACTCTCAGATCAGACTGAGATCAGTGACAATGCCACACCTAAATGAAGGATTTGAATGAAAATATGAAAGATTATGAATGTAGATTAAGTTGTATTTTTGTATTTTCTATGCAATATGATGAATGAAAATATGTATGAATCTAAGCTATATGAATGAAATTGAATGCAGATTTAATCTAAGAATGCTATGAATGAATATTGAATCTATGATATGAAACTATGCAAAAAGCTAATGATCAACTATGGAAGATCACACAAATCACCTATCGCAAGTGCTCAATCCTTCAATTGCCAATTTGCCAGAGTAATTGTGCAAATTCAAGTGTTGATAAAAATGAAGAGCTAAGCCTTGTTTCTATAGAAATCTAGGCCTTTGAGAATGCAAGAGAAAAGCCATAAATCACTCTTGATAAACTTAGGTTGATTTTTAAGTTATCAGAAATTTAGAGATAATTAACTCACAAAAACCATGCAAAAGCATATTTTTACTCAAAATAGAGTTTAGATCAAATTTCAACTCATCATTAGATGTTGAGTTTCAATTTTAAAATTGATTGTTAATTTCTAGTTGCCTGCTTTTTCTGATTGTGCATGATTTAATTATAAATTAATTAAAAATAAAGTGATTTATTCTCAACTTAACTAATTTTTGAATTAAAACAATTGATTTATGGGTTAATCAATTATTAAATCAAACTTTTATTCAAACCTATATTATTAAATATTGACAATTTACTTTAATTAATTAAATAGGAATTTAATCAATTAGTCATAAGATTTTTGATTTATTGTCAAAATTAAATAATACAATTTAGGAATAAATATAATTAAATGTAACTAACTAATTAAGTGGCAGTATTAAATCTGATTAATTAAATATTTAGAATATTCAATTAATCAAACTTTAGGATAAATACGATTTATCACAAAATAATTATTAAATTAAGAATAATTATGAT
Source organism: Chamaecyparis obtusa (assembly GCA_027943335.1). Taxonomy (NCBI): domain Eukaryota; kingdom Viridiplantae; phylum Streptophyta; class Pinopsida; order Cupressales; family Cupressaceae; genus Chamaecyparis; species Chamaecyparis obtusa. The sequence goes on from BSBK01001734.1 coordinate 116,268, forward strand.
ACATTAGGAATATTTCTAGGAATATTCCCCGATGCAGAATTTAGGATAATCAATTAAATTTGATCATGTGCAGATGTGCCTTAGGTTAGGACTTTTGTATTGATTTCATTTGAATTGAAGATGTAGGAGGTTAATGAACCTATAGCCCATTTTGGGGGTATTACATTTTGCCCCTCTTTGAATCACTATGCAAAGCATAGTGGTTCAAAGAATAGTCTGTGTATGATATAGATGTATGAAATTGATTTGAAAGATTAATCGATTCTGAGATAGAAACTGATTGAAAGATTGGAAAAAGATGATACCGACCCAGGTCTAGGATGACCAGGAATCAAGATGATGCTAGCTATATCAACAATGAACTGGTGATTATGAAAAAGTGCCACAACACCTGATTCTAAACCTTATGATTGTGAAGAAGTGAGTGGTTGATTCCAGACCTCAATGTCCTTGTATGAATCATATTGGTATCACATCCTGAACCCATCATTTATGAAGAACCAAGGAAATAATACCAATGAACCGATTGTTACAAAAAGCTAATACAGTTTAGAAGATAGATTTAGGATACCAGATTGATATGGATCTTGATATGCCCCAAGAGATGATAGATTTGCCCCAAGCGACCAAGACTTTAGATGAATCAGTAACTAGACATGGTTGTTGTCTTGATCACTAAGGAAAGATTTGATTATAGATTTAGATTTAGATTTACAGACTTGAATGATGTGCAATACCGTGTCCCCTTCGGGATTAAAATTGAAATATAACAAGAAAAGTCAGTGTTATAGTTTAGAAGCATGTTAATTGATTTGAGAAGTGGTTATACACATTTGAGAATGCATTCTGCATCATTGAGAGGTCCGAAAGACCAAGTTTGACTAGGTTTGACCATGAGTTGACCCTAGTTGACCAAGTTGAAATTTCAATAGTTTGATGTAAGATAATCAGTTAAGTTGAATTCTAGATTTATGTGATGATTGAAGGTCAATTATGCAAGTAGTCAGACATCCTGGCTCTGAAAAATTTTAAATCACAATTTGGACATAGTAAATGATCTCAGATTTTGATTTTGATCCTGAAAATGGGTTCAGAATGTTGAAATTAGCTAGGGGTGCAATTTTCATGAAAAATAGAGCACTTTTGAAAATTAGGTCAAAAGCTATATAAAGGCCGAAAGGGTCATTTTCAATTCATTTTCACCATTGACTTTTGAAAACCTTATGGAGCCCTCTAAGAAAGAAAGTGGTAGAAATTAAGGTACCTATCAGTTCCCATCGATTTGAGTGTAGCTGGAGGCATCAGATACCTTGATAGTATGGACATCCGATAGGTGGACCTCTGTGCCTCACTGAAAATTCAATTTTTTTCTTTGTTTATAGCATTTTTAGCATATTTTTTCATACGTTTTCAATTTTGAATTTTTGCATGCACGAAAACTCATATGACTATTTTTCTAGGCTCATACAACTTTTCAATTCTAGTTAGGTTGTCGTATCACTATCCCCCAAGACTCATATGACAGGGACCCAAGAGTCATACGATGTTTCGTCGGGTCCCTCATAACTCATATGGGGAGATATATAGTGTCATATCATCATTGTTTGTTGTATGGTAGCTGGGGAAAACTCATATGAGTTTCAATGCCAGTCTACTTTGTTGTTTAAAAAATAGTGAGCCCAAAACTCATTTCTAGGTCAAATTTTTGATCTTTCTGATCTTTTAGCCTGATTACCGAGTCTTTGATCTACCTTTTGAAAGAGTAAGGTGTGCAATTTTTGTTTTTGTAGCTTATTTTTCAACCAAATTACTGATAGGGTTCCCTATTTCTATGCTATGTAGGTCACATATTGTGATGTTCATGTGTGCATCTCACATCCTACCACTCAGAGAATCTGTGTTTCATTGCCTAATCCTATGAGAGTTCATCTTGCTTCATGTGGATTTGAGCATCTAATTCATTTACCTGAGATTAGGGTAAATCATGGACTATTGACTACTTTGATAGAGAGATTTCATTTTGAGAAACATACTTTCCACTTGCTAACTGGAGAGATCAATGTTACACTAGAGGATGTATACCATATACTGTGCATTCCCTTCCATTCAGGTCAGCATCAACCATATGTGAGTTCGGGGAACTCTGGTTTACTAGCATTCAGACATCTTTTTAGAGATGATACATAGTTGACTGGTTCTATTTCTTGGGAGACCTTGGTATAGCGCTATGGTCAAACCCATAGATTAGAGTGCATCCTTGCTGGGATGATAGGAGGTATTATCATGTCTGACCATCAGTAGAACAGTCTATTGATGGGTTGGGCACCGATGGTAGCACATTTGATGGTGACTCCTTCTGAGTTAGCTTGGGGTTAGTGTTTATTAGCCCACATGTTCTCCGAGATGCATGAGGTAGTGTATCAGGAGAGCAAGTCTTTTGATGTTGGTGCTTTAGTTCTACAAATCTGGGTGTGGGAGCATATCCTGGTTTTGAGACCAGTATGCCAGTCAGAGCGACAGCCACAGGAGCCCGTGATTTATATTTATGCTAGATATGTCATATAGGGTCGCATGGGCCATATAGAGTACTAGAGATGGTGTCTTGATGACATGACATTTATACGATGGAGGCCTTATGTAGATATTGAGCCTTGGCCTACTACATGAGAGCAATTTAGTTTCTTCTTCTAGAGCCATGTGTTGATTGGATGATCGTGCTCTATACTTGAGTGATTTATTATTACCAGGGTGTGGCGATAGTATGGATGAGTGAAGGATGCACCTTAAGATTATACCACTTATTCTTGGATAGCCCATGAGCTTAGACTTGGATGGACCGTGAGGCTTTCTTATGCCTTGTGTTCACAAGAGTACAATGGTATTGTTGGTAGAGACTGCGAGTATAGACCACAGGTTGTTGATGCTAGAGTGATAGATGGCTTTATATCCTAGCTTGTAGATCACCTGATTTATAGGCTCTCTGATCCCATAGAGCTGATACCTTCCATGGAGGAGGCTATGGATGTTATTGGAGCTCTGATGAGATAGGGCCCAAGACCTGCGTAGATTCTAATTTTGCACCCCACACCTCTGAGGCCGAGAGTAATGGCTCCTCCCCAGAGATTAGTAGGATAGATGAGGCCCCCTCGTCCCACTATTTCTATAGCAGATAGGCCTACAGGTTCATAGAGATGGACTAGGGAAGAGGGTGGTACTTTAGGTAGTGTTGGTACTACTGAGGAGGTACTAGAAACTGAGCAGGTTGTAGGCGGTGATTCTGATCCATTATAGGAGGATATTGGCTTTGATCTTGGTGCTAAGGTTAGACACTATAAGGTGTAGAGAGTAGAGACTACAGAGAAGCCTACTATAGATATTGATATGCTAGTCGTTGATGTTGATCCTAGTGTATCACTCACTCCATAGGAGGTTGTGAGGAGACTCAAATTATAGGTCATAGATCTGAAGGTTCATAGTGCTTGCTGGGAGGAGAGGTTTCTTGAGGTGGATAGATAGCGTGCTAATGTTTGTGGTGAGGTTTAGAGATTATAGGTAGAGGTTATTCATCAAACCTCATGATCTGCCTATTATTTTTTTGCATACTATGTTGCTATACCACTTGCCCAAAGAGTTCCTTCGTACTCTTAGTATATGTTAGCATCAGAGGGAGCTAGGGCACCCAGAGTAGAGGCAATGCTAGATGCACCACTGCCACCTCCACTAGATGGAGAGGATCAAGCTAACAGCTGATCTATCTTCCTATTTTGATATTTTTTATCTTTATTTATAGATATACTATTCTGACTCTGATAGTTCTCATGAGCTCATTCTTTTGTACATTGTGCCATTAGTGCACCCTTGACTATTTCAAGTTTTATGATATATATGAGATCAAGATTTTGGTTATGACTTCATTTGTACTTGTCATGTTTTGATTTTATGATGATATCATGTGATGTAAATGCTATGAGTAATGTAGGATATATGTATGGATTTATGCAATGCAATAATTTTCTTTCATATGTACGGATGTTATGCAAATGTGCTTAATTATGGAAAGTGTATGTATGGTAATGTATGTAATGCAATAGATGGAATGAATGATTATGAATATGTAATGTAAGTGCAATGATACACATGATATGTTTTGTAGGTATTGATGAAGACAAGTACTTGGTCTTATGTCAAAAAGGATGTTTAATCCAGGATTGTGACTACTTTCATTTCTGTGACATGACCTTTGTATGAGATTCAACTCTTCATTTTCAGTTTAAGTATAGTTTTTAGAACAATTTCTGAAGATTTTCAAGCAATTCATGAGATCGTGCAATCATGCAAAGTGTAAAATGACATGCAAAATGAAATGCAACCTAAGACCTAGGACCTAGTCACTGATCATGTGTTGGTCATTTAACATCATTGAGTTTTTAGGTAACTAGATAAATCAATACAATGCCCACTAGTTATGAAACCATGGACATATGAATATTGATTTGTATGCTCAAAAGTCAATACAATGCCCACTAGCTAGACATCCATGGACATATGAATATTGATTTTGTTTTCAGAATGTCAGATTAGATATAAGCACCAAGGCTTAAATGCCAAGATGACCTGAATCTCATGTCCATTTTGATATAGCAATTTGTATAAGCATTAAAACACAAATGTCATGATGACCAGAATATGCCTTGCATTCAAACACATCAAACAATCAAGAGATCATTCTAAATCCAATGTGAATAACCCGTAGTGACCCTTTATCATTCACATCCTTAGGCAAGATCACGTTTCACAGTAGGAGAACTCACTCACTCAAAAAGATAATAGTTAGATCAAACTTCCTTGAATTTTTTGGGTATCAATGGTCAAGGTACGCATGACCATCCAATATGAGATAGAGGCTCTTACAGATGAACGCCATTTCAATCCAGAATTTGCAAAGTTGTTAGATTTTCACATACAAGAAGAAGACAAGGAAAAGATTATACCCCCATTCATCACTCTCTAAATCCTATAAAAGACATCATCGAAGAGCTCGAAGGGACACAATATGCAAAAATCTCAATGCAAATCAGTAAGCATACAAGGAGATAAAGCATGTAAAAGGCATAGATTGTTTCCAATTTGTGTTTGATTGCATTGTTGTAGATGCAAAATCCTTTCTGGAGAGGAGATTGGTTGACTGACTCAGATGAGGCTTCAAAGGAATCTGACTGGATATGAAATGTCTAAAGAATACTGGTGGCCATAGGATATGACATTGATTGCTCCCAAGTGTTAAGCATTGATAGGATACATATGCTTGAGTTGATTGGCGTACATAATGACTTATTGAAAATAGGAATGCAGGAATACACTAGGAAATATGTACAAACTAAAGCAAGACTAAAAGCTGGGAAAGACCAAGATTGCACTGATAGATGGAGCATTTTGAAACAAGTGGCACCCATTTGCTGGGTTTTCACCATCTTGGTAGAGATTCTATTTTTCCTACCAGGGCGCCTGTTTCCAGGTTTTCACCAAGGCACTTTTTCTTTTTCTCATTTTATTTTATTTTTTATTTTTTCAATTTTTATTTTATTTTTATATATTTTGATTTGTTTGTGAATCATCAAGGCACCTATTGCTAGGTTTTCACTAAGATGTCCATTTTTTTAGGACTTTTTCCAATTTAAAAGATTTTTTCAAGACATTTTACCATAGACTGAATGCCTTAGGCATAGAATTTGTTGAGATGGAGAACGTTGATTGGTTCTCGGATCTATTCTCCTCCAGTCATTGAGAGTTGATAGGCACCAAAGCCAAAAGTAGAAGTGATAACAAAGGGACACAACCAGTTGGGTTTAAACTTCCCCTTGTGCTCTTTATGTGATTGATTTTTACGATTCCCTCTCAAGACTAGATCGCCAACCTAAAATTCTTTGTGTCTAACTTTCTTGTTATAGCCTCTAGACATTCTTTTCTAATACACTCTAAGATGATCATATGCTTCTTGTCTACACTCATCTAGTAGTTCAAGTTCTTGCAACCTAGACACTCTATAGTCATCATCGGTTACTAGACCATGCATTCTGATTCTTAGTGATGGGATTTCAACCTCAATAGGTAGTACCACTTCAGACCCATAAACTAAAGTGAATGGTGTAGCCCCAGTGGGTGTTTTGATACTTGTTTTATAGGCCCAGAGAGCTAGATTGATCATGAGATGCTAGTCTCTTCCTATTTTATTAACTGTAGGGTGCAAGATTTTCAATAGATTCTTGTTAGAAGCCTTTGCTTGTCCATTCACTTGAGGATAGTAGATAGATGACCAATGTTGTATAATCTTGAATTTAGCACATAAATCATCTAGGTCTTTGTTTTTGAATTGTCCTCCATTATCTGTGACTATATTATGTGGAATACCATACCAACATATGATGTAGTTCAGAATGAACATAGAAATTTGCTTGCCAGTTGCTTGAGTCAAAGGGACTGCTTGTACCCATTTTGTGAAATAATTTGTAGCTATGATTATATGGGTATGTCCATTAGAAGAATGAGGATGTATGGATCTTATAAGATCAAATGCCCATTGGTGAAAAGGCCATTGTGTAGTAAAGGGAATTAGATCTTTCCCTGGAGCATGAATTAAGTTACCATGTACTTGGCACTTTTGACAGTTCTTAGAAAACTTGATAGACTCTTTCTCCATTTCAGGCCAATAGTACCCAGCCCTAATAAGTTTTCAGGCTAGTGTTAAACCGTTTGAGTGTGACCCACAAATACCATCATGGACTTCCTCTAACACACATTGAGACTCTTACCATTCTAAACATCTATGTAGCATACCATCTAGACCCCGTTTGTACAGATTGTGACCAATGATAACATATCGGGAGGCATTGCAGATAAGGTATCTCTTTTCATGGCGGTTAAAGGTATCGGGAATGATTTGGTCTTTGAGATAGGAGAATAGGTTTTTATATCTGGATGAATCATGACCTACAATGGTGCAGATCATGTGGGTTTCAAGGGAATCATATGTAGGATAAGATAGTGCTTCCACCAGGAACTCATAGCATAGCTCATGTTCAGGCTACTGCAATAAAGTACATAGCATTTCTATTGCATCGGTAGCCTTATTCTCTATTCTAGGAATTTTCTCAAATGTGATAGATATGAGATATTTCTTTAGATCATCTACCATTATTTTGTATGGAACGAGCTTTTCATCTTTCATTTGGTACACATCATTGACTTGATGGATAACAAGTTGTGAGTCTCCATGAATGTGTAATTCTGTTACTCTCCACTCAATTGCCATTTTCATGCCATTAAGAAGGGCTTCATATTTAGCCATATTGTTTGTGCAAGGAAAATTGATTCTAAATTCTTTTTGGATTGACTATCCTTGAGGAGTTATGAACAATATGCTTCCTCTAGATCCATTCTATGTATAGGTGTCGTCAAAGAATAACTGCCATTCTCTAGAAGAAAGATTCATGATAGAGGAATCTAGGAATTCCATTTGCATTGGTGTATCATCAAATAAAGGTGCATCTACTAATTGATCATCAATAACCTTTCCTTTTATAGCTTTTCTTTTAATATATTCAATGTCAAATTCACTTAAGAGCATGACCCATTTAGCTAATCCACCCGTGAGGGCAGCTTTGCTTAGTAGGTATTTTAGTGGATCAATCTTAGCTACTAATTGCATGGTATGAGCCAACATATAATTTCTCAGTTTCTATGATGCAAAGATCATAGCTAGACAAGCCTTTTCAATCATAGAATAGTTCTTTTCATATGCCACCAATGTTCTACTGATATAGTATATAGCTCTTTCCTTCTTGTTCTCATCATGTTGTGCAAGCAATGCCCCTAGTGATGTATCTATAGTAGAGACATATAAGATCAAAGGCTTCCCTTGAATGGGAGGCATCAAGATAGGAGGATTTGATAGATATTTCTTGATATGATTAAAATTCTTTTCACATTCCTCATTCCATGCAAAAGTCACACCTTTATGTAATGTCTGTGTAAAAGGTTGTGATATGTCTGCAAGCTGTGATATGAAACACCTGATAGATTGTACTCTCCCTTGTAATGTTCTCATTTGACTAATATTCTTTAGGGGTTGCATCTCCATTATAGCCTTTACTTTAGTTGGATCAACTTCAATGCCCTTCTTTGAAACTATGTATCCTAAGAACTTTCCAGAAGTGACACCAAAAGCATGCTTCTTAGGATTTAGTCTGAGACTAAATTTTTCCATTCTGTCTAGTATCTTGCTCAAGTCATTTAGATGTTCAGCTCTAATCATAGATTTTTCTAAAGTATCATCAACATACTCCTCCATAGTTTGGTGCATCATGTCATGAAAAATAGATGTCATGGCTCTCTGATATGTAGCACTGGCATTTTTAAGCCCAAATGGCATGACATTCCAATAGAAGGTACCCCATGCACATGTGAAAGAAGTTTTCTCTTGGTCCTCTAGAGAAATTTTTAGTTGATTATATCTAGAAAAACCATCCATTAAAGAATACATCTCAAAACCCACAGTCATGTCCACTATCATATCAATGTTAAGCAATGGAAAATCACCCTTTGGGCATGCTTTATTTACATCTCTAAAATCTATGCATACTCTTATATATTTTTTTGGTTTGGAAGTAGGTACAATATTAGAGATCCACTCAGCATAATCAATAACACAGATGAATCTAGCTTTTAGTAGCTTCTCTAATTTAGCTTTTACCAAGAGTGCAACATGTGGATGCATCTTTCCCAATTTTTTCTTAACGGTTTTAACATTTGGAGCTATAGATAAATGGTGCATTATAAGATCAGGATCCAACCCTGGCATATCTAAATATTTCCATGCAAAGTTGATCTTCTTTTCTGTTAGGAATGTTGTAAATTTTTGCTTCTCTTCTTCTGATAAAGATTGTTCTACATGAATCAGCTGTGGTTCCTCTATTGTTCCCAAGTTGATAGATTGAGTGGGCTCAATTAGAACTGGAGATCTATCCTATAGATGACTTAGAAGGACATCAAATATCTCATCCTTAGGCACCTCAGAGAGGTTTTCACCTTTGGATACATCTTTTATTTTTACTTTTGTAGGTTCTGAGACTACCACAAAGTGGTTTTCACCCTCAGAATTCCTTTTCTTTTTATTTTTATTCTTATTCTTTTGACTAAGATACTTGATTTCTGACTCTATCATGCTAACACTTGGTTCACTGATGGAATTCCCCATAGGCTCAACTACATTTAGATAGCAAGCAAGGGCATAGTCATTTGAGAAGGTATAAATACCATAGCTTAGGCTTGTGGAAGTTTGATCAAGAAGGTCAGGGCGTTGGATAGTCAAAGTGGTGAAAGATTGGGAAAGAGTGTTTATGGATATGGATCTATCATCATTGGTCCTAACCTAACACTCAAGTTCAAAGGTGATATTACAACTTAAGACATTCAATTCATGAATAGGCTCAATGTCATTGTGGAAGTCCACTTCACCCATCAGTGGATCAGACTCATTAAGCTCATCATATCGCTCTAGACTTACATTGGGTTTAGGTGCATATTGGTGAAAAACATCAACATGTTTCTCTGTAATTAGCTCATCTTCCTCTGGAATGGCTCCCCATTCATTGTCATTAGATTCTTCATCTATACCTCTAGGAAATTTAAGAACATGAGTAAAGTCAGGATGAATACCCCAAGAAGGGTTTCCCTCATATTCTAATTTGAATTCATACTCATGGGAATCTATCTCAGAATAACTACCACCTTCCTCTTTGTCTATTTGATTGTCTTCAAGATTATCTGGTTCTTGTGTTGCAACTATCTCTTTCTCTATAGTAGGTTCTTGTGTTTCTACTACATTAATTCTTTTTATTGGATCATCTTCAGTGTCAAGGAGGTCTTTGATTTCTTTAGGAAAATGCTCATAAGGAATGAGCTCATCAGTGGTGTCTGAATCATCACTATCAGATTGTTCTTTTGTTTCTCCCTTTAGTTTATTTGTTGTGGATGGCTCAATCTATTCTAATACATGTTGGGAGTTCTTGCTAAGATAGAAAGGCTTCTTCTTGTATCCTAGACTTTTTGTATTCTTGTTTTCTCATCCACGATGGTCAAGAGGTGACAAAAGACCTTTACCCTATAATCCTAGAGGTCCTTTTCCTTTATATCCCATTTTTGTGATCAATTTTCCCCCTGGGCCATATGCCTTAGAAGGGATCTTAGGAGTTTTAGCATCACATTTTTGAACAACTTGAGATTCAAGTTCATCTTTGTATAGCCATGTAAGAACAACTTCATCTTCTTCAAACTCTTGTTTAGATACTTGTTCTACAACAAAATTTCATTTATATGCTTCAAGAGGTTCTTTAGACTCTAGCTTGTACTATTTTAGAGTTTGCCCATAAGACTTAGGTGAGATAGGGAGGATGTTAAAGATAAGACTAGCTCTATAGTATATTCTCCCATACAATTTTCTTTGATCTTAACCTCTTTAGCAATGTCTTCCATATTGGATGTTGAAGCAATGTCTAGCTGCTTAGTAGAAGATTCTCTATTATTAGGAAGAAGTTTATCAGCACTCTCTTTCAAGGTATTGCAAGTTGTATATAGATAAGTTGGAATCATCACCTCTACCCCTTCATAAGGAAATTTCAAACATTGATGGTATGTAGAGGGAATGGCTTTCATTTCATGTATCTAGGGTCTCCCTAGAAGGATATTGTAAGCCAAAGGTAGATCAAGAACTTGACATATAGTATCTCTGATGACAGGACCTGCTCTGATAGGTAAGACAATTGTTCCTTTTGAAGATCTTTCTTTCTAATCGTATGCTTTGATAGTTATCTTCTTTCTAGGATCAATGGCCATTTCTGAAAATCCCAATTGTGTAATCAAGCTGAAAGAACAAATGTTTAGACTAGCACCCCCATCTATCAACACACGTTTGACATGACGGTTTTGGATCAAGACTTCAATATGCAAGGGTTGGTTATGTGGGTGACTCAAGGAGTTATCATCTTCCTCTGAAAAGGAAATATACTATGGAGACGTAAGATGACCAACCATAGACTAGAATCTATCTAAATCAAGGTCATCAGGAACATTGGATCCGAGCAAAGCTTTGTCTAGAATGGCTCTATGAGCTGGAGATATCTGAAGCAACTCAAACATTGAAATTTTAGCATTTGTGTTCTGGAGTTTTTGAACAATACTATATGAAGTAGGCCTCATGTCTTTAGGATTTGAAGATTTAGATGTAGCCTTCTATTTAGAATCAAATGAAAGATTGAAAGGCACCTTAGGGACATTGGATGAATTTGGTATTTGTCCTTGTAGGTGTGCCTGAGCTTGTGATCAAGTAGCTACATTAGCTAATTGATTTTCTCTGTCTCTTACAATTATGATGACATTGCAATGCTCAGATAGACATGGTTCAACCATATTGATGACAACATTGTTTCCTGAGTATGCATAATTAACTTTAGCATCCATATTAGGCTAAGAAGAAGAATATTCTTTACCATGTTTAGGAAATGGCTCTGTGAATGCTGTATGATCATTATTTCTCTTATGATTGTCAATCATGATATATCCATTATCAATTTTGTCTTGTATGATGTGCTTCAAGTGAATGCAGTTATTAGTCTTATGACCTTTATTGCGATGGAATTCATAGAAATCATTCTCTCTCCACCATTTCAGTTTAGGTTCAGGATCAAAGACTTCCATCTCAGGCAAGTAGATGATTTTGTTTTCCAATAGAGTTTTCATGGTAGATTCCAAGGATTCTCCAAGAGGAGTGAATTTGCGATTAGGATCTATAGCCCAAGGTTTGTAATCAGATGAATTTTTGTTGGACTCTGTTTCTTTAGCTTCGGAAGCTTTGATGGCTTGGGTACCAATAGTAAGATTGAAAGTAGGTGCCTTAGATGGGGCATGGATATTATCAACAATTCCATCTGTGACAACACCTTTATTCTTGTTCCAGTTTTTGTTCTTGTCCTTGGAACTAGATCCAAATTCATACTTGTCCTTTTGAAGTATGATGTCTCCTTTTTTCACAAGTACTTTCTCAATTTGGATTGCATTATCTACCATCTTATCAAAAGATGTATGATTTTTCATTTGTAAAGGGTAGTTGATTTCTGGAACAAGATTATTGATGAAGATTTCTAGCTTCTCAGTTTCTAGAATGGATCTAGCATATAGAGAAAATTTCTTCCTCCATCTCTTAAGAAATGTCAGGAATGGTTCACCTGGATACTGTTTCAGATTGCAAATGCCAATCATGGTGACCAGATGTTGAATATTGTAGGAGTATTGTTGATAGAATAGTTTGATTAACTCCTCAAAAATTTTGATAGTAGGAGGCATTCTAGAGAACCAATGAATGGTTGCTCCTCCCAGAGATCGAGGGAAAAGATGCATTAAGTAAGTTGATTCATGCATAAACTCCATAGATTGAGTATAGAATTCTCTAACGTGATCTTGTGGATCAAAGCTTCCATCATACTTATCATATTTAGGCATCTCTACTCTTTTAGGGAATGGCGGCATGTACAAGTCTTTATCAAATGGAAAAGGGCATAGAGCTTCCATGTTGAAATCCTTAGGTTCCTTTTCTTTTTCAAGTTTGTTAAGTTTGACTTGCATGGCATGCATCTATTTCATCATAGCCATGATAGGAGTTTCTTCCTCATGTGTAATGATATCTTCCACATTAAAGTTTGGAGGAAGTTTAGCTCCTTGATAAGCTAACTCTAGAAAGTATGCTCCTCTATCTTCTTTCAAGAAATGTTTCATTTTGATATTGGGAAATTTTAGAAGGTGTAGGTTCTTGCTCCATACCATGTTGAGATTTATGTCCTTGGGACCCATGATGTGTCCCTATATGAGACATGTTAGGATTTTTAGGTCTCCCTGGATTAGATTGAGGTGGAGTTTTTTTAGTACCTCCATGGGTTGATGAAGGGGGTATATAACCAGTTTTCAATCGAAAGTTTCCAAGACCGTCATCTTCATAAAGACCAAAATTGTATAGTTTCTCAAGAGTTAGAGCTTGGAGAGTATTCAAAGGTATGGTATGGGATACTTCTCTAGACTTCTTGTGTGACGAAGCTCTAGTTTCCACCATTAACCTTGGGTGAAGCAAAAGAATAAGATGAAGACAACTGAAGAATGGATTGATTCAAGAAGATTGAATGATGTAACCTTGTCAAGATTGAGTTGGTTAAAGATTAGATCAGATGTAAATGAAGGATATTTTTCCATAGTAGTGTAGGTAGACACCCAACATATGGCGGGCATGAGCTCACAACACTTAGTCATTTTAGCAAGAAGACTGAATTTGAAGATAATTTTGACAAGGTTTTGACACAAAATAAAAAAGACTCAAATCGATAAATCAGAAGGAAAAATCATACTCAAGAGCTCACTTGAGGAAAATGAATAAATTTGTTCTAGTTTATGCTCTATTCTTGACACAGTGATTTGTTCGACATATTCCATAAATAGGCTGTAAAAACTGGGTCTCTGATAATTTTGACAACTTTCTGGCAATAAAATTTTTGAAATGACTTTTTGCAGGATCATACGATAGTGGGTATCCTATGAAACAAAAGTTGACAAACTCGTATGACAATTTCCAAGCTCACACAATAGTTGGTAGTAGGATTTTGACTTTTTGCTTTTGACTGGTGGCAAAACTTGTACAACACTATACAAGCTATCATACGACAATACGGGGGTTCTAAAATGACAATTGCCAATACTCGTATGACTTTCTAACCTTGTGGGATGAATTTTGACTCCAAAAAGGAATTTTACTTTAGATTTAGCAAATTTTAGGTTTTTAGTTTCAAATTATTCACAAATTTTTCTATCCAGGTTTGAAGATTATTCTGGGATCATTCATCTTTGGTAACCAAATAGATAAACAAGCACACAAAACAACAAGCAAGTGATTCTAAGAACATCTAAAAACAATGAGCAGGGGACAAAGCAACCCTGAGCATGAACAAGCAAGTGACTAAATGTGCTAATCCCTAGGAGTGCTAATTGTGTATGTTCCAAAAAGTTTTTCAATAATGCACATATTCCTAGAAAAATAAAAATTTGGCCTTAATAGGGTTTGTAGTAATGGTCTGACTCTGCAAATTTTGTGATCTCAAGAGGGAAAACTCCAATCTAGGAACATCAGGGTTTTGACACAGTCCAAGAAATTAATCAATCAGGAGCTGCTAGGGAGATCTAACAGCCCAACAAGGGACCACACCTATGAAGATTTCCTCCACAAGGACATTTATATAGTGACTGTTGCTACCATGGCAAAAATGGCTATTACCACTTGAGGTTCCATCCATGTGGTTGACCCAATTAAGGGAATTTCCAATATGGTTAACCCTCTCTAAAGGTGACTCACAAAAGATAGCACATGGAGACTAGTTCCAGATTCAAGGATCTAAGTTTCTGATACTACCCAAAAAGGGAGTAGAGCATAGTCCTCTAGCCTTTTCACTTTTAACCAAAACAAAGTAGACAGATTAATTCAACATGCTAAGACAAGATTATCTCACAAAGATTTATGACATCAACTGCTTATGATTTATCAACCCCTCCGGAGAGAGAATGTATCGATCAAAAGTTGAAGACACATGAATCTAGTAGAACGTGAGACTCTCTCAGTAACCTCCCTACCTACAAGGGGATCCATCGTCAAGAAGAGCTTCACATGCATGAACAAGTGGAAGAAGCCCACTCTCTCAAGATCATCCACAAATAGTGTTCATAGGGCCTATTTGCTATGTGTAATAGATATGTAGAAAGCAAATCTATGTTCATTTTATAGCCCAAAATGAAATCTTTGATATGAAATCAAGAAAAGTCACACAAGCCTAACACGTGAGAGTTCTAATCCAAATTGAAATGTGATTAGCTTGAGAAGAATACTTGAATTCCTCACAACGCGCTTAGTAGATTTTTACCTATTTTAGCAATTTAGTTGCACTTTTTTCAATTAGATTTAAATTGTTATAAGGGTTAGTTGTTAGTCCAAATCTAAAAATCAAATCTGAAAAAATACCAAAAATTTTGAAATGACAATTGAATTATGGAGTCAAAACTCGTACGACTGTGGGTTACCTCCCAGACAACAGCCTAGAAACTCGTACAATAGTGGGTGTCTTCTCATATGACAATCGAGCACTGAAACAGTAGTGTGTAGCTTCTGATATGAGCCTCGATAAGATCACCTATTGTATGATAGTGGGTACCTCCTGGTATGACTTTCTGACAGAAGTTGTATGAAAAATGTACGGACAGAAAAATAAAAGATCACAGTTTTAACCAAAAAATGACAAGAAATTGATAGAGTTTGAATGGAAACCCATTTCAAGGCCCCACGGTGGGTGCCAGAAATGTGTGTGTGAATTTTGTACCTAGCTGTAGACACAACACTTCAGTAAAACATTAGAGGTTAGCCAAAAACCAAAATCATGCAATGAAATGGAAACTATGCTAACCAGATGATTTACTATCTTCTAGTAGATGTGAGTATGATACTCTCAGATCAGACTGAGATCAGTAACAATGCAACACCTAAATGAAGGATTTGAAAGCAAATATGAAAGATTATGAATGTAGATTAAGCTATATTTTTGTATTTTCTATGCAATAGGATGAATGAAAATATGTATGAATCTAAGCTATATGAATGAAATTGAATTCAAATTTAATCTAAGAATGCTATGAATGAATATGGAATCTATGATACGAAACTATTTAAAAAGCTAATGATCAACTATGGAAGATCTCACAAATCACCTGTCGTAAGTGCTCAATCATTCAATCGCCAATTCGCCAGAGTAATTTTGCAAATTCAAGTGTTGATAAAAATGAAGAGCTAAGCCTTGTTTTTATAAAAATCTAGGGCTTTGAGAATGCAAGCGAAAAGCCATAAATCACTCTTGATAAACTCAGGTTGATTTTTGAGTTATCAGGAATTTAGAGATAATTAACTCACAAAAATCATGCAAAAGTAGAGTTTTACTCAAAATAAAGTTTAGATCAAATTTTAACTCATCATTAGATGTTGAGTTTCAATTTTAAAATTGATTGTTAATTTCTAGTTGCCTGCTTTTTCTGATTGTGCATGATTTAATTATAAATTAATTAAAAATAAAGTGATTTATTCTCAACTTAATTGATTTTTGAATTAAAACAATTGATTTATGGGTTACTCAATTATTAAATCAAACTTTTATTCAAAAACTATATTATTAAATATTGACAATTGACTTTAATTAATTAAATAGGAATTTAATCAATTAGTCATAAGATTTTTGATTTATTGTCAAAATTAAATCAATACAATTTAGGAATAAATATAATTAAATGTAACTAAATAATTAAGTGACAGTATTAAATCTGATTAAATAAATATTCAGAATATTCAATTAATCAAACTTTAGGATAAATAAGATTTATCGCCAAATAATTATTAAATTAAGAATAATTATGATAAATTAGGAATATTTCTAGGAATATTCCCCGATGAAGAATTTAGGATAATCAATTAAATTCGATAATGTGTAGATGTGCCTTAGGTTAGGACTTTTGTATCGATTTCATTTGAATTGAAGATGTAGGAGGTTAATGAACCTATAGCCCATTTTTGGGGTATTGTGTGTGTCAATTTTGTACCTAGCTGTACACACAACAATTCAGTAAAACATTAGAGGATAGCAAAAAACCAAAATCGTGCAATGAAATGGAAACTATGCTAACCAGATGATTTACTGCCTTCTAGTAGATGTGAGTATGATACTCTTAGATCAGACTAAGATAAGTGACAATGCAACACCTAAACGAAGGATTTGAATGCAAATATGAAAGATTATGAATGTAGATTAAGCTATATTTTTGTATTTTCTATGCAATAGGATGAATGAAAATATGTATGAATCTAGGCTATATGAATGAAATTGAATGTAGATTTAATCTAAGAATGCTATGAATGAATATGGAATCTGTGATATGAAACTATGCAAAAGGCTAATGATCAACTATGGAAGATCTCACAAATTGCTTGTCGCAAGTGCTCAATCCTTCAATCGCCAATTCGCCATAGTAATTGTGCAAATTCAAGTGTTGATAAAAATGAAGAGCTAAGCCTTATTTTTATAGAAATCTAGGGCTTTGAGAATGCAAGATAAAATCCATAAATCACTCTTGATAAACTCAGGTTGATTTTTGAGTTATCAGGAATTTAGAGATAATTAACTCACAAAAATCATGCAAAAGCAGAGTTTTACTCAAAATAGAGTTTAGATCAAATTTCAACTCATCATCAGATGTTGAGTTTCAATTTTAAAATTGATTGTTAATTTCTAGTTGCCTACTTTTTCTGATTGTGCATGATTTAATTATAAATTAATTAAAAATAAATTGATTTATTCTCAACTTAACTAATTTTTGAATTAAAACAATTGATTTATGGGTTAATCAATTATTAAATCAAACTTTTATTCAAAAACTATATTATTAAATATTGACAATTGACTTTAATTAATTAAATAGGAATTTAATCAATTAGTCATAAGATTTTTTATTTATTGTCATAATTAAATCAATACAATTTAGGAATAAATATAATTAAATGTAACTAAATAATTAAGTGGCAGTATTAAATATGATTAATTAAATATTCAGAATATTCAATTAATCAAACTTTAGGATAAATAAGATTTATCGCCAAATAATTATTATATTAAGAATAATTATGATAGATTAGGAATATTTCTAGGAATATTCCCTGATGCAGAATTTAGGATAATCAATTAAATTCGATAATGTGCAAATGTGCCTTAGGTTAGGACTTTTGTATTGATTTTGTTTGAATTGAAGATGTAGGAGGTTAATGAACCTATAGCCCATTTTTGGGGTATTACAGATGCAGACAACAAAAATTATCTAGCCCCTGTATAAGTGGAGTAAGCTCATGAAAGCTTAGGTATGATATGTATAGATGTTTTGGAATTTGTGGATAAGTTCGCAACACTTGAAGATTCATCTTCTATGTTCACAAGTTTTGCATTATCTAGACAACATGCAAAGTTGAGCTACCTGTGTTTAATGCACACACTCAACTTGTGATGAATAAAAGACTTGAAATATTTCATTCATTCACCATTTGTTGATTCATGACTAAGGAGAATAAAAGTGTGAAAGAAGAGCAGTCATCCAGAGGACAGATTTTGTGTTCGCGTGAAGCCAAACATCAGATTCAAGTGTGTTTTAAGTTATTTAGATTTAATTACTTTGGAAAGACATGGATGCACCAGTAATTTATGATGTGGTAGATAGACCTAGGTGTAAATTCAAAAGGCATCCATTCAAATCCTGTGAGGATGATCCGAAAGGAGAATTTTCACAAACCCACGTAGGTGTACTACACGTAGAAGATATTAGGGCATACATTCACTGCAAGTATGAAATAGTTGTGGAGGTTAACATCTAAAGTGAACTGGAAAGTATGACAGAAGCTGAAGGATCCATGATAGAAGAATTCAAACACCTAAAAGATCAATCAATCCTTAAGTTAACCCTACTCACTGAATTCACAGAAGTTGAATGGTTCAACATCATTATGAGTAGAGTTCATGATTAGTTCTTATGTATAGGTGATCAACGTGTTAAGATATGTGCTCCATTGATCCATGATATCACAGGCCTTGACAATGAAGAAGACCTACCTATTAGTGAGAAGAACCTAAGAAAAGAAGTTGAAACCCTAACACACTCCAAATGGGATAAGAGGGAAATGACAATAAATGATATATATTTAGAGGATGTCAGACTGATAGAAATGTTGCTAGGTTACAAATTATTTCACAGCAGCAGATCAAACTTTGTTTCTGCTAGAGTTATCATGATGGTGTATAGAATGGTTAAGGAAAAAAAATGATATAACCTTTGTGAAGTTTTGGTAAAGTAGTTTCTAGAAAATTTCAAGGTTATTAAGAAAGAGAAATCCAAAGCATTTAGGTTTGGATCATTACTAGTTCATATGTATATTCAAGTCATCCATAAATTTCTTGGCATACATCCCAGAGCATGGAAAACTGATGTATCCACTGGACTCCAAATCTCAGATAGTTATAAAAGACAAAAAAAGGACTAGGTAGATGGAGAATTATTTGGGATGAGTAAAATTATGTAGAGGAAAATGAAAGAAAGGTATAGGATTCCATAAAACTTGGTAGAAAAAAATGAGGACACCATATGTTTCATGGTTGAAACTGATTATGTCTGCTTTGAGGTAGTTGAGCCTAGAACCAAATAGTGTTATCCTATGGGATATGTGGTAAGTGTTGAGCTACTGACCATGCAAGTAGAGCATGTACTAGCAGAAGAGAAGGACCCTACCTAAGAAAGATGGGGCACCCATAGAGAGAAATATGAGAAAGTAAGAGAAGAGCAGGAAAAGGTAACAAGGAAAAGAAAGGTTAGCAAGATTATTGAAGAAATTACTATGAAGGTAGGAATCACAGAGAAATAGTATCTGGACTTGAAAAACAAGATGGAGGAATCTTCTAGTATTGCCACTAATTCACCCATTCCACTGGAAGCATAAAAGACAATTTCTACTGATAACATTATTGATTTATCAATCCCTCAAGAGGAAGAAACACATGAAGATGAGACTATAGTAGTTCCTAGAAGATCATCTAGGATAGTCAAGTAGGTTAGTCCAAAATAAAAAGAGATAGAGGCAAAAAGGAAGAAGAAGGAAGAAAAGGTTATGGAGAAAGAGGAAGACAAAATGATTCAAAAGAGTCTACAAACCTTGTGGAAACCTGATATGAAAGAACTATAGAAGAGGGTTATCAAAAATGGAAATATGATATCTATAAATAGATACTATGAGAGATATAGCCCTAAGGATCAAGAAATCATTGAGGACACTATCATTGAGCATTTGTTAGTCTTCAAAAATAATTTGTTGGAAGTTGAAGCTAGTGTCCCCAAAGATCTATATAGCAAGCTAGAAATCAGAAAATAGTTAGCACATTTAGAGGATGAGAATATAAGAAACAAGAAAATTGATGATTTGTTGCTGGTTGTGTCTATTCAGGAAAGAGAAAGAATCATAAAGGCATTGAAACCTCTTCTAAGAACAAAGACCAAAATAGTCAAAATCATGGCTAGAAGATATGATGAAGTAATCGAAGATACCCAAAAGGCATTAGAGAAAGTTATAATGCATGACATGCCTAAAAAGGAGTCACCTCCTAAGACTACTAAACCTATATCCTTGGGTTTAGGAGAGAGCTCACAAGAAATTGATGAGAGTGTTCAAGTTAACTTGCAACCAGACTTCTTTGTCACTGGTGTGCTTGTTAGCCTTGACACTTTGCAGGATATAAATGATCCATTTATGGACAAGATGGACATTGTGATGGAAGTTGAAGATTAAGAATAGATAAAAGAAAGAAAATCAGAAGAGAAACCAGAAGAAAAAGTACAGGAGAAGGAATTACAGCAAGAAATACAACCTAAAATAGAGGAGGTTAATGAAGTCACTTTGGATTCATCTCTATTGTTGGCAAGTGTGGCCAAACTAGTAAGTCCTGATGTGGACAACATGGATGAAGATGAACTGATGAGACTCTCATCTTTGCTAAAGCTAAGGAGAGATTAGTCCAGAAAGGAGATAAAAGAGCTAAGATAATGGTCAGGGCTATAGAGACAGTAAACAAGATACTCCCCTCACCTATTATCCTAAAAAATAAGGATGAGGTTGAAAATCTTAGTATAGTATTGAATAGCTTTGATAGTCACTTTGACTCATTGCTAAAAATAGCAGAGGAGAAGGCTAAAAGGAACTTCTTGGAGAAGAAGTTGAGAAAATTTCATAAGTCCATTTCATGGGACTTAGGCATCCTAAACGCTACCACTCTAAAAGACAAGAGTTGCGTAGCACAAGGAAAGAAACTATATAGCCATTGCATAAATCTCTATAGATATTTGAAGAATGCTGAGGAGGCCATAGCCAAATACAAGGCTAGTCTTGACAACATAATGGACAGTTGTGAATCATCTTCAAAAATTGTGGGAGATATAGATAAGGAGACATCCAGGCTACTGGAGAAAATAGGAGAACTAGAAATGGAGAAAGGGGGAGTTGTAGACAGATTCAGTTCATTAAGAAGCCTATTGACTCCCAAGCTCTCAATATTGGAGACTCATCTCTCTGAGATGATAAAGGTTGAAAGCTCAATGATAGTACCCACTCTCACTAAGCTTAAGGTAGCAGAGACAATTTCATATGCACTGAATGGATTAATCCATGTTAGTGAACTACTCATAAGTTCATGGATTGAGGAAGTTAAAGACCTTGGAAATATCCTTCCAAGATGTCTTAAATCTGGTGAGTAAGCACTAAACTATTTTTGCTTAAGTCCAACAATTTTGTGTATACCTTTTCCATTGATGTCAAAGGGAGAGGAAGAAAAAGGAAAATGAGGAAGAGAAAGAAATATGTAGAGTTATATATAGAGAAGAAAATGAAAAAAAAGAGAAGGAAAAGAAGAGAGTTTCTTTGTGAGTTATATATTTTTCTAAGTGTTTCCATCAATGCCAAAGGGAGAGATTATTGGCATGTGATATTTTGGAGTACTGGGAATCACTTAAGGGTTTTCATTCATGGCAACACTTATGATAGAATGATCGCATGTTGTGAAGATTTCCACTGGAGTCTCAGTCATGAAAATGACTAAGTCAAGAATCAAGATAATAGGGTATAGTGCCATAGTTTTGGATAGAGATAAAGATATACAAGGTATTATAGCTTGCAAAGTTAACTAGAGGTATTTTGGGATATGAACATGCTTTAGTTAAGATTGCATGAGTTTTGGATACCTGATGTGTGAGATACAGTGTTCGGAAGGTATGCAAAGACAATAAAACATTATATCAGGGTACATGAACAATTGCAAAGATTAAGGAGAGCATAATGGATATGGTAATGTGCTAAGACAAGTAAATAAAGTATATTTCCAACTCTTTGGTAATATAAGAGCACCGAATCCATGTATATCATTTTCATAAGTTTTTATCATATTTTGTATGACAATTATGAGGCCGACTGGAAGGCTAATTACGTATAAGTATAGATTGGTTTTTTGAAAGTGAAGTATGGATGTTGTTATGATGATGGAGTAATTTTGTGAATATAATAGAAAATATTAGATGTGAGATCAGTAAGAGGTCGAGCTACAATTGGAACTATCTAAGAAAGATAAGTGCTTGTATTGTTCTTGCTTTTGAGAACTATTTTTGGGATAGTATTGATTGTAAGAGCAGTGTGCTCACCACCTTTAACCAAGTGTTTTTTATACCCTAATAGGGTTTTTTTAATCCTCTAACAAGGAAAAGTACTATGTAACAATCAGCTCCTAACAGGGCTAGATCTCTGAACAGGGACATTATATTTTAGTACATATTTGTGGGTACCATCCTCACCGGGGTTTTCCCTTTGGCCAGGGTTTCCTCAAGAAAAAATCATGGTGTCATGAGTAATGTGTTATGCTTATATGTTATTTTTATTTTTGCATTACTTTGGATTGTTTATAATTGTTTGAAGTTGAAATCAAAGTTATGTAATACTGATTCACCCCCGTCTTAGTATTACCTAATCCTAACATGTTCTGCAACTTTCCTCTTCAAGAACACAAAATCCCTGTCAGTATCTTTAGTCCACACAAAGTGACATTTATTATCCCCTTTTATGGTATCAATCATGGGATCACTCACATTGCTAAAGCCTCTAATAAACTTTCTATAAAAACTTTCTAAGCCATGAAAGCTTTTTACCTCACTTGCAGTCCTTGGAGTTAGTGAGTCTAGTATGGCATCCACCTTAGATGGATCCATTTTGGGATTTCCTCCTGAGATTACAAAACCTAGGAATATAAATTCTTCTTGGCAGAAAACACATTTCTCCAAGTTTATTCTCAACTTCTCCTCTAGCAGTCTCTTCAAGACTTGATCCACATGCCCAAGGTCTTCTCCTTTCCTCTACATGAGAGAGAGAGAGAGAGAGAGAGAGAGAGAGAGAGAGAGTTAAATAAAAATTTAATTACATGTCATAATTTAAAAATTAACATATAAGTTATTAACATTTTACAGGTTACAAAGACAATCAAGACAAATGTTCAAATGTTTTTTTTAAGAATGTACACCTAAGGTTGAAAAAAGATTCCAAGGTTTTTGATGTTTTTAAAACTCTATGTTATGAAAGGTTTTGATTCAAGGAACATGTTTTCACATTTTAGAGAGAGAGAGAGAGAGAGAGAGAGAGAGAGAGATTATTTTTTCAGTTGTGTCTAGGTTTATATTTTATACTTACGATTTCTTATTTTAGTTGTGTCTATATTTATATTTTTGTTTTCTACCTAGAGTTTCTTATTTCAATTGTGTTTAGGTTTACATTTTTCTTTTCTACCTAGGGAAAAATTAAGTTTCAATAAATAATAAAAACCAAAGAAAAATAATAAAAAAATTGTACGTGTACCTAGAATTAGGAGAAAAATAGCTAAGAGGATTTCTGGTAGAAGTAGAAATGGGAACCTATACATCCAAAATCATTATCGTATTTCACAAGTTGTGAAAATTATTTGCAAAACGGTTAAAAATAAATACATTTACCAA
>BSBK01001734.1:145000-237500 GCA_027943335.1 Chamaecyparis obtusa
TGATTATTGAGGGTTTGTTACTCCTAGTAATCCTTGATTATTTATCTTCTTAGGGAAATTATCTTTAAGAAAATCTATAATGGTTACATATTGGAATAAAAATATTAATGGACTCATTTGGTTATAGTAGTTTGGAACAAATGAGCTAATGAGATTAAAAAAATTAGAATATCTTGATTACATTTTCTAATGTATATATTTTCTCAATTTCCTCTCAAAATTTCAAACTTACATTATTTATCATTATATTGGACAATAGCTATGAAATATCAAATTAATCTAATATAAGATATTGTGTTCATAATTAATTATACAATTCATGTAATATTTTTAAAACTATGAATTTTGACTATAGAATATTTAATAATGTAATCAATTATTTTTAATTATTTCCATTTTCCCATTTCTTAATATGATAATATTTATTACTTAATGGATTGTGAGCCAACATTATGTAACATATTGTTTAATGATATTCGAACCATGTTTTTATATTTTTGTTTGTGTATTCATGATTATTAAAAAAGTAAAATAAAGAATATGAGTATTATGATTGAAATAGTTAGTAATAGAGTTTTTTTAAAATTATAAAAAAAAAAAGTAAATAGAATTTACATCTATTATTTTTAGGGACATAAGAATGAATTAAAATAAAAAATTAGCAATACAAAAATTATATTGAATAGAGAAGGATGAATAATTATATTTTCTCTATGACTAAAGACATGTTGTATTTGCAAACAAAATTAAACAAAGTAAAATGCATTCATGCTCAAATATAATGAATTACTTATTTCGTGCTTAGAATTTTATTTCTCATATGACACTATGTCCACTAACATATACAACATAGTTCTATATTTTGTGAATTATTTTTCACTTTTAAACATCATTTCAAAGTTAAATTCACAAGGCTTGATTGATCCTGATCTTCGTGGTATAGCTTTTAAAAGTGGTCTAATAGATAGATGAATGAGGATCTGATTCTAGTTACATCTTCATAGGGATCTTGTTTGGCCTAATTTGTTAAATATTTATGATTGTAGACTTTCATCCTTGTCCCAGATTGGGTCTAATCATTTTCCAATTCCTTTAGTTATTGACAATTTATACAAGAAGAAAAATTTCCCCTTTAGATTGGAAAAAATGTGGACAAGCTCAATCTAGATCTCCATGCTAAACTAAAATCTTGGTGGGTTGTTGATATTCATGGAAATGTCATGCTAAGAGTAGCTAAAAAGTTGCCCATTTCTAAGTATAATGTGCAAAAATGGAACAAACGTTCTTTTGGCCATATCTTTGTTAATATAGAAAAATGCAAAAAAGACTTGGAATTGGTTCAATGCCAGATCAAAACTATAGGGGCTCATAGGGATCTGATTGATCAAGAAATTTCTATTCTAACTAAGATCCATGACATTATTGGGAAGAATCAAGAGAGGTTCTACAAACAGAGATCAAGAGCTGTTTGGTTGAGGAGTGGAGATAAAAACATGAAGTTTTTCCATTTACATACTCTAAAACATAGGGCCTCTAATTAAATAAATTCTATTACTATTAATGGAATAAATCTTGAGAAGAAAGAAGATATCATGAATGCAGTTGTGAATTAATTCTCTTCATTACTTTCTAATGATCATCCCCTTGGCATGGAAAACCAACAAAGCCTTTTGGATGAAACCCCCTCTATTCTCTCATTTGAAATAAATCATTACATGTCCAAAATCCCCACTAATAAGGAGGTATGTCAGGCAGTTGCATCCTTTGAAGGTAATAAGGCCCTAGGGCTTGATGGTTTTCCTATGTTGTTTTTATAGATATATTAGTATATTGTTGGGCCTAATAATTTTTATACTACTAAGGAGTTTTTTGGAGCTAAGTGTCTTCTTAAAGAGATGAATACTACATCTATTTTCCTTGTTCCTAAGAAGCTTGGAACTGATTCTATTTAGGGATTTAGACATATCAGTTTGTCTAACTCCATCTATATGATTTTTTCTAACATTTTTATTATTTGGTTGAAATATGTTCTCCCTCTAATGATTTTCATGTAGAAAAATGGATTTGTCCCTAGAAATAAGATATTGGATCCAATTAGTATGGTTCACGAGAACATGCATTCCCTATCTATTAATAAGAAGGTGTATTTCCTCTTAAAGATGGATCTTCTTAAATCTTATGAGATAGTTAATTGGAAATTTTTGTTTAAAGTCTTATCACCCTTTGGTTTTAATGCCCCATAATTGAAAATATTGACATAGTTGGTTACTATTCCTAAGAATTCATTTATTGTGAGTGGTTTTACCACTAGATTCTTTTCCTTCTCCAGAGGCCTAAGGCAGAGGGATCCTATCTCCCCCTTTATTTTCATTCTGATGGTTGAATCATTTGGAAGATTCATTTAGAAGAAGGTAAGGATTCATAAAGGGTCTTTCCCAACCTTAGCTCACCATGATTTTTCTTACCAAAAATTCATGGAAGATAATTTGATGATGGGGGAAAGTTCTATAGTGAGATCTACCTCTTTGAATAACTATCTTAGCCTTTCTGAGTGTGCTTCTAGTCAATAGATTAGTCTTCCTATGAGTTTAATTTTCTCCCTTAACACCCCAGAGATGAGATCGATGTGAATTGCACATGTTTTAGGTTCTAAGATCAAATCATTTCCTTCTACTTATCTGGGAATGCCTCTTTGTGTGAATGAATCTCCTAGCTCCTTTTGGAGTAAGCTTGTTGAAATATTTTAGTTGAAATTGGTTGTGCCAAAAGGTAATCTCTTGAGTCAAGTGGGAAAGATTCATCTTATTAAGACTTCCTTACATAACCTCTTGGTGTATGATATGAGTCTTTTCAAAGTCCTAAAGAAATTCTCTTTATAAATATAGTAGATTCAAAGGAATTTCAACTAGTCAAGGACTGAATCTAAAACTAGACTTCATCTTGTTGCTTGGGATTAAGTATGTAGAGCACAAAACCTCAGTGGTTTGACTATCAAGGAAATTATGGACTTCAATAGTGCTCTTGTAGCTAAGAAATTATGGAGTAGTACCTCTAAGGAGAATGAATGGATTACTATGATTCACAACAAATATTAGGAAATGGTTTAAAAATACTAGGGAAATGCTATGTGATAATACTCCTATTAATCAATTCTCTTCCCTTTGTAATCATATCTCAGAGTCCAAGAAGGTAATTAATGATTGTTTAAAATGGATTTTGGGAGATGAAAAATCAATTAGATTTTGGGGTAATTTTTGGATTGGGGATTCCCCACTAGCTCTTTCTTAGTGGGGTGCCTATAAGGATACTTGGATCTGGAAAATTGGTATGTGTGTGGCTGATTATATTATTTATTATTCTTGGTGTGATTTATCTTTTTTTGATGTAAATATTCATGGCCTCCAAGTTCTTCTTTCATCTATCTATATCTTGAAGTCTACTCCCCCAAATATTATTGTTTGGGAAACTTATTCTCATGAAAAATTTATGGTTGTTGAATCTTTTAAAATGATCACCAAAAAATTGATGAATTTCCCTATTTGGACCCTTCATTGGAACCCTAAACTTCTAAAATTGACATCTTTTTTGTCTATAGGTGAAAAATAAAATTCTCATTGTTGATAATCAAAGGAGAATCATGGCTATCCTAAATATATGTTACATCTATATGTAGGATGAGGAGGATACTTTCAATATTCTTTTCAATTTTTCCTTTTCTAGTGATATTTGAGCTCAATTATTGCAGTTATGGTCATGATCTTGGGTCTTCTATGATTCCTTTGTAGATTACCGAGTTCAATGGATCTCATCTTCATTTAATCATGCCTTATCCATTATTTGGTCTCTTACAATGCTACATATTTATTAGATTTTTTGGCAAGAAAGAAATAATAGGGTGTTTAGGGACTCTTCCTGATTAGCTAAAAATGTGATGAAAAAGGATAAAATTTCTATACTTGAAAACTTCTATGTGGCATATGATAATTATTTGGTCAATGGGTCTACTCTCCACACTAGCCAACACGATCTTAAAATGGCTCAAAGATGGAAGATCAATAGGGACATTTTCAAACATCTAGTGAAGCTTAAGTCTCCAAGGACTATAATAGAGTGGAGACTTCCTCCTGTTGGATGGCTTAAAGTCAATACTATTAGGCCCAAAAGGAGACAATCACAATGAAGGGGTGGCGGGGTGAATTAGTTGTGTACTAACAATTAAAAATTTAAACTAATTAAACCAATTAATGATTTGAAAGATAAAAAGTAATTGAAGATCCATAATAGATAACATAGAACACCAAATTATTTTTCAAGGGAACCCTGTTAAGTGAAAACACTAGTGGGAGTCAAACCCACTAGATAGATTTACTCTATTAAAATTATAGGTTAAGAAAAAAATAAAACAAAAGGGGAATGCACATGCATTCACAGGTCCACTTCCTAGACCTCACTACTCACAATACAATGATCTGGCCCTCAATTGGGTTCACTAATCAATCTCTAATTATAATTTACAAGTGTTGAAAAACTCTCTAGTATAAGAGAATTGATTTACAACATCTTCTATGCCAATAAAATTCCAATGAAGTACAATCTCTTCCCCATCTCTAGAATACAAACATCCTCTTCCTCTTCTCTACACCAAACCTACTCTTTTTTCACAATCACAAAATAATTTCCCATTTATACATATTACAATGAATAAAAAAGAGCAAGGTTGGCTAAGACCTATAAGTAAAAATGATGCAAACATTATAATAAAACTACAATGTGATCCAAATAAAAATTTCCAAGACTTAAATAGGACCCAAAGCATCATCCTTGAACATGCAATATCTTCGCCAAATCTGCACCAAGAATTGCAATATGTTACTTCAACAAGTTGACTAGGACCTAAATTAAGAAACACCAACACACTAGAAAATCACCAAATGCAATCACCATGATCAATGTGAACCATCAACACAGTCATAACATTATAAAAAATATAAGAAAGAAGTAATTATATATTCTCAATCCTTGGCATCAACTCGATCTCAAAATACAAACTCATCTCTATATTGAATACCCTCAACACTGAATAGAGAACTATGTCACATGAAAAATATATCTTTCTAAACTCTAAATCATGAAAAAGACCAGTTGAGGGAACAACAATTAATCCCAATATTTAAACTAGCTTTGCATCAATTAAATCAACCACACCAATCCTAACCAAATAAGTAACTCAACCTCTAATAAAGGAATACTAAAATACTATAACTTGATAAATCAATCATATCTCACTCAAAATAATATGTGAACCTCTAGAAGTTGACCAGAATTACCTATAGGCATATCTTAAACATCATCTATAATCACATAAAAAGATCTTCAACATATCATCTGATCACCTAAAATCTTCTTCTTTGAACAAACTAAACACAATGTCTACAATAGCATTATTATATTGACATCAATGAAAAAATGTTAATGTCAACACACAAACAAGGTCTAATTAATAATCTTTGCCATACTCAATAATTTTCCAACAATCTCCCCCTTAGGCATTGATGGAAACATATGAAGTGAAAAAATGATCAATGCACAAAGACATCAATACATCCACCTAATCACTCTAAAAATAAATATGCCTAATCACTTTGAATATCCATCTTCAAACCTCTCAACACAATCTCTCCCAAATATAATCTTTCTTGATTTTTCTCTATTTTTCACACAATGTCTCCCCCTTTGACATCTATGAAAAGGACAAGCACATAAAAAATAACTAAACTAACTTCGAAAAACATCATAGATAATTGTTTCACATTATCCTATCAGAAGACTACTCCCCCTAAGGAGAAGTCCCCAAACTCATCAATATAGAGTATGATATTTTGATAAGTTTCTTGAATGGTGCCATCCATAGCATCATTAGCTTTGATTAGGAGGTGCCAAAACCACAATATTATCTCTGAGATGCTCAAATGTACACTTTATTAAAGTCTTTATACAAATATCGACAATCTATTCCAATTTTACTTCCCTTAAGAAATGATACTTAATAGAAATATGCTTTTTCTTTGAATGTTGCACAAGGTTCGTTGAAATATTTATATCACTCGAGTTATCACAATAAATAAAAATAGGTTCATTAATGTTTATCCTTAAACCTTTTAGCATTCGCTTCAACCGAACAACTTGATTACAATTTATAGCAGCAACAACATACTCATCTTCAATAGTAGATTGATAGATACAATCCTTTGTCTTACTATTCTAAGAGATTAGTATCATACCCAAAAAGTGCTAGATTACAAAGAGGGGCAAGGGGTGAATCATTAATCCCTAATTCTAAATACCTAAAATATTTTCTCTTATAAAATCGATGATAGCTCAATGAAACACACTTCACTATTTACCGACAACACTAAATAATATTTAACAATCAATAAATAATTCACACAATTCATGTACCACATTGAAAACCAATATTTAATCTAGAAACCGGACTTTGGAAAAAAAAAACTATGGTAATTATCACCCACTAAGAAAATACTCTTCTAAAGTACACCCAATTAAGAGCCAATCCTATTAAAGATTGCAATGCACACTATTAGGTATGACCCAGTCAAGGGATTTACCTCAGATCTGTTAGGATCTTCACCCTATTCGGAGTGGCCTAATTAGAGGGCTTCAAACACTCTTTAGAATGTTACATTTTTCAAGGATTTAACAATAAGACTATTAAGTCCACTCTCTTAAGAGATTTCTCTGTTACAAATGCTAATAAGAAACAGTGAATATATTGATTTGTAAACTTGCAACTATCTTTGCATAATCAAATCCTTTGTGCGCTCTTCTATCTTCACTTTCCACTGGCTTCAATACTTCATCAAAGCCCTCTTTTCCCACTTAGATTCTCTCTATTCCTTCTTCACTACATCATTTGGTGACTCTTCAACTCTCCAATTTTCTAGCCATTTTTTCATAAAAATCCATCCTTTATATAGATAATTTTTTCCTCTTAATCTCCTCTATTATGTTTTCCTTTGATCAATTTCAACTGTCCAATTCATCATAGCATTAATCTAGATCTTGATAACATGTTTTCTTTTCACCTAGGAGCTTGAACTTTCTTGAAACTTGTTCCTTTTGCTTTAACTATTTAGATCTAAGCCGTAGAATTTCACCTTGAATTTTCCTGATCGTAGATCTTTGTAACTAGCTTTCCTTGTCATCATGACCATCTAGCTCATCATAGCTAATCATTAAATATCATTCAAATCCTTGTATTAATTATTGTTCCTTTCTCAACGTCCTCCATATATATTTCAGTTGACTTCACTCGGTGCCTAAATCTTTCTTTTCTATTTGATTCCTTCAGTTCCTTTGCCTCTACCAAATTACTTCCTTTTTACTTTTTATCTTTACTAAGTGAGTTTTCCTTCTCGGTAGCCAAAACTCTTTTTCTTACTTACATGAAAAATCTTCATTATCATGTTTTACTGAATTAACATAATTATATGTTAGGTAGATGGAAATTATATCATCATAATATAATCATTGTCTGATCTGTATCAGTTTCCTATTTGAGTTCTTCAAATTCTCAACATCTCATTTCATCTTTTTCTGAACTCATTCAACTTATATCATATAATGAATGATATGACAACATAATATAAACTAAAAATCAATTGCTTGACATCAATGACAAGACAATAACTAATCTAACATTTGTACAATTATGTATTCCTCTAATATTGGTTTTTCTTCATCATCATCACCATCAGATAATCAATCTTCAACATCACTATCAGTTATGGTAACAATCTACCTCTTTGGCATTGATGGCAACACTAACAATATTTAGTGTTCAATTGATGATGGTACACTTCACTGTCATTCATATTCTCCCTCTGATTTTTTTTTAATCTTTTTTGTACTTGATCTTCTTTTTTATTCTTTATCCCTCTCTAAAAATTTCTTTTTCTTATTCCATCTTAATTCTCCCTTTACTAGATCACCATTTCTCTTTGTGCAACATCATTGCATCGACAACATTCTTTGTACATTAATTAACTTGTCCTTATCTCTTGGTAAGCTTATCCCTATTTGACAACAATGCCAAAGACATACAAAATCAAATCATAGCTCAAATGTATTATTGATCTCTCATTGAAGTCATAAACTCCTTTTTCACAATTTTAGGCTCCACCTTAAGAGTGAACACTAGCATCAGCTCACAAGATAGCTATTCTATTGAGTACCTGAATTGATGCATCATGCATCATGCCTTAGTGAATAGTGGATAGGGGAAGAACCCCTAGGTTACCTCAGAGATACTCAAAGGAATCCTTCGGTAGTAGTTCTGTAAATATATAAGGTATTCATTCTTTAGAGTTCACATACTCCAATGTTACATGCTTATCTTGTACTTTCTCTCTCAAGTAGTGATACTTAATAGATATATGCTTTGTTTTTTAATTCATCACCTAATTCTTTGATATGTTAATAGCACTTGTATTATCACAATAAATTGTAACTAGATTAGTAGTCTCTTCTTGCATAGCTTAAAATAATTTTTTGACCCAAACAATATTAGAACAATTCATACCTATAGACATATACTCAGCTTCAAAAGTAGATTGTGAAATACAACTTTGTTTCTTGCTTAATCATGTCACTAATATTTCTCCTAAAAAGAAAGCTCCACCACTAGTGCTTTTTATATCATCAATATTTCTATCCCAGTCAGTATCAATATATACATTGAGATTAAAATATCCTTTTGTATATAACAGACTAAAATCTTCAGTCCCTTTCAAATATTTAAATATCCTTTTAACTATAGACATATGTATCTCCTTTGGGTTTACAAAAAACCTTGTAACTATACCAACTAAATGAGAAATATATGGTCAATTGTGGACAATAAACTATAGTTTACCAATCATGGATTGGTAAAGTGTCTCATTTACTTCCTTAGTGTCATCTTCCTTTGACAACTTACAACTAGTATCCATTAATGTTCCAACCGGTTTAGATTCTTCCATATTGAATGTGTTGGTAGTGGGATAGCATCCATCATAGGGTTCACGACATGGCTTAACTACCTCCTATGTCTTCTATAACTCTAGTGGTTGTATCAGGCATTAACAGGTTGATCTTTTGGTGTAATGACAACTACTACTTGCAACAAGTGGTATCAGAGCTTGGTCACGTGTTTGAATCCATGCAGGCCACAATGAGTGATGTTGGGAGGGGGATTGTTGGTAGTAGGCCATCACCCCTCATAGGGTTTTTGACATGGCTTACCTACCTCCTGTGTCTTCTATAAGTCTAGTGGTTTTATCAGGCATTAACAAGTCATTCTTTTGGTGCAACAGAATTGCCACTTGTAACAAAATGTCTTTAGGATCTCCTTGATATACTTAGATTGTGTTATGTAGATCCACTCCTTTACTTGTTTAAGTTGAATTCCAATAAAGAATATAATATCTCCAATCATGGACATCTTAAATTCCTTTCTCATTTCCTCAGCAAATGATTTAGACATTATCTCATTTCCACCAAATATAATGTCATCAACAAATATCTCAAAACTCACAATTTTATCAGTACTATCACATTTCAAGTATAAATAATTGTTGTCACTAGTAATTTTAAATTTAATCTTGACTAAATAAGAGTGTAGCCTTTCATACCATTCTCAGAGTGCTTTCTTCAATCCATAGAGTACTTTGTGTAGCTTGGAGGCCATATCCTTATCAGAATTATGAACAATTCTATAAAGTTATTCAATGTAGACTTATTCTTCAAGAATTCCATTTAGAAATATAGACTTAACATCCATCTCATAGACTTTAAATCCTTAATAGGAAGCATATGAAATTAACATTTTTACACCTTATAATCTAGCAAAAGGGGAAAAAGCTTCACCATAGTTATTACCTTCTTCTTGTGCATACCCTTTGCAGATTAATCTTTCTTTATTCCAGATCACATATCCTTTCTCATTGAGATTACTTTTGAAAATCCACTTAGTTCCAATCACATTCTTATTCTTAGGTCTCAGTACTAGTGACCAAGTTTTATCTTTTCAATCTAATCAGTTTCCTCTTTCAGAGAATTCATCCAATCTTTATTTCCTAGTGCATCCTTCACTAATATTGGCTCAAATTTTGAAATCAAACATGTGTTATCATTCAACTTACTTCTTGTCATGACTCTTGTGTTCTTTTGTCTATTAATTCTACTTGGTGAGTGGTTTATTCTCACATATTTTGCTAATGTAGGCTCAGTAGACTATTCATTAGTGTTTTCATCTCTCGATGGAGGCTCATCTTGGTCATCGGTTCCTTCTTTTTGTAGCTCAATTGTATGAACTTAATTACCTTCTTGTACATAAATAAATATTTTTTAATCATCATGTTCCTTAATGCTACCCTCTTCATTCCTTTCTATAAATTCATGAATCCTCACATATGCACTTTCAACAATTTTCTTAGTAGCCTTGATCAAACATTTATATTATTTTCTCTTTGTTGAATAACCAAGCAATATACCTTCATCACCTTTGAGTCAAAATTTTCATTTCTAGCATATTTTAGTATGTAACACCTAGTTCCATAAATTTTAAAGTAACTTACATTCAATGTGTGACCATACCAAAGTTCATAGGATATCTTGTTTTTTTTTTCTTCAGTTGTACTCAGTTAAGTGTGTAGACAATAGTTCTTATGGCTTCTCTCCAAAATGTTTGTGCAACCTTTTGTTAATCAACAAAGTTCTAGCACAATCAACTATAGATATATTCCTCCTCTCATCTATACCATTTTGTTGTGGAGTTGTTGGTGTAGATACTTGAGTTTTGATTCCATTTTCAATGTAGAAGACAGTAAATTCATCAAAGATAAATTCACCTCCTCTATTTGATCTTAAGAATTTTAGTTGTTTACCTATTTCCTTTTCAACTCTAGCTTTATACCACTTGAACATTTGGAATGTATCAGAATTCTCTTTTAGAAACATAAAAAACATCATTCTTGAATAATCATCAACAAATAAAATGAAATAATGATCTCCATAATAGCTTTGAACTCTCATTTAACCACAAAGTGTTGGCCGTGGGCCAGTGTCCCTTAGAGGGTTTGCAACATAGCTTAACCACCTCCTGTGTCTTCTATAAGTCTAGTGGTTGTATCGGCATTAATAGGTTGATATTTTGGTGCAATGATAACCACTACTTGTAACAAGTGGTATCAGAGCTTGGTCACAAGTTTGAATCCATGCAAGCCACAGCGAGTGACACTAGGAGGGGAATTGTTGGTAGTGTGCCAGTTTCCCTCATAGGGTTTGTGACATGGCTTAACCACATATTGTGTATTCTATAAGTCTAGTGGTTGTATTGTTCATTAACAAGATGATCTTTTGGTGCAATGACAACCACTACTTGTAACACAAAGTGATGATCTACAACTGTTTGAATATCTAGATGAACTGAAGAAATAGTGATTAGAGATCACCGAGTTACTAAAGTGATATGTAAGATGATTGAATCAGTCAATATGTTGTCAATGTCAACTAGTTTTAACAATACTTATCATGATAGTTACAAACATCTGAACATCTGTAAAAGGAAGAAAAGATGAAGAAATGAGATATCTACATAAGGAAAAGATGGATATGACAGATAAGGATAAGGTAAACATTGGGTAACTTATTGATGAGTCTATGGCTTTATATTGTTGACTTGAGCATGTTACATTAATCTATTATGAAGACAAGAATTGAATTGAAAAAGTCAATGTGGTCGTTAATTAAAGACTTTTGTATACACTGAGCCAGTGCAGTGTATACTGAGTGACAGTAATAACTGAGTTAGTTATCACAAACACATTTCAGTATTAACCGAGTATGGATGAAAACATTAAATGCTAAGAACAACAAAATGAAATTGATGAGCTAGATATTGTTATGATTTCAAGGTTAAGGATGAAGTTAGTTATGAGATCCATGACTAACATAATTCAGAGATGATCTAAAGGATGAGATTGAACTTTGTTAAGGACACATCTACCGAGGAAGGTTTAAGCGGCACAATGGATGAAGGAGATTAAGAGGCAAAATTTGATGGCTGATATGAAAATGGTTTACTTATCTATTTAAGAGATATGAGTTTCATTGTTGAAACATGCCGAACAAAAGGAAACTGTAGAGATTTTGTGTGAAGATTTTATTCATGCATTCCTAATCAAACTAGTTACAAAAAGAACCAAGCTGCAAACATTACCAAGCATCAGAGAACTATTTACCAAGTGAAGTAAGTTGAGAAATATTGAGGAAGTGAAATTGATTAATGATCTGAGGATTTTATGAGCATAGCATAGATCTGAATATTTTCAATTAAGTTGTGTTTGAATCAGACTACAACTATATCAGTTTAACCATTGATTCAAAAAATCTCTTAACCAAGTGGACTTAACAGTATTATTATATTACCCTATGACATTCATTGAATATAAATTGTTATCTTGTTGACCCCATAGTGAATACTGGTCAAAATTTAACTGTTAGTGATAAATCCTCTAGCAGGTCACACCTAATAGTGTGCATTGCAACCTTTAACAAGGTTGGCTCCTAACCGAGATCACTTCAGAAGAGTGAATTATTTTAGGTTATCGGTCCCAGGTGGTTTTTACCTTAGCAGGGTCTCCACGTTAAATCATTGTGTTATGTGTTGTTTGTTATGATTTTTTTTCTTTTATACTTTACATATTGCATAGTTGATTTAATCGATAATCACAGTTTGGATAATTACTAGTATTCGATAAAGTGAATAGACAGATTGATATTTTATGTTACCGAGCTACATAAATTGTTGAAATTATTTTGTAAGGTACTTTTGGGAGTTTGGGACTGTAGGATAACTGATTTAACTAATTCACCCACCTCTTATTTATTCTAACAATTGGTATCATAGCATATTGGATGCTTGGAAGAAAGTTTTAAGGACTTGAGCAAAAAGATCACAAGATGTATAAGAGGGAAGTGCCTAAGCTGAACAAAAATAAATTCACCACATGGCAAAGAAGGATGAGTCTTCACATATCTAGAATTGGAGAATCTTCTATACATTTACTAGACAATGGCTACTTACTACTGAATGTTGGACCTTTGACACTTGATTAGTTGAGGGACAAACATGCAAACAATATTACTATGATAGAGATTGTATCTACTCTATCTGATGCTGAGTTTGAAGATGTCAAGGATTTCACTATAGTGAAGAAAATGTGGGATAAAATTTCTCTAGTTTATGGTGGTGATGTGAATGTAATGAGAGCTAGAGATGAAAGCTTGAGAGGCAGATTTGATGACATGAAGATGAAGGAAGGTGAGAACAGCACACAATACTCTAACTGAATCAAAGAGGTAGTCAATGCTATCCAAGGATCAGGAGGTACTATATCTAAAGACACTGTGGTAAGTAAGATACTGAGAACCTTGTTACCCATCTATGCAATTAGAATATCTGTTATTCATGAAATGAGGTCTACACCTAATAGAACTCTTACTCTTGATAGTTTGATTGGAAAGTTAACTACTTTTGAGCTGAATAATTATGACAATAGTTTTGTACCAAGTGTTGAGTCTTTTTTTATGTCATAAGATTGGTAAATTTAGTAGTAACCATAATATAAAGAATGAAAGTGATAGTGATAGCGAAGATGAGCCTGATGAGCTTGAAGCAATTATGGCCTGGAGACTACAAAAAGGTAAACAAAGGTATAAGGGAAAGTTACCTTTTGTTGAAAAAATGGTCAGTGCTCCCCTTGGGATTCATGACATGGTTTAATAGCCTCTTGTGTCTTCTATAAGTCTAGTGGTTGTATCGGGCATTAATAGGTTGATCTTTTGGTGCAACGACAACTATTACTTGTAACAAGTGGTATCAGAGCTTGGTCATAGGTTTGAATCCCCTAGGGTAACATTGAGGGGGAGATTGTTGGCAAAATGGTCAATGCTCCCCTTGGGATTTGTGACATGGTTTAATAGCCTATTGTGTCTTCTATAAGTCTAGTGGTTGTATTGGGCATTAACAAGTTGATCTTTTGGTGCAACGACAACCGCTACTTGTAACACCTTTAGCTTATTTTAATTGTAAAGAGATTGACCATATTGCTGCTAGATGTCCTAACAGGAAAGAGGAAGATAAAGAAAATAACCTATCTAGTGATGGAAATTTTGGTAGAAGGAATAACAAAGGAAACTAACACTACAAAAAAGACAACCCAGATTACAAAGACAAAGGAAAGAAGGCACATTACCTTGTTGGAGAAAATGAAGGTGACACCGACACTGATAGTGATGATGAAATTGAAGTGGTATTTGTTGCAATGAAACATGATTCAAAAGAAGAGGAAAGGTATGTAGAAATAGCCCTTATTTCTAAAGTTAGTAAGAATGATACTTGGCTCATTGATAGTCACTATACACATCACATGACTGGTGATGAAGATAAGTTTGAACATCTTGAGCACTATAATGGAGGATTAGTAAAAATGGGAAATGATACACCTTGTCAAGTGAAAAGAAAAGGGTCTATCTTATTGAATGATAGGATTAGATGTGATAATGCATACTGGGTAAAAGGACTTAACTATAATTTTTTGAGTGTAGTGTTGGGTATATTTTAGGTTTTCTGAGAATATTTCTTTGGGTCCTTGATCTATGTCTCTGCAAGTATTTTTGTCTTGTCTAGAGTTTTATTTTCTCAAGATCAGCCATACTCATGCTTGTAAAACCTTGCCTTAGGTCTTTTTTCCCTTGGTAGGTATAATTATTTGAATTATCTTAAGTGTGCCCTAGTTTCCTTTATTTCCATGTTACCTTTTTGGCAACTTAAGTTTTGAAATTGTGCACGTGGTCGTTCTCTTCCTTTAGTGTTCACTAAATCATGCAATAACTTTTCATGTTACCCAAATTATTCAGCAAACTAGTGACTGTGTCTTATCCTTGTTAGGTTTTCCTTTGGTTGCTAATTATCCCAGTTCTAGCCATGGTTAGTCTTTCTTCTAGTGATTTGGTGACTATGTGGTCTCCTAATCTCTTAATCCTTGGTGGTTTTCTCTTCACATTCAGCGAATGGGCATGGCGATTATCTCTTAATTGCTGAATTAGGCGGTCATGATCTATGTTTTCTAGCGACTCAGCAAGGACCATTGATTATATCTAAGATCAATGATGGTGTCTTAATCTCACAATGAATAGGGCTTACAGTAAATTATTTAGCAATTCAGCGGTTGATTCATAATCTCATGTTCACTAAGTTTAGCAGCTCCGATAAAGTAATTTGGCAAAAGGTGAAATTTTCTTTAGTCGCTGGATCTTGGGAAAAGATGGCAACGTTCCAAATCATTTGGTGACTTAGAGAATAAGGCATTTGTGTAGTCTCAAAATTAGTTAGTAAAGCCCTAAGTTATTCAGCGATCTGGAGAACAAAGCAATGGTAAAGGTATATTTCCTTCGGTCACCTGATCTCTGAATAAAATGATTAATGTTTCAAACTTTGGGAGATTCAACGAATACTGTATTTGCTAAATCTCATGATTAAATGATAAAGGTTTAAAATATTGGGAGACTCAATGACAGTCGCTAATTATTTTCAAGATCTACAGTCAATGCTTAATCTCATAATGTAACCCAAGTTATGAAAAGTATTCAACAAATGGGAGATTAAGGTTGATTGCCCAATCTCCAAATGAGAACATGGTTAGGTATTTCTTTTAGAGAATACAAGATGCCTTTTTTTGCTAAATCATGGGATGAATCAAGAGTTAAGTAGGGCATTCAGAGATTAAGAGAGTGCAGTGGTCGTTGATTCTCCAAATAAGACTGTGGTCAAAGTCTCAAGTGCATAGGTTTAAAAAAAGCCTTTTTCACTGGATCTCTAGATGGTTGTTGGGTTAAGTAAAAGATTATGAGAACTAGCGAAGTCTTTGGTCACTCATTTCCTGAGTTAAACTGTGGTTGACCCAGGTGTTCTGAGAACTAGAGATTTCTTTTAGTCACCCATTCTCTAAATGCGACCGGGTTATCATGGGTTTCAGAGGATAATCTAAGGACCGTTGATCATCATAGGGATCAACAGTGGTCATTGAATCTCCAATTAAAGTCATGAGTTAGAAAATCATTCTGAGATCACATGAATGGCCTTGTCGTTGAATCTCCAAGCTTAACCTAGGATTAACATTTCTTTCAAAGATTGCGAGAACTTTTGTTCATTGGATCTTTGAGTCAAGTCTAGTTGAGTTTTCATTAATAAAGAGTGATGATAGACGTTGCTATGTGGAGAGGTATTTTTCCAATTTGGAAGAAAGTAAAAAGTCATCCAATCAGGTGTTAACAAGGGTTTTCATCAGTAATTAAGGGTTTTAAACCTAACTAGTGATCATTGCATTTTTGCTTTATTTCTGAGTTTTTAAATCAACTTGTCAACATCCACGCCACGGCTAGCCTTGATTTGAAGTTGGAAATATGAATAATTGAATGAAGAAGTGATTCAGGCTTCATTTGTAACAATTTTGGAAATTGGATGCATTTAATTTTCAATGATAAATAGACACGACCTCATTGTTTTCTGTGTTCAAAGTTTTTTAAGGAAAATTATGATTTCCAGAGAAAATGCAAAAAGTGTGAAGTGAAAAGAAGTTGGAAGCTGAAAAGTATTCATATTTCCAAGATGAGTCAACCAAAGCTTAGTGTTGCATCATCTAGGAGAGGGGCCAAAGAATAGAGTGGTGAAGAGAAGGGGAAGTCCAATTATTCAGATGAGTTCCTCAAATTGCTTCTCAGGTCCAACCAGAACAAGAAAGCTATTGATACAACTTTTGAGGATATAATGGACAAATGTTGAGACCCTATCACTCATTCTAGCTTATGTTACAAAATATTTACTTACTTTTACAATAATAGACCTAAAGCTATACCAATTTGCAATGCTTGGGCTTTGGGGATGGAAAAGTTAATTGTACTAGATGTTTTCTTAGATGTAGACCTAATCATTGAATTGGCTAGGTTGTATGACCCTATATAAAAACCATTAGGAGAGAGGACCAATCTTCCTTAGTTACATTAGAAAAGGGGTTATTTATGAAAGCTTTTGATTTCTATTCCTCCTCATCTACTAAGATAGACCTAAAGAAAGAAAGGAAAAAATATGTAAGTCATATTGGGTCTGTAAAAAGTCAAATGGCTAGGCACATCCCAAAGAAGGGTAAATACATAGCTCTTCTCCCTGCAAGAATGAATGCTCCATATGAGGTCAAATCCCTCAGCTTCTATATGAATTTTTTATTTCATAGATTGTGTAGAGTTCTAGGGATGGATGGAGATGAAGAGAAATTGCCTGCTGATTTGCTGATGATAATTCTAGACATTTAGAATTCGCATGCCAACACTAATTATGATTACATCCATTATGTAATCAATAGAATGCATGAGGGTTTGATGGTTGTTAAAGAAAATAAGAGGTCTATTAGATTAATGCACTACTCCCTCCTGATGCACCTGATTTTATATTTCGATATCAATAGTTTGGATGCAAGGATCCTGAAGTTAAGGCTTACATTTGAAGGCCATCCTAATCTAGTGCAATATTGGTTGAGAGCATGGAATTATACCTCTAATGAATGTGATTTCTATGTGCTCAAAAATTTCTTTTTTTTTCCAATTCTCCAGTCATTGCGGACAAATGTGCTAAGGTTGCAATCCAAGGTTTTGCAACTTTTGAGGCCCATTTAGTATGAAAATAATTGGCAAGGAAACCACAATTGGGGTGAATTCTACCAGGGGGAGAATTTCATAGTTATCAAAGTTTATGGCATCCCTCAACTCCCACATTTACTTCCAAAATTTGTACCACTCAGGGTTTCCCTATTAGAATTCATTTGGTAGTTGATCTAGATAGATAAAGAGTTTTTGGAACCTCATAGGAAGGGCACTTTCACACCAAGGTAGTTCAAGGTAGGTAGTTTCCTGATTGGAAAGAGAGCATTGGATCAGCTTCGTAGTTGGTTAAATCATTTCAAGATGATTTATGGTACTTGCAGATACACTGATCCTGAAGATTTTATCAAGACTACAACAATCACATTGATTCCCAACATTGGGACAATAAGGGATCATGAGGGCTTGGATGAGGAAGTTGTGATAAGGAACATCTTAGACAAAGTTGAGGCTAGTAGGAGATGGACCAAACTCTTTGAGTTGTTGAGATTAGAGGCCCAACTCAAGGAGGCCAAGATTGATTTTGGTGGGTTTTTCCATTGTCTCCCATACTTGAAGAGGATGGAAAGAATGATTGAAATGCATGGCACCATGTCTATTCAGATGGAAGGCATTCTAGAGAAGAAGTTGGATGTAAAAAAGGATTACTCCACTTCTAATTATGAGGAGTATACTAATGAATCATAGGAAGGTGATAGTCCACCTCAAAATAGGAACTCAAATATCATTGACTTGACTCAAGAACCACCAGAGGTATGGGACACCTTAGAGCCACCATTAAATAAACAAAAGCTTGAGGTAGGTGAACCTTCTAAGGAGAAGAAATAGAAAAGGATAATAGATAGAGCTTCTTCTCTAGTACTTGGTGATAGAGATTTTCATTATCAATTGAGAAAATCTATCAGAGAGGGTAAGAAGATAGTGTCCAAAGAGGAAGAGGAATTGCCTCTATTTCTAGGAAAAGATGAAAAAGAATTATACCAGGAGGGATTCCTTAGTGATGACCAGCTCATCAAAAGTGAAGAATTTAGGAACTTCCTCATCTAGAAGAAGTCACAAAAGGTTTCAAAGCCTCTTCAAGAGGGAATGGAATCAAGTGAGGAGACTATGAGAACTCTGGCATCTTATGATCCTAGCCTTGGAAAGATTACTATTGAAGAGGCCAGAGAAATGGTAAAATCAAGTGGAATGCTCTTGACTCCTGGATGGGATCTGACTTTGGCTTTCATCATAGATCAGATTAGAAAGTAGCTATAGGGTAGCCTATCCTATGAGGTGCATATAGGAGACATGATAAGAGGAAGTGGCGATGACCCTAATTCTTAGGTTGTTGCATTGTGGTCTCTTTCTCCTAGAACTCAAAAGCCTTCTCTTTTGAGTATTGAAGATAAAATGGAAGGAGATAAAATTGTCTAGACTGTCCAGAACCCTACT
The DNA here is from genome assembly GCA_027943335.1 of Chamaecyparis obtusa. Taxonomy (NCBI): domain Eukaryota; kingdom Viridiplantae; phylum Streptophyta; class Pinopsida; order Cupressales; family Cupressaceae; genus Chamaecyparis; species Chamaecyparis obtusa. The sequence continues at coordinate 164,210 of BSBK01001734.1, forward strand.
GATCTTGAGGTGTCCAAGGTGGTGACACATTTTTCTCACCTCAATGAAGAAAAGACGGCCTAGTTGGCAGACATATATGCTCAGTTGTTTGAGAACTCAATGAAAGTTTCCAAGGACAAAGATTTGAATTTGATGATGATCAAAAAAATGGAGGATGAACTAGAGGATCTAAAAGCCAAGCTTGAAGAAGATTCCAAGGTAGTGCCACCTCCTCCTTTTTAGATTGAGGCCCCCTCCCAATCAATGATAGAAATTCCTGACAGGCCATCAGAGGATCTAGAAAAGGTAAGGCTAGATGCAGCCTTAAAGACCATGTCATATGTTGTGCAACAAAGACTTGACAAAGTAAAGGAGAAATGGACTTGGTCCATCAATCAGTTGTCTTGTTGCATAAAGTAAATGAAAAGGTAAATGAGTCACTTGCTACTTTAGAGACACTCTTCAATGTTTGATCTGGGAGGAGTACATTATTTGAGAAACTTGATGCCTTGCAGCCACATAGGCCTAATCTCCCTGAGGTAGTCACATAAGTGTTTGAAGAGATAGGGTTGGTCAGTGCTATTTCAAAGTTTTTTAAAGGAAAATCAAATTAGGTAAAGGCCAAGTTGGCCATGTTTGATAAAAATTATAGTAAATATTTTACCTCTATTTACAATAATGATGGAAGTATAGTAAGTGTGGACAAGTAGAAGTTAGGCATGGGCCAAATAATGATTAAGAAAGAGACTTTCCTTAGTGGTCATGGTGCCTTGGACTTAGAAAGATGCAAAAACGTAATAGACAACTTAATGAAAGTTGAAAATGATTGCATAAAGTTTGTTGCAGATATTAAAGGCATCATTGATTCTAGTTGGGAGTTGCAGATTAAGTCATTGCAAGACTTGTAGAGTTATGACTGGCCCTTAGATGATGATGTAGCAACATTGTACAAAAGCACAAAGAAAAATAAAAAGAAACCAGCTGCCATGGAGCTGGAGGTAGAAGAAGAAGAATAGAGTACATCCGGCACTTGATCTAGAAATTTAGGGAGAGCATGTATCAAACAAAGAATGATGTAAGCTATGTCATCATTCATGCAACAAAATCAAGCAACTACTCTAAAATATCCTCAGACTGAGGTGCCAGCTGTGAAGATTCTATTTGTTTGGAGGTTGTTTTATGTTTCTCTAGTCTCTTTGTCATCATATTTTGTACTTTTTGTCTGTAGTGTAAGTCACTTTCCTGGCTATCCAAAGATTTTTGCATCCTTTCTTTGAGGATTCCAAGATAGCCAGTGATATAAATAGAATCTTTTCTTCTTTTGTAAGGGTGGTTGATAATACTTTGTAAAGAGACTTCTGATAATAGGATCTTATTTCTTAAATGTCTCTATTGAAATGTACTGATATAGTTGATATATCAATACAATATACTAGAACTTCTTTTCTAATTTGGTTATCTCCACATATGGATGTTTAAGCTCCTTTATGTATTAAATTGTAAGGTACTTTAATGCATTGTTTACAAGGTAGATATAGGGCTTAAACTTAAGTTTCTTTCAAGGGAAGAATAAATCTTAAGGGAGGTCACTGGGAATTAATTATCCATGTATGAATTTGATAGCAAGGTTAGCAATTGGGAGAATGGAGTGTTAGACATTTCATTCAAGTTTTAATATTTTTGTTTTGATAGGATTCTATTGATGTAGTGTTTGACTCTGATGCCCAATGAATAAGGCACTGGTTATTTCTTGATTTGCATGTATTCACCATCAAAAAATCAAAAAATATGTTCAATTTACATTTGTTGTATATTTCTAAATTCAATCATCTATGTCAAGCACATAGATCACTATTTTGATGCTTTGTAGAAGCTATTAAAAAAAGGTAAACCAACCTGAGTTTCATACTCAAAGTGAAGAAGTATTTTAACCTTAACACCTTAGCATTTTAATTGTGTTAGATGCATCTGTTGGGAGTACAAGATTTTTTATTTCAAGAGTTTTTGAATCCTTTTAACCATCTATTGTGTTTGTTGTAGACTAGCTTTATAAATTTTCTATTCCCATTTGTTTTTGGGTGGCGACTCTGAGCTCTGTGTTTACCAGTTGCTAGTATTCATGCAAAGATTTGTTGTATCTTGTTGTAACACACCATGAGTCGGCAAAGATTTACTAGGTCTTATTTCAAAGATCATCCTAAGAGTAATATGGGTGATGAGCTTCACACACCTAGTAGGAAGCAATGGTCTAGGAGAGGTTTCTTTAATCCTAATTCTCCTAGACCCTCTATAGATCAAATCCCCACATCCATTCCTCAAGAAGCCTCTTCTTCTTTTGATGACCCTGAGCTTACTATAAAAAACAAGCCTAGTGCCAATAAATCCTTCTCAAGAAGAAGAAATCATAGAGATATGTTTTTTCCCTGCAAGAGAAACCCTAGATCCTCCAGGAGAAACATCTGTTGTAGAAACTACCTCTTATGATTCAGAAAAATTGAGAGAGGAAGTAATATCTTTGAGGAAGAAAGAACATGAGTAATTGTTAGAGATTTCCAATAGAAGAAAGGTGCGGGAACAACACATCTATGAATTGCTTATGGAGAGATAGGATCTCATAAGGAAAAATAATAATAATGAGATCTAGGCTAAAGATCTAAGTCAAAATGTCCAAGGTTTAGATAGATAGTTGTTTGGTGACATGGGGACCTTAAGGAAAAAAGCTGATGGTAACCAGCCCAATCCACTGAAAGATGAGTTTGAGGGAGAGGGTCATGTTCTCAGATAATTGCACCCATCATAAATTAAAATAAATGAGGACATTAGAAATGCTACCAGGGATGTTTCTGATAAAGGGAAGCAAAAGGTAGTTGGTATAAGTATCAATGAACCCAAGAAGAATGTTGTGGTTCCTAACACTATGTCCCAAGAAATCCTAGACTTGGAAAAGGCTATAAAGGCTAAGGAGGATTTAGCTCTCCAGCTTGAGAAGTTAGAATTGGAGGCTGCAATAAATGAAATGAAAAGGAAGATAGCCTTCTTGCATGCCAATATGAATACATCTGTTAGTAGCTTAGTGTAATGCCCCGCCAGGGAGCCCAGGAGAACTTAACTTAAACATGCCTCCAAATTTACAAAATTTTTTTTTTTTAAAAGTTAACATACAAGAACATCAAAGTTTTACAATGCGGAAGCAATACAGTGAAATGAAAAAATCACTTAGGTTAAAACTCTCGAGGGTTCCTCAACGAAGATTATGTTAACATTAATTAATTAAAATAGATTAGGTACAATTACAAAACTCTAATAAACAAGAGAAAGATAAAAGAAACATCACCTAGAAGATAACATGAATACATTTGTACCATAATAACCTACATCCACTGCACATGTCGCAAGGTATGTAATACAATAACCAAGAAGAAGTACACATGATATCTTTGAAGAACTGATACAAAGATACAAGATCACAAGGAAGAATAAGAAGAAGAAGAAGATTACAACTCCGTCAAGGAGGATCAAGAAGGAACAACTACCATAGGGATCATCCAGCATTGGTACATGATCGTTGGATCTCAAATGGTAAAATAATCACTACCACCTGACCTCGTGAACCTAAATGGTCCACTCCCACCATGCTGAGGAGATAAAAATGGATCCCACTTGGATAACAAACAAATCAGATCAAGCAAAGGAAAGGATCCTGAAAGCTCTCTAACTCAAGGTGAAAAGTAATAATGCCATGAAAGACTTACTATTCTAGAGGCAACCGAAAACATATCAGATAACTAGATTATGCATAGGAAGGTGTCATCATGTACGTCTAACCCTTGACTTTTGTCCTAGTAATCTTGCTGGATCCTGACACCCAAGTGACTTTACATAGTGTCAATGACCTATCGTACTGACAAAGCCATTGACTATGCCAACTCATCCCTTTTAAAGGGGGCTAGTCATCTTATCCATTCCCACCTTAGTCTGTACTAGCACTAAGCTAGGGTGAGGAAACCATATCTTGTTAGGTTCATTTTAATATCTCTCAATGTTATATTTAGTTATCACTTGATTAAGATACTTAACAATAAGTGATCCTGGCAGCCACTTGTGGGCCCCGACGCTTATTGCAAGCCACCTTCTACTACATATCTAGGTAAACTACCCTAGGCTCATAGATCTCACATAGATCACAAGATGATAATACTATCCCTCAAGACTGCTATGAAAAATAATAGGAACACACTGGTTCTCACATAACCATAATGTCACAAAACACTCTCAAAGTGTTCACAAAAGAATATACACATGATCCCACAGATCAAACATAGAAGTCAATACCATATTCTCCTCTATAGAATGTGAAGTAAAACTCAATACAACATGAACCCAAATGGTCAAAACATGGATGATAATCAAAATACACACACACATCAAAATAAATACTGACATCATGGCATAACCAACTCATACCCAAGCCTATGTTTTCCCCCTAAGTCTAGTTCTAGTACCTGAAAACATAATAAGCATAAGAAGACACACCAGGAACAAAGAAAACACTTTTTCATTAAAGAAAATAGATATGTAATCCATAAGCATTTAAAGATCCACATTGAACATAAATGAATCTAAGTATAGAATTACATAAATCTGCTAACATAATGTTGCAACAAGCCTCAATGACCCGAAAACATAATGAGCATAAGAAGACACACCAAGAACAAAGAAAACACTTTTTCATTAAAGAAAATAGATATCTAATCCATAAGCATTTAAAGATCCACATTGAACATAAATGAATCTAAGTATAGAATTACATAAATCTGCTAACATAATGTTGCAACAAGCCTCAATGAAAGAATATCCCCTATATATGTTCTAGGAATTCAATAGAATAAAACGCTCAATTTCAATATAAACATAACTCTTAGGAAGATAGGGAAGCACATAATTAAATAGGGTTCCATGAAAAAATAAACTTAACGGTCATGTTCAGATTAAAGTCCATTTCCCTAACTAAAATTTCATCATGCTACTCAGTGCACAATAGTCCTAATAAATATGTTCGAGAATGCTCCTAATAGACATGTTTGCAGTTAGGTCTAATGAACTCATGTGCATAATTATAAACATCAATTAGAAAGCACTAATGAACCCATTTCACTCATTTACAAATATTCCAAGTAAAACTGTAAGTGCACTACTAAATTCATAATTAGACATAAATTTAATTAAGTAGAAAACCATCTACAATTAATTAAATGTGTATGATAAAAGAAAGACATAACAATAGTAATAAATTAACTCTTACTCTCAGTTTAATTCATAATTGAATCGAGTATAAATTAAACCAAATTAAAATATAAATTAATCTAAATTGAACTTAATTATAAATTAAATTAAATTAATCTTAAATCGCAAGCAATTAAAATTGATTAAACTTAATTATCAACAGCAAATTTAATAAAATAAAATTAATTAATTAAAAAAAAAAGAAATTTAAATTATAAACAACAAAATAAAACTTTACAAAACAAATTGGAGGGGGGCCCACACCCCACTTTCCCCCAAATCTGCATAGGCTGGCCCGCATGGCTCCCCTTTGGGAGTACCTTCGGGGACCACTGACGGTCCCTCTTGGAAGATTGTCGGCAGCCCTCTATCGTGCGGCTCCCTTGGGGAGACCGCCGGTAGGCCCGTCCAATGGGGTATGGGCTCATGTCCCATGCCCCTTCAAAATAATTTTTTTTAATTTATATTTGTGTTTATTTCGAAACAATCAAAACCCTAATGCAATAATATATATTATTATTATTATTATTTTAATAGATTGATATATATTATTTTTTATAAAGTCAATGCATATTTTAACAAAGTAAAAAAAATTTAGAAAGAATTTCCAAAAATGGAAATACAAAATCTGTACATTATTTTCCAAAGAAAGTAATAAGATTTTCTCAATTTCTAACACACAATAATTGAATCAACTTTTTTATTTTCATTGGGTTTATAATTTAATTTACTGGTGTAAAATAATTTGACTGTGTATTTATTTTTACACAGAGTAATAATTTTTTTAAACAGAATTGGATTTTATTTCCTTTTTATCCCATAATTGATTTTCATACTCAAATTGGGTTTTCTACTCAAATTGATTTTCTTATCAATGGGAAAATTTATTTCTTCAAACCCAAAAGTTAAACTATAGTCCAGATTTAATTATTTGTTTTCTAAGGGTTCTGTATTGAATTTTCTCATGAAATTTTGAAAACATAAACCTACTATGCCAAGTCATAATATAAACTAAAAGCTATGAATCTCAAGGTTTATTAACACCCAAATTGAAAGCAAAATTGAAAATAGATCTATAACAATAAATCAAATCAAGCATATGAAAATACTAAAAATTCTACAGATAAAATTACAGGAAGGTTTCTTCAAACCCTACCTCAATTTCAATGCTAGAAACTATAATAAAATGCTTGTAGAATGTTAAAACTCTCAAATCTATCAACAAACGAACTCAATCCTACATATCTGAATCACAGTGTATGCAAAGCCCAATTCTAGATGCAAGAAAACTTCACCCAGAAACACTCAAGCACACCCACACACAAAGCTCAAGAATCACAAAAATGTCTAAAATTCTCCAAAAGCTCTCTCCAAAAATCTCCAACAACCTGATTGAATCCAAATGAATGCAAATTCCCCCTATTAGGGATTCAACTCCACCATTCATGCAAACCCTAGATGACTCAATAGACAACTCCTATTCAAACTCCCACTCTTAAGTTGAAAGAAAATACTAATTATTAATTAAAAATACATATTTTATGCACAACTCAACTTAGTCTCCTAAAGACAAGTTGTCACCTTTTTGAAACAAATCACATTCAAACTTAAATAAAGCACATGTAAACAAGATAATTTCTCATTAAATAATTTAATATTCAAAATACAATTAAATCATGCAATTAATCATTTAATGTCTAATGGAACATTATTAATCCTATTTTCACACAATTAATTAATTAAAACCAAATATCCTAATATTTGATTTTTAATTAATTAATAATCATACAAAAACATAGGAATTAAATTTAATATTATTTTCCAACTATAACACTAATTTCCATGACTATAGAAAATCACATACACAAAAAGCAATAAATCAAGATCATCATATAAAACAAACAAGCTCAAGGAAGGGATCCACAAACTTTGTCAACCTGACAAATTTGAATAGGGTAGTCAACAGATACTTGTCCAATCCTAGGACAAATGGGCTTAGGTTAGGGTTTTGGATCCGTATATTATCTCCCCTCTCTTACCATTTGAGATATTGCGATAGGGCACACTCATCCTGACAATTCAGGGAAGTCAATGCCCAGTACCTGCAAACCTGCATACAAAACCTGCATGTACATACATATATAAATATATAATAGACAATGGTGGGGATTGGTCAATCGTGTGGATCTCACAAGAAAGTAACTACAACTCTATCCCTCACCCACATCAAGCAAGTCAAACAAAAGTATAAAACAAACACATCAACCATACACGTAAGTATGGGGTCAATAAAATCATACGCACCAATGATTTCCTAACATATAATCTATCATCGTAAAGTAATCATAACATTTATAAAATTGGACTAGGGGTGGGGTACTACACTCAATCCATGTAGCTTTAGGAACAATACCATCAAATCGGCCTTGTAATACAATTCCCAATCCCCAAGCCTCAAATCCCAAACAAAGTGCACCTGGATCTGTTTCAAATACCAATCCAATAGCTCTGATGACTAGTGGTCCAATTGGGACTGTGCCTTGTCAAAATATTGGAACAATACCCCATATCTCGCCGAATTTCCAAAGAAGACTAGTTCACCTAGATAGATATAGGCCTTTATTCTTTGATGGTATCCCTGGTTAGCCTAATGTCATCCCAAATGAGATTAGAGAGAAGATCCCCAAGTTTACTAGAAATAATGTGGTTACATGTGAAGAGCATCTAAAGTTTTTCACTAATAAAATTAATGACTATGAGATTGAACATGAGGATGTTGTAATGAAGATTTTTGTTCAGTCATTAATTGAAGATGCCAAGGATTGGTATAGAGGTTTACCAAAGAACAACATTGCATCATGGGATGAGTTTGTTAGGTTCTTTAAGGAACAATTGTTGGAAATATTCAGGAATTAACTGAGTTACTAAGAGGGGAGGGGTGAATCAGTAACTCCAAATTTTTTTTCAATTACAGATGTATTAACATGTAATTCACTTTTAACCTTTTGCATACAGAAAGCATGAAACTTAAAAGCATTCACAATAATGACACATAGATTTGGTTACCCAGAAACCTTCCAAAAGAAAGTAAAACTGGGGTGGGGATGAAACCCACAAAGCTTTAATACTGCAGAATAAAGTTGGCCGGTTAAGGCTTACAATTTGATCACTTCTGATGATCTGCCCTATTAGGAGCAATAAGGATTGCTAAATCCACCTTGTTAAAGGATTTACAAACATACAATGAAGTATGCACTCGGTAAAGAGATTTTACAAAAGACTGTTAAGTCTACCCGGTTAAAGGATTTAGTACTGATTCACCTGTTAGAATGAAACAGTAGATCTCTGGCTTTGCAACTGGATTGCTAATTGAGATTCACTGATGTACTGATCACCTTCTATGATGAATTTGTCTTTGTTGTTCCTTATACTACTGAAGCCTTCTGTAATTCGCTTATCTCTGCCTTTCTTTCTCTTTCACATTTTATTCTTTTTCATTCATACATCTTGACATTTTACAACTTTGTTTATATACAAGTCTTAAACAATTAATTACAATTACAATTACATAGTCGGCTTGACAAATAAACATAAGTGCTACTGAGTCGGCCCAAGTATGATTACTCGATTCCTGCAAACTGACTCGGTGACTTTCTGATACTCGGCGTCCACTGCATTACTCGGCATCGTCATGCACTCGGTAGAAGTGAAGGCACGGTTCATACTGATCACTCAGTAGGTTTTGAACTCGATAAATACTGGTGACTCGGTAGACATGATGTTACTCGGTTTACACTGTCTTGTTCGGTTTGTACTAACTTCCTCGGTTTGCACTGTCTGCTCGGTTTGCACTGTCTGCTCGGTTTGCACTATTTGCTCAGTTTGCACTGTTTGCTCGGTTTGCACTGTTTGCTCAGTTTGCACTGTTTGCTCAGTTTGCACTGTTTGCTCAGTTTGCACTGTTTGCTCGGTTTGCACTGTCTGCTCGGTTTGCACTGTTTTCTCGGTTTGCACTGTCTACTCAGTTTGCACTGTGAACGCAAATAAGTGTTGTCACTAGTGGCAATTCTGCTTAATGCCAACAATCTCCCCCTTTGGCATTAGTGACAAAAACACTTATTGGCCAAAACTTATATACACGAATCATGCTGAGTCTTATTTTGATTTTTCAAAATTTGTCTTTGATATAGGGCTTTATACATTGTCTCCCCCTTTCAATGTGCTAACTATTTCTATACAAATCTTCTTCTATACATATCTCTCCTTCTATACATATCTCCCCCTTTTTGACGATAATGCCAAAGGTGCATATACAAGTTATTTACAGAGAGAATCCAAAATTTGATAGAAAATTAGAATGTACCTTCATTATTAGTGCCAGGGTTCTGTCCCAACTTTCTTGCAGGATCTTACATGTTTGTATAGCAATTTGGACTTCTGCAGAGAGTTCAATCATGTGATCTGCTATAGAGAACTGATTGTCATGAATCAATGTTTTGGAATGTTCAATGTGCTTAAACATTGTATTCATGATGGGAAGGATCATGTGTTGGATGTCTAGTAGTGTGGACCGGATCCTTGTGTCTTCTTTCAGTAGATCAGACTGCATATTTGATAGGTGTGAGATTTTCATGTGATGAGCAGAGCTTGAACTTGGTTCAAGTTGTAGCTTTTGTATGCTAATCTTCATATCCTCATCCATTTTATTCATTTTATCCTTAACATCCTTTGTGAACTCGGCAATGTTGCACAGTCTGGCCAAAAGAGAGGTAGCATTCGAATAGATAGATTCAATGTTAGACAAAACTAAAGACAATTCCACTTGGTTAATAGCTATGTGCTGAGCAATGTGCTCAAGCACTTTATTGTTGAATCTCTTCTCGGCTCTTTCAACTAACTTTTCTGTCCCGGATGAATCCTCATTGTATCTCTCAACTGCTTCTGCTAATTGTAACAAAACATGTTGGGAGTAGTCTACTTTAATGCCTAATGCATCAGACAAAATGTCCTTAGCATCCTTGATGATTTGATACTCCTTGTCTCTCTCCTCTTTAAGTTTCTTTTGTTTTGCTTTCCTTTGGAGGATCTCACCTATATTTTGCATTTGGTCCGCTGAGAGATTTGCAAAATCTAATGTAGGAATTTCTATCTCTTCATCTAGGTCTATATGCTCTACTATATTCTTACCCAAAAATTTTATACTCGGTAGAGCCTTAGGCTTATCTGTACTTAATGCTTTGGTAGTAGTGACAGTAGATAAAGTAGGGCTGGCTATAGAGACTGGTATACTTTCTACTGGAGAACTTAATATACTTGAAGATTCAAAAACTGGAAAACTTACTGCTGGAAAACTTGATGGTGCAGGAGACTGCAGCTCGGTAGAAGAAATGATAGCTGCTTCTGATGTTGCTAGGGATGATTGGACAAATGTGGAAGTTGTCACAACCATGCTTGAAGGTGTCTTCGGGCTGGATGTAGAAACTTTCACTGGAGAGGTAGGAAGGGATGCAATGACTTCTGCTACTATCCTCACAGTATCATCTACCTCAGTGTCTTCTTCTTGTTCATCACTATCATCTTCAATATCTTTTATTATTACTGTTTCAATACTCGGTTGGTGAAGGTGGTATATGTTCTTCCATGTAGCATTTGCAGCCTTCACAACCGATTCAATATTGTTGATCAAAATCAAACAAGTATTGAACTTCAATGTCATCTTATTTTCATTTTCTTTTAATGCCTTCTTTACTTCATCATTTTTCAAGCTCGGCATCAACTGTCTCAGGTTTTGATCAAATATATCTATCATAGTTTTCTTTGCATTACTCCATCTCATTTTTATTGGATTCAATAGAACTGCTGGAACCTGTGGGGCAATTTCTTCAGGAGAGTATTTCCACTGTCCCATCTTCTCAATAACAGCATCTTCTATTTCCTTTTGTTCTGTTTCCGATCTGGTTTCATATCTTAAGGATTTAATGTTACTTACTCCAGATCCTGATCCGTCTCTAAAGAGTTTGAGCTTTTCTTGAAGGTTTAGAGGAGGCCTTTTGAATACTATGTCTTTATCTGCCTTTTCTGCCTTGTCTGCCTTGCCTCTTGTATTTCTCCTTGTAAATACAGCAGTAGGAGGCTTAGGTGCCTTAGTGATAAATACCTTTCCTTTCTTCTTTGCAGGTTCTGGTTCCTCTGTTTTCTCATCCTTTTCTTCTTCTTCTTCATCTTTTTCTTCTTTGTCCTCGGTTATCATCTGCATTTTGGCTATCCTCTTCTTTCCTTTGTTTACCGCCTGTGGAAGCTTTATGCTTAGTTCAATTCTCACCTTAGCTTCATCATATGTTCCAAAATATGGAGCTTTGGGATTGACAGGCTGATTAAGAAGAGCTTCAATGATATTCTTGGTTTCATCAATATTTACCTCATAAGGAAGAGGTTTTACATATACAGTCCTTGGTTTAACTGTTTGAATATATACATTATCACAATCCACCATAAAACAAATGTCGTCTTTGTAATCTTCCACCAACTTCTGTGGAATCCAGAATCTGTCATTCATTTTCTCTTTGAAAGACTCAAAATAGTTATCCATGATGCTTTCAAAATTCTCACCCATTTCTGAGATGTATTCATTTATTTCATAGAGGACTGGCACATCTTTTCTCCATACAACTTTTCCTTTAGAAGGGAAGAATTTCAGAACATAGAAGAATAAACAGACCAATAAGGATCCAAACTTACATGGATTGTTCTTGGAAGTTTTAATGCTTTCCATATTTTTGTTAAACTGCTTTAACAATAAGTCTGCTAAGTCAAATGTTAAGTTGTTCTTGACCACTTTGTATGCTAGGTCAATAGCTTCACAGGAGACACTGTTCTGTCGACTAGAACTATAAATCTTATGGGCAATAATGTGTGTACCAAACTTCAGTTCAGCATCGGTAATGCTGCTAACTTTCATGCCTCTACCATCCCACTCAGCTAGGGTTTTCTTCTCTAGTTCCGTCCGACCTAGGGTTTTGGTAGTTTTAGCTTTGTTCAACATGGGAAGACTGGTGACTTGATGAATCATCTTCTTTGTAATCTCAATAGGTTGCTCAAGCCAAATCTTGCCATCATGTACTCGGCTGAGAATGTATCTAATCCATTTATCTCGAAAGTTTTGAGGTAGATGTGCAATGTGAACTAAACCTTTATCTTCCAGATGTTTGTGCTTAGGTTTCAGAATACCATCCACACATAGTTCCTCATGCACAATATCTAGTTCTAGGTTCCCCATTTCATGAATTGAACAGTTAAAATGATTGCGAATATCGTTAATAAGCAGTACCTTAGGAGGAATTTGAGATTGAGCTCCGTTCGGATCTAGGGCTGCTGCAATTGCGGGCACGATCTTGAAATCTAGTGCTTTCCATTCCCCTTGGACTAACATATCAGATCCTTTCTTCACTGTAGTGCTGGATGATGCCATGATAGCTCACAGAAAATTCCTCTCGCAAAAGTATTGAATCGCTGGGTTGCTCTTGAAATTTTCTGCTCTCAAAGTGCTAAAGGTTCGCGGTGAAGAATGAGTTCGATTACTTGCTTTTTGTTTACAACTCTGTCATTAATGGTCATTTCAAATTAGGGTATGAATTCTGACAGACTGTCACCCACTAAGAATTAATTGCTCGGTAAAGACTTCGCAACTCGGTGAACTCAGGAATTCATATTGCTCCAACCTCGCTCAGTAAAGACGAGTACCGACCTTGCTCGGTGAAGACTGATACCGACCTCCCTGTGATCTTACTGCATCTTGCATGCTGATTTAGATCTTTCTTTTAATTCGGTTCTGGAACTGCTTGAGATTGGTCTATGAGAATACAGTTCCAGTGCTTTCTTGGAAATTTAGTTTGAGTCGGTAGAGCCATCCATTCCATTACTTGGAGTGGATTTCTCAGTAGCTTTAGGAATCCATTTTTGTCTCACCTGTTTCCTGACCTTAGTTGCTTCATTCTTCTTTCCATCTTCAACTTCACTAGCATTCATGCAGTTTCTGGCTATGTGACCGAGTTTAGTGCATTTGAAGCATCTTACGGTAGTATCTCTTTTCCTTAGATGATGTTTTATGCAATTCATGCCAATGTGTCCATATTCTCCACAGTAATGACATCTACACCAGGTGTTGTAGTCCCATCCAAACATTGCTTTCATGATTTGTTCTGCTGGATTAAATGTCTTGGATCTGCACTCGGATGCCTTGTGACCCTGTTTGTTGCACTTGTGACAATTACCTCTGAATCTAGGTTTTTCCCTACATTCATTTGCTTTGTGACCAGGTTGATTGCAGTTGTAACATTTTCCATTGAATTCTGCTTTTTCATTATCCCAACATTTATTTGAAGTATGTCCTATTTTACCACAATGATTACAAGTAGGTTTTTGATTTCTTTGAGTACCTTGCTTTGAAGATTCGCCTTCTCTTTTGTATCCAAGTCCTGCTTTTCCTTTTTGCCTATGAAGATTTCGCTCATACAGCTGATTCAGGTCTTCTTGGCTTTTCAGCATTCCTTCATTGATTTGTTTTTCAGCGTTTAGGTCATCCACCAATCTTAGATTGATTTCCTTTTCAAATCTTAGTTCTTCTCTAGTGCTTTCTATTTCTGATCTTAGATTCAGAATTTCCTCATTTGTATGAGAGATCTGATCAATTAGGTTTTCTAGCTGAAGGGTTTTATTTTGGACTTCAATGTTTCTTCCATCTAATTCATCTTTCAACTTGTTTCTTTGTTCCAAGATCTCACAGAATCTTGTAGAGTGTAGCTCTTGTTCTCTTTTAAATTTTCTCACTTCTTCCTGCAGAGACCCATTCTTTTCTAGGAGTTCTTTGACAGCATTGTTTGCTTCATCTGAGTTATTTGAGGGAAAAAGATCTTCAATATTTTCTTCAATGTAATTCTAATCATTCATCTGATTTGCAAGTTCCTTCCTTCTTCTTAGGGATTGGGAAAGATGTTCTTTTGCTTCTTTGAGTTTAGCTATGGCCATTTCCAGATCTAGCTTTTCATTTTCAATCACCTTGTTCAGTTTGAATACCTCCATTGTCCTGGATCTTTGCTCAAGCTAGTTAAGCTTTATCTTGAGAACCAATGATGCTCTAATACCAATTGTTAGAAATATTCAGGAATTAACCGAGTTACTAAGAGGGGAGGGGTGAATCAGTAACTCCAAATTTTCTTTCAATTACAGATGTATTAACATGTAATTCACTTTTAACCTTTTGCATACAGAAAGCATGAAACTTAAAAGCATTCACAATAATGACACATAGATTTGGTTACCCAGAAACCTTCCAAAAGAAAGTAAAACTGGGGTGGGGATGAAACCCACAAAGCTTTAATACTGCAGAATAAAGTTGGCCGGTTAAGGCTTACAATTTGATCACTTCTGATGATCTGCCCTGTTAGGAGCAATAAGGATTGCTAAATCCACCTTGTTAAAGGATTTAAAAACATACAATGAAGTATGCACTCGGTAAAGAGATTTTACAAAAGACTGTTAAGTCTACCCGGTTAAAGGATTTAGTACTGATTCACCTGTTAGAATGAAACAGTAGATCTCTGGCTTTGCAACTGGATTGCTGATTGAGATTCACTGATGTACTGATCACCTTCTGTGATGAATTTGTCTTTGCTGTTCCTTATACTGCTGAAGCCTTCTGTAATTCGCTTATCTCTGCCTTTCTTTCTCTTTCACATTTTATTCTTTTTCATTCATACATCTTGACATTTTACAACTTTGTTTATATACAAGTCTTAAACAATTAATTACAATTACAATTACATAGTCGGCTTGACAAATAAACATAAGTGCTATTGAGTCGGCCCAAGTATGATTACTCGGTTCCTGAAAATTGACTCGGTGACTTTCTGATACTCGGCGTCCACTGCATTACTCGGCATCGTCATGCACTCGATAGAAGTGAAGGCACGGTTCATATTGATCACTCGGTAGGTTTTGAACTCGGTAAATACTGGTGACTCAGTAGACATGATGTTACTCGATTTACACTGTCCTATTCAGTTTGTACTAACTTCCTCGGTTTGCACTGTCTGCTCAGTTTGCACTGTCTGCTCGGTTTGCACTATCCGCTCGGTTTGCACTGTTTGCTCGGTTTGCACTGTTTGCTCGGTTTGCACTGTTTGCACTGTTTGCTCGGTTTGCACTGTTTGCTCAGTTTGCACTGTCTGCTCGGTTTGCACTGTTTGCTTGGTTTGCACTGTCTGCTCAGTTTGCACTGTGAACGCAAATAAGTGTTGTCACTAGTGGCAATTCTGCTTAATGCCAACAACAATATGCAGAACATGTTAATTCAAGCTACATACTCAATGAGTTTAATAATATCAAAAAGAATCAAAATGAGAGCATGTCAGAGTTTAATGGTAGATTCCAAAAGACAATGTACAAATTGTCGAAGTATTGAGGTTAGATGATGTAGTTTGCTTGACCACATATTTCAATGCCTTGGGTGGCAAGATGTCATATCTTTTGAGAGATAAGAGTCCTCATACTCAGAGAGATTCCTTTAAATTGGCTATAAACATTGAAAGAAAAAGGAAGGCATCTGGTCAAATGTATAAGAGAGATGAGAGTAGATTGTGGAAGGAAACTAAGCCACAAGCTGCAAGGCCATTTAAGGATGAAGATAAAGTTGATAAATTAGCTAGTGTGGTCAAGGATCTCTCCACTAAAATTGAAAAGGGTGGGAGAAACTATCAAGATGCTAGACCCCCTTATCAAAGGAAAGAAAGGTTCCCAAGGTTACAAGATATGCCTTATAAGACAAACTGGAAATATGGGAAACCATTCTTTGATAATAATGAGACTCAAAAAGGAAGAGATACACCGGATCCTTTGAAGAAAAATACAGCACATAATGTGGAGAGAATTCCTTGGTGTGTGGCTTATAATATGCCTCATTCAAATTTCCAATGTGTTGTGGCTCAGGATTTAGAGGAAGAATTTGATAATCCACATGCAGGAGATTATGAAGAATCTGAAATGCCTGTAGTTAACATGTTTACCACTAAAAAGGTGGAAGATCTTTTGTCTTCAGATGATGAAGGAATCTGTGTTGATGTTGATCATAAGAGGAGGATTCTCCCTGGCTATGAGCAATAGATATTTACCCACTCTAATCATGATGAGTTTGATTCTGATATGTGTAAAACTAATATGGTTAGATCAAAGTTAGATGGGATTCAATGGAGGAAGCCCAGTGAAGAAGAAATTAAAACTATGACTATGGCTGCTATAACACAAGCTAAGTCCTCATACAATTTGAGGAATAGAAGAGTGGATGCTTCTCAAGGAGTACCGAGATTAGTATTTGTTAAAGATGATCTTTAGAATAAGGATCCTTCTAAACAAAATGTTACCAAGGGTAAAAGTGGAAATAATAGGAGAGAGGAACCTATTATTGATAGTAATAAGATTGAGGAAGTTATTTCTAACAAGGCTAAGAAGAGGGTTGGTAAAACAAGGGATTATTCTGATATTTCTACTAATCCCCCTACTTTTGACATCAGACATGCCTTGTCTCAAATTAAGGTTTCTAGTCCTTTATTAGAAATGTTGAACATCAAAGTGCATAAGATAGTAGCTCTAGCTATTATAAGTGAACAAGGAATAGACCCTGTTATGTAAGGAACAAGAAATGCAATGGATAGTCCTAAGAAAACTAAAGATATTTTTTATGTGTGTGTTGGAAACATTGTGACACAAGAACCATCTTCCATTGATCCCTTCTATGTCACATTGATTGTGAACAATTTTTTTCTCAAAAATTGTATGATTGACTCGGGTGCTGCTGCTACTGTAATGACATATCATGTAATGAAAGAGTTGGGACTACCAGTTGACACATCCAATGGTAGATGTTATGCCATAGATAATAGGGTAGTGTTTGTTGTGGGAACCCTAGTTGAGATAGAAGTGAAGACTGTTGCATTCCCAGAGGCCACATACAAGATGGATGTGGTTGTTGTTGACACTAAACCCCATTATGGCACGCTTCTATCAAGATAATGGGCTGCAACAGTAGGAGGAAAATTGCAATTGGATTTATCACATGCCACTATTCCAATCAATGGAACATAAGTGAAATTGTATAGGGAACCCCATTCCTGAGTGATGGTTGAAAAAGTTACACCAGAGGATTTGAATTATTTTGTTGATATTGACATAGACAACTTCATGATTGAAGAGATAGTACCCCAAATGAAGAACATTGATCCAATAGTGGATGAATTGATACTACAGCAAGGTGGGCTATGGAAAATGTATTTTGATGGTGGATTCTCTAAGGAAGGATCAGGAGCCAGTGTTTTTCTTATTTCCCCATCAGGTATTGCATTCAAGTAATCATTTATGTTAACTTTCCAATGTACTAATAACACTGCTAAGTATGAGGCTTTAATATTGGGTTTAGATGTTGCTATAAAACATGGTATAAAATGCTTAAAGGTCCATGGTGTTTCCCAATTGATTATAGCCCAAGTTAGATCTAAATATGTCGTTAAAGATGATAGACTAAAATTTTATAAGCATGATGTTTGGGATATATTATAATTCTTTGAAGCTTTCAATATCATTTGGGTAGAAAGGTCAAATAATATCATGGCTGATTTCCTTGCTAATGTTGCCTTGAAAAATAATGATATTACTCTGATTGGTGTATCTATGTTAGAAATCAAAAGTAGGCCCGCAGTGCCTGACAATGTGTATAATTGGCAAGTCTTTGGATATGACTTTGATATCCTTAGGTTTCTTCAAGGTTTAGATCAATATGATGGGCAACAAATTGATTTCAGTGCTTCACAGTAGATTGTTGATGGAAAGGAATGTATTATGGGAAATGAGATAGTCCAATTACCCTCAAATCACATACCTAAGGGATTAGTGGAATTAGAAGGCATGTTTAAGATAAATGATGGATACATGTCTCAAAAGTCTAATACCAAAATGGAGGACCTAGAAGAAATAAAATTAGGTTCATAAACATCCCCTCAGATGGTATATATTGGAAAAAAGTTGAGTAGAGAAGTTAGGGGAAATTTGATAAGATTATTGAAAAGGTACAAGCATGTGTTTTCTTGGTCTTATGATGATCTAAAAGCTTATAGAGAAGATTTAGTTCAACATGAGATCTTTCTGAAAGAAGATACCAAACCTTTTAGCAAAAAATAGAGGCCCATCAATCCCTTATTAGACACAAAAATACAAGTTGAATTGACAAAATTAAGAGATGCTAGTATTATTGAGCCTATTAGGCATTCCTCTTGGGTTTCTAATCTTGTGCCAGTTAGGAAAAATAATGGTGATATCAGACTTTGTGTTGACTTTAGAAATTTGAATGTTACTTCACTAAAAGATAATTATGGGTTGCCAAATATGGAGGCTATGCTGCATAGAGTGACTAGTTGTGAGCTGTTGTCTATGATGGATGGTTTTTCAGGGTACAACCAAGTTTTGGTCAAAGAATTTGAATAGTTCAAGACATCATTCACCACCCCATGGGGAACCTATGTGTATGTCTAGATGCCATTTGGTTTGAAAAATACTGGAGCAACCTTTCAGAGGGTAATGAATGTTGCTTTCAAATACTTGATTAATATCCTTATGGTTGTATATCAAGATGATTTAACTGCATACTCTAAGAAGATTGAGGATCAATGTAACCATTGGGAGAAGGTCATTGTCAAGGCTTTGGAGTTTGGTATCTCATTGAATCCCAAGAAGTGTCAATTCGCTATGACTGAGGGAAAACTGCTTGGTCATATCGTATCAAAAGAGGGAGTTAGAATTGATCATGCGAGATTAGAAGCAATAAAAAATGTTTCCCCCCAAAGTATATCAAAGGTGTGCAGTCCTTTTTAGGATAGATTAATTTTGTCAAGAGGTTTATTGCTAATTTTGTAGAACTAGTCAAACCCATTGTCAAGCTCCTAAAGAAATATGTAAAATTTGACTAGAACTGTGAAGCTCATCAAGATTTTGAAAAGATCAAGCAAGAAATCCAAGAGGCCCCTATCTTGATATCCCCTGACTATTCCAAGCCTTTCTCTTTATTTTCCTTTACATTTTTTCACACAATTGCAGCTATTCTGTTACAAAAGGATGAAGAAGGATTTGAACATCCCATTGCCTCTTTAGTAAATCATTGCAATATATTGAGTTGAACTATGAATTGATGGATAAGAAGGTATATGCACTAGTCAAGGCCTTTAGACCTTATCTTGTTTGTGCTAAAGTTAATGCATATGTACCTCATACAGTAGTAAAGGATATCTTAGTTCAGAGTGAGGTCACTAGAAATAGATGTAAGTGGATTAATAGGATCCAATAATTTGATATAGAGCTCCACCTTACCAAGCTTATAAGAGGTTTGGGACTTACAAAGCTGACGACAGAGGAGAATATGGATCTTGTACAAGTAAACAATGTTTCCATTGGTGGAGGAAATGTGACTAGTATTGAGATGCAACCGTGGTACACAAATATTGTTCATTTCCTCAAACATGCTAGTTGCCCATAGGAGTTGAGTGATAATCAAAGAAGAAGCTTGAGATTACTAGCTTAGAGGTATGTGATGATAGAAGGTGATTTGTTTTGGAAGGAAAATGATGGGATATTACTATTTTGTTTACACAAATACCAATCTGAAAAGATTTTGAAAGAAATGCACTCTAGATTATGTGGAGGGCATCATTCAACTCAGTCTACAACTCATAAGATTATGAGGGTTGGATACTATTGGCATGTATTGTTCAAAGACACTCATTCATTTGTTAGGAAAAGTGAGCCATGTCAGAGGTTTTCAAAAAAGTTAAAGTTCTCAGGTGCCCTATATTTAAACCATGTAGTTGCAGAAGTTCATTTTGCTATGTGGGGCATAGATTTTATCCTAGAATTTTTTGAGAAGTCCAATGGTGGGAACAATTAGATTTTGGTTGCCACTGACTATTTCACCAAATGGATTGAAGCCATTCCTACTAAAAGGGCCACTAGTGTAGTTGTGCCTAAATTTTTAATGAATAATATAATCACTAGGTTTGGTGTCCCCATCAAACTGGCAATAGACAATGCAATGAGCTTTAGGTCATAGGAATTTACTAAATTTTTCTCAGAGATGGGAATAATTATATCATACTCATCCGCATACCATCCATAGGTCAATGGGAAAGCAGAATCCAGTAACAAGAATATTCTGTAGATTTTAAAGAAGACTCTCGAAAAGAACAAAAGGAGTTGGCATACAAAATTAAAATTGGTATTATGGCAAGATAGAATTGTTGAGAAGAAAGCAACAAGGAAGTCCCCTTTTGAGATGATTTATGGTGTAAAGTCTAGACTTCTTGTAAATAATCTATTACCTATCTACCAGTTCATACAAGATGAAGAAATGGAATTCAGTGATCAATTACAAGACATAATGATTTAGTTAGTTGAGTTGGATGAACTCAGAAGGGAAGGTGAAAAGGAAAATGTCAAGTTGGAATAGAAAATGAAGTATCTTTTTGACAAGAGAGCTACCATTAGAAAATTATAGCTGGGTGATATGGTTCTTCAATGGAATGCCAGGGCGGAAGACAAAGGAAAGCATAAAAAATTTGAATCCCTGTGGTTAGGACCTTTCATTATTCATTCAGATTCATGGAAATGATTCATATTTTTTAAGAAATTTGGATGGTGAGGAATAGGAATTGCCAGTGCATGGACAATTCCTGAAGTACTTCTTCAATTGATTCTTATTCTTTTCCATGCACAATAGCTTTTGTATATATGTACAAGTGTGTTTTTTTCTATTGTGTGTTTGCTTCCTTTTTTAGGCTAGGGTTTTGTGGTCTGCCACCTAGAGATTCATGGTTTCTTTTTATGAACTTGCATTCAAGCATCCTCAGATAGAGCCACTGTTGGGTATATTTTAGGTTTTCTAAGAATATTGCTTCAGGTCCTTGTTCTATGTCTCTACAAGTATTTTTGTCCGGTCTAGGGTTTTATTTTCTCAAGATCAGCCATGCTTATGCTTGTAAAACCTTTCCTTAGGTCTTTTTTCCCTTGGTAGGATTCATTCTTCAAATTATCTTAAGCGTGCCATAGTTTCCTTTATTTTTGTGTTACCTTTTTGGCCACTTAAGTTTTAAAATTGTGCACGTGGTCATTCTTTTCCTTCAGTGTTTGTTGAATCGCGCAATAACTTTTCATGTTACCCAAATTATTCAGTGAACTAGCGACTGTGTCTTATCCTTGTTAGGTTTTCCTTTGGTCACTCATTCTCCTAGTTCTAGCCATGGTTAGTATTTCTTCTAGTGATTTGGTGACTGTGTGGTCTCCTAATCTCTTAATCCTTGGTAGTTTTCTCTTAACATTTAGCGAATGGGCGTGGCGGTTATCTCTTAATCACTGAATTGGGTAGTCATGCTCTGTGTTTTTTGGTGATGCAACAAGGACCATTGATCATCTCTAAGATAAAAAATGGTGTCTTAATCTCATAATGAATGGGGCCTATAGAAAATTATTCAACGATTCAATGGTTGATTCATAATCTCATGCTCACTAAGTTTGGTGGCTCCGATAAAGTAATTTGGCAAAAGGTGAAATTCTTTTTAGTCACTGGATCTTAGGAAAAGATGGTGAAGTTCCAAATCATTTGGTTACTTAGTGAATAAGGTGTTCACACAATCTTAGAAATAGTTATTAAAGACCTAAGTTATTCAGTGATCTGAAGAACAAAGCAATGGTAAAGGTATATTTCCTTCGGTCGCCTGATCTCTGAATAAAATGATTAATGTTTCAAACTTTGGGAGATTCAATGAATATTGTATTTGCTAAATCTTGTGATTAAATGATAAAGGTTTGAAAGATTGGGAGACTCAACGATAGTTGCTGATTGTTTTAAAGATCTATGGTCAGCGCTTAATCTCATAATGTAACCCAAGTTATGAAAAGTATTCAATGAATGGGAGATTAAGGTTGATCACCCATTATCCAAATGAGAACATGGGTAGGTATTTCTTTTAGAGAATATGAGATGCCTTTGTTCACTAAATCACAGGATGAATCAAGAGTTAAGTAGTGCATTCAGAGATTAAGATAGTGCAGTGGTCACTAATTCTCCAGATAAGTTTGTGGTCAAGGTCTCAAGTGCACAGGTTTAAAAAAATCCTTGTTCGCTGGATCTCTAGATGGTTGTTGGGTTAAGTAAAAGATTAAAAGAACTAGCGAAGTCTTTGGTCACTCATTCTCCTAGTTAAACCATGGTTGACCTAGGTGTTCTGAGAACTAGAGATTTCCTTCAGTTGCCCATTCTTTGAATGCAGCCAGGTTATAGTGGGTTTCAGAGGATAATCTGAGGACCATTGATCATTGTAGGTATCAATGGTGGTCATTGAATCTCCAAGTAAAGTCATGAATTAGAAAATCATTCCGAGATCACATGAATGGCCTTATCACTAAATCTCCAAGCTTAACCAAGGATTAATATTTCTTTCAGAGATCATGAGAACCTTTGTTCGTTGGATCTCCGAGTCAAGTCTAGTTGTGTTTTCATTAATAAAGAGTGATGATAGTTGTTTCTACATGGAAAGGTACTCTGCCGAGCTGGAAAAAGGTAAAAAGTCATCCAATCAAGTGTTAATGAGGGTTTTCATTAGTAATTAAGGGTTTTAAAGATAAATAGTGATCATTTCCTTTTCTCTCTATTTATGAGTTTTTAAATCAACCTGTCAACATCCACGCCATGGCTAGCCTTGATTTGAAGTTGGTAATATGAAAAAATGAATGTAGAAGTGATCGAGGCTTGATTTGTAATGATTTTGGCAAGTGGACGTATTCAATTCTCAATGATAAATAGACAGGACCTCATTGTTTTCTATGTTGGAAGTTTTTTGAGGAAATTTTTGATTTCCAGAGCAAAGGAAGAAAGTGTGAAGTGAACAGAAGTTGTAGAGATGAAAAGTATTCATATTTCCAAGATGAGTCAACCAGAGTTGAGCATTGTGTCATCCAATGGAGGGGCCAAAGAACAGAGTGGTGAAGAGAAGGGGAAGCCCAATTATTCAGACGAGTTCATCAAATTACTTCCTTGGTCCAACCAAAACAAGAAGGCCATTGATACAAATTTTGTGGATATAATGGACAAATGCAGAGACCCTATGACTCCTTCTGGTTTACGTTACAAATATTTATTTACTTTTACAAAAATAGACATAAAGTTATACCAATTTACAATGCTTGGGCTTTGGGGATGGAAATGCTAATTGTTTGAGATGTTTTCTTAGATGTAGACCTAATCATTGAATTGGCTAGGTTGTATGACCCTATTTCAAAAACCATTAGGAGAGAGGACCAATATACCTTAGTTACATTAGATAGGAGGTCATTTATGAAAGCTTTTGATTTCTATTCCTCCTCATCTACTAAGATAGACCTGAAGAAAGAAAGGCAAAAATATGACAGTCATATTAGGTCTGTAACAAGTCAAATGGATAGGCACATCCCAAAGTAGGGTAAATACATAGCTCCTCTCCCTGCAAGCACGAAGGGCCCATATGAGTTCAAATCCCTCAACTTCTATATGATTTTTTTATGTCATGGATTGTGTAGAGTTCTATGGATGGATGGAGATGAAGAGAAATTGCTTGCTGATTTGCTGATGATAATTCTAGACATTCATAATTCTCATGCCAACACTAATTTACATCCAGTATGTAATCGATAGAATGCATGAGGGTTTGATGGTTGTTAAAGAAAATAAGAGGCCTATTAGATTCATGCACTACTTTCTCCTGATGCACCTAATTTTATATTTTAATGTCAATAGTTTGGATGCAAGGATGTTGAATTTAAGGCTTACATTTGAAGGCCATCCTAATCTAGTGCAATATTGGTTGAGAGTATGGAATTATACCTCTAATGAATGTGATTTCTGTGTGTTCAAAAATTTCTTTATTTTTCCAATTCTACAATCATTGGGGACAAATGTGGTAAGGTTGCAATCCAAGGTTTTGTAGCTTTTGAGGCCCATGCAATATGAAAATAATTGGCAAGGAAACCACAATTGGGGTGACTTCTACCTGGGGTAGAATTTCACAGTTATCATAGTTTATGGCTGCCCTCAACCCCCACATTTACTTCCAAAATTTGTACCATCGAGGGTTTCCCTGTTAGAATTCATTTGGTAGTTGAACTGTACTGATAAAGAGATTTTGGCACCTAATAGGAAGGGCACTTTCACACCAAGGTAGTTCAGGGTAGGTATTTTCTTGATTGGAAAGAGAGCATTAGATCATCTCGGTAGTTGGTTAAATCATTTCAAGATGATTAATGGTACTTGCAGATACATTGATCATCAATATTTTATCAAGACTGCAAGAATGACATTGATTCACAACATTAGGACAATAAGGGATCATGAGGGCTTGGATGAGGAAGATGTGATAAGGAACATCTTAGAAAAAGATGAGGTTGGTAGGAGATGGACCAAATACTTTGACTTGTTGAGATTGGAGGCCTAGCTCAAGGAGGCTGAGATTGATTTTGGTGGGTTTTTCCATGGTCTCCCATACTTGAAGAGGATGGAAAGAATGATTGAAATGCATGGCACCTTATCTATTCAAATGGAAGTGACACTTGAGAAGAAGCTGGATGTAAAAAAGGATTACTCCACTTCTGATTATGAGGAGTATACTGATGAATCATAGGAAGGTGATAGTCCACCTCAAAATCGGGACTCACCTATCATTGACTTGACTCAAGAACCACTAGAGGTAGGGGACACCTTAGAGCCACCATTAAAGAAACAAAATCTTGAGGTGGGTGAACCTTCTAAGGAGAAGAAATAGAAAAGGATAATAGATAGAGCTTCTACTCTAGTGCCCAGTGATAGAGCTTATCATCATCAATTGAGAAAAGCTATTAGAGAGAGCAAGAAGATAGTGTCCAAAGAGGAAGAGGAATGGCCTCTATTGCTAGGAAAAGATGAAAGAGAATTATATTCGGAGGAATTCCTTAGTGATGACCAGTTCATCAAAAGTGAAGAATTCAAGAACTTCCTCATCTGGAAGAAGTCACAAGAGGTTGCAAAAGCTCTACCAGAGGGAATGGCATTGAGTGAGGAGACTATGAGAGCTCTAGCATCTTATGACCCTAGCCTTGGAAAGATTACTATTGAAGAGGCTAGAGAAATGGTAAAATCAAGTGGAATTATCTTGACTACTGGATGGGATCTAACTTTGGCTTTCATCATATATCAGATTAGAAAGAAGCCAGAGGGTAGCCTATCCTATGAGGTGCATATAGGAGACATGATAAGAGGAAGTGGCTATGACCCTAATTATCAGGTCGTTGCATTGTGGTCTCTTGCTCCTAAAAATCAAAAGCCTTCTCTAGTGAGTATTGAAGATAAAATGGAAGGAGATGAAGTTCTCTAGACTGTCCAGAACACTACTGATCTTGAGGTGTCCAAGGTGGTGACACATTTTTCTCACCTCAATGAAGCAAAGACAACCCTGTTGGTAGAAAGGTATGCTCGGTTGTTTGAGAACTTAATGAAAGTTTCCAAGGATGGAGATTTGAATTTGATGATGATCAAGAAAATGGAGGATGAACTAGAGGATCTGAATGACAAGATTGAAGAAGCTTACAAGGTAGTGCCTCCTCCTCCTTTGTAGATTGAGGCCCCCTTCCAACCAATGGAAAAAATTCCTGGCAGGCCATCAGAGGATCTAGCAAAGGTAAGGCTAGATGCAGCCTTAAAGACCATGTCAGATGTTGTGCAACATAGACTTGACAAAGTAAAGGAGAAAATGGACTTGGTCCATAAGTCAGTTGTCCTATTGCATAAAGAAAATGAAATGGCAAATCAGTCACTGGATACTTTAGATCCACTCTTTAGTGTTTGGTCTGGGATGAGTACATTACTTGAGAAGCTTCATGCCTTGCAGCCACATAGGCCTGATCTACCTGAGCTAGTCACAAAAGTGTTTGAAAAGATAGGGCTGGTCAGTTCTATTTCAAAGTTTTTTAAAGGAAAATCAAATCAGGTAAAGGCCAAGTTGGCCATGTTTGATAAAGATTATAGTAAATATTTTCCCTCTATTTACAATAATGATGGAAGTATAGTAAGTGTGGATGAGTGGAAGTCAAGCATGGGCCAAATAATTGTTAAGAAAGAGGCTTTCCTCAGTGGTGATGGTTCTTTGGAGTTAGAAGGATGCAACAACATAATAGACAACTTGATCAAAGTTGAAAATGATTGCATAAAGTTTGTTGCAGATATTAAAGGCATCACTGATTCCAGGTGGGAGTTGTAGATTAAGTCATTGCAAGACTTACAGAGTTATAATTAGCCATTAGATGATGATGTAGTAGCATGGTACAAAAGCACAAAGAAAAAGAAAAAGAAACTAGCTGCCATAGAGCTAGAGGCAAAAGAAGAAGAATAGAGTACATCTGGAACGTGATCCAAAAATTTAGGGAGAGCACGTATCAAACAAAGAATGATGTAAGTTAGCATGTATTGGTGGTCATCATTTATGCAACAAAATCAAGAAAATTCTCTGAAATATCCTCAGACGAAGGTGCCGGCTGTGAAGATTCCATTTGTTTGGAAGTTGTTTTATGTTTCTCCAGTCTCTTTGTCATCATATTTTGTACTTTTTATCTGTAGTGCAAGTCATTTTCTTGGCTATCCGAAGCTTGTTGCATCCTTTATTTGAGGATTCCAAGATAGCCAGTGATATAAATAGAAATTTTTCTTCTTTTGTAAGGGTGGTTGATAATACTTTGTAAAGAGAGTTCTGATAATAGGATCTTATTTCTTACAAGTCTCTATCAAAATGTACTGATACAGTTGATATATCAATACAATATACTGGAACTTCTTTTCTAATTTTTTTTTCTTCACATATGGATGTTTAAGTTACTTTATGTATTAAAATGTAAGGCACTTTAATGCATTGTTTACAAGGTAGATATAGGGGTTAAACTTAAGTCTCTTTCAAAGGAAGAATAAATCTTAAGGGAGGTCTCTGAGAGTTAATTTTCCATGTATGAATTTGATAACATGGTTAGAAATTGGGAAAATGGAGTGTCAGACATTTGATTCAAGTTTTAATATTTTTGTTTTGATAGGATTCTGTTGATGTAGGGTTTGACTTTGATGCCCAATGAATAAGGCACTGGTTATTTCTTGATTTGCATGTATCCACCATCAAAAAATCAAATATTCTGTTCAATTTACATTTGTTGTATATTTTTGAATTCAATCATCTATGTCAAGCACATAGATCACTATTTTGATGCTTTGTAGAAGCTATTAAAAAAAGGTAAACCCACCTAAGTTTCATACTCGAAGTGAAGAAGGTTTTTAAACTTAACACCTTAGCATTTGAATTGTGTTAGATCCATCTATTAGGAGTACAAGAGTTTTGATTTTAGGAGTTTATGAATTCTTTTAACCATCTACAAGTTTAAGTTCTAAAATGTAGTATAGAAAAATAACTCAGGTCACCAAGTTGCATTTTGAAGAAAGAAGGTGAAAATCTTTGATGAAAATGGAAAGCTTGTTGGTACTAGAGGACAATCAAAAGGTAATTTATTCTATCTTGACAATGCTGAAACTTCTTGTTTATTGGTGAAGAATGAAGATGTATGGTTATGGAATAAGAGTCTATGTCATGTGAACGTTGATAACATGATTAAGATTAGTAGAAATATAAAAGTTAGAGGTCTACTAAGTCTAACCAAACCTGATCATGTTATGTGCAATCAATCTCAGAAAGGAAAGATGACCAAATCTAGTTTTAAAAGTAAAGACTATTCATCTAAAGGCATTTTGGAGTTGGTACATACTACTTGATGTGGCCCTATGAGAACTCAAAGCTACTATGGTGACAAATATTTTATTTTATTTATTGATGAATACTCTAGGATGATGACAATCATGTTCTTAAAAGAAAAATATAAGGCATTAAAATTGTTTAAATGGTATAAGGCTAAAGTTGAAAAAGAAACTTGGAAATAATTAAAATGCTTAAGATTTGATAGAGGAGGTGAGTTTATTTCTGATGAATTCGCTAATTTCTATAATGAGCATGGAATCAAAAGACAGGTTTCTGCACCTAGGACATGACAACATAATGGAATTGTTGAAAGGAGGAACCAATCTATTGTTAATTGTGCCAGAACATTGATGATTGAGAAAATTGTTGAACAAATGTATTGGAGAGAAGCAGTTAGCACTGCAGTATACACCTTGAACTGAGTTCAACTAAAGAAAGACACATTTGAGTATTTGAGGACTAGACTAGGGGTCTGTCCCCTATCTATCGGTCACTAAGGTGATCAGGAGGTTGCATCAACCTATACTTTATCAAAAAATCATTCATGTTGATGCACATAGCTCACAACAAGAAATTGTAGAAAGATCATAAGTTTTCTAAGGTAGTGAAAGATTGTAGAAGCTAGAACAAGAAATTATTTATCAGTACATGAAGGTACTTGATCTGGACCGAACAACAATGAATTACTTGGTTGTTAAAGAGTTGTTTATTTTTTTTAGCATTGTTGTTAAAGGGAGAGAGATTACATATGAAACATTAGTTAGTGAGAACACAAAAATATATCTATTGCTGAGAAAGAATCTAAGAACTGAAAGGATCAAATCTACAGGGAGAGTCTGCATGGAATGTTGTTTGTTTTGTAGCAATTAAACATATTAAATATCAAGCTAGGGAGAGCTTACCGAACTACAAAATTTACTTACATAGTTGTATAATACATGTTTAGTATGTGTATGGCATATTTCATATTATTTGTGTTGCCATCAATGCCAAAGGGAGAAATTGATGATCTACAACTGATTGAATATCTAGATGAACTGAAGAAATAGTGACTAGAGATCACCGAGTTACTAAATTGATATGTAAGATGATTAAATCAGTCAATATGTTGTCATTGATGTCAACTAGTTTTGACAATACTTATCATGACAGTTACAAACATCTAAACATTTGTAGAAGGAAGAAAAGATGAAGAAATGAGATATCTACCTAAGAAAAAGATGGATATGAAAGATAAGGATAAGGTAAACATTGGGTAACTTATTGATGAGTCTATGGATTTATATTGTTGACTTGATGGTACGGAGGCACTTTTGACATCCAACCAACTTGCATAATAATGACATTAAGTCATTTAAAATTTGTATTAAATTGTACCCGAAATGGGTTTGTATGGTTCTTTGGAACCAAAAGCACAATGGCATATGTTGAGTCAACAAGTAGATGGTTTTTATAATTGTCATGACTAAATTGTCTATTATTAGATAGCCTCATGTAATCATGGGTAGGTGGATGGTTTTCCTAACTACCCCAAGAATCTCGATAAAGGGATATATAGAGAGAAAAAATAGGATATAAGAGAGAGATAGATAGTTGAGAGAAAAAGGAGACCATAGAGTAAGAGCAAAAAGAGAGTGGAAAATGAGTCAGCTCTCTAGCCTCTAGCTAGAGAGCCATGCATATTATTTATGCTATGTGTATTTCATGTGTTCGATTTTAGTAAATTGAAGATTGTGAAGCTTGTCACCTCTCTCTTTATTGTCTTTGGTTTGCAAATTGGTTCCACAATTCTCTGTTTCAACTTAGCATTAGTTATGTTCCTATTTTTGGTTTTGTTGATGGAAGAACGTAACAGTGAAATGATTTGGGTTGCTAAGTCTTGTCAACTGATATTAAATAATGCATTATTTCTTATGAGTCAAGTTTTTATCGCAGTCCCAAATTGAATGGGGGAATGCTTATACTTTAGCTATAACAGTCCTGAGTGGACAGTGGTGATTGTCTAGAGTGACAGCGAAGAAGAGTATTAGATGCGACATCATATCATTTTTTTTCTTTCGATAATGGTAAATTAAAAACTATCACTTTTGTTTTTATTTGAAGAGATCAAGGTATGAGGAGTTCCTCTATTATGCTCGAACATGCGCTTATTTTAGGTGCTTATTTATTCTCTATCGGTATTTATGTTCCTAAATGATTTTAAGTTCATATGAAATGGAAGTTTTGGTACACCCCGCAAGTTCCCTTGAGAGTCTCTTTATTTTTAACGTTCAAAAGCCCAAAAAAATAATAAAAGTTTGGTTGGCTTATGTGCCAAGTGTTATGTCAGTCCCAATTGAGATGGTAAAATAGTTTCAAGAACCATTATCAATGATGGTGGACTTAGTTCAAGCAGTGTGGAGGAACCCAGGAAGCCCATTTTTATAGTCACTTGCAAGAGATTGTGAAAGATATTGTGGAGAAGTATTCCATTATGGAATAGACAGTGATATTATATACCAAGATCATCATATTTCAACTTATTTGGAGAGTTAGTTCAAATATGCTTGTGCATGTTGAAACCATGGGGGAAGTTCATTGTTTTACTATGCAGTGAGAAAGATGGTGAAGAACACCATATTTAACTCTCGGCCTTCAAATGGAGAAAAGTTGGCAGATTCATGTAGATGTCTATGCTTTAAATAGTGATAGACCTGAATGATGGTGTAGTGAGTAACCATCGAGCATAGGATTAAGTTGATGTTGCTTTTATTTGAATGGTGAAAAGGAGAAGTCAGCCTTGAAGGAGCTGTGGATGTGCATGTAGCGTATCAAATGAAGTGTTTGACTATTTAAGGATTTTGAGCCTCTAATAGACTGTTGAGAAAGAAAGGCATTCAGATGTGGAGATTTAAGCAAGATTAAAGGAGAGTTTTAAAGAATGGAGTTGTGGGTTGAATTCCATCACATCAAAATGGTATCAGAGCTAGTGAAAGGTCTGGTGATTTTGTGGGTAGAGTTTGTTTCCAAAGCATGGTTGCAAGAGTGATCCATCCAAGTTGTAGAAGAATGAAGTAGTTCTTGTGTGAAGATCTCAGAAGGGGGTCTTGATATTGTCTCCACCAAGATGAGGTTGGGTAGAAGGTGCCAGAGAGAAACCACTAAGAGAAGGGTGGTCAGCATCTTCCAGAATCTTGGTTTGGTAAGATGGAAATAAGGAGGTTGTGTGAAGCAGCATGAAGCAAGGTGGATAGTGACCAGTAAGTTGCAGCATTAGAACGAGCAGCATAAGCATACCCAAGAATTTTTGCTCCAAATTTATCCTCGGAATTTCCATGGGACATGGAAATCTTTGAAGTCTGGGAGTATGGTGCGGAAGCACATTTGACATCCAACTAGCTTGCATAATAATGGCATTAAGTCATTTAAAATTTGTATTAAATTGTACCTGAAATGGGTTTGTATGGTTGTTCAGAACCAAAAGCCAAGTGGCATATGTTGAGTCATCAAGTAGATGGTTTTTATAATTTTCATGATTAAATTGTCTATTATTAGATAGCCTCATGTAATCATGGGTAGGTGGTGTTGGTAGTTCCCTTTGATCTTCAACTTGTAGATTTATACTTTGATGGATAACTTTAATATAACTTTGACTCTATCACCACTCCAAAGTCTACAAGGAAGAGGGCCAATTAACAAGGATCAAAAGAGATCCTCCTACACTTTGAGCCCTAATGCTCAGGTAGGTGTACCCTTGATTCAATTCTTGAAAGGAATCACTAACTGTTATACCAATATACTCTTTACTAACTGATTTAAAGATTTGATCATTTGAATTTGTGTGTGTATGGTTTAAGATGATGGACTACCTCCAAAGAATAGATTAGTTCCTTAACCAAGGCATAGAGTCATCTAATAGCATACATCAACCAAAGACCCTAACTCAAACACACTTGAATTTAGGATAAGTGCTTTGCCTATTATCCCTCTCACTCACATACTAGGACATCAAATTCTCATCAAGCCATAAACTCACTAAAATTACCTGAAAGACTTTAATCCTAAATTTGTTAGGAACTCAAAGATAATCTCAAAATACTCTTTGTTTACCATATACTAACCCACTTTGTGAAGTTAACATATATGAGCTCAAGAACAAAAAAAAAAGACATACACCACTATGAGATTGTAATTCAACTATATTCTTATTAAGACTTACAGAATCAATACATTATCAGACAACAAAATGCCAAAGAAACAGACCCAAAATCTAGGCTCTCCTTACTCAGTATAATATCATCAACAACAACCAGGGACCAAAGAAAATTTTGGAACCTGCACTAAATCAAAATTTCTACTACTTATACCACCACTAGTCACCTTGGAATCCTCAAAGAGGATGCATCAAGCTTCAGGTGACTAGGGTTAGGGTTTCAACCACTAAACCCACTAGAAACAGTCAAAAAATTTATTACAGGGGAAGAAACCCATGAAAGTAGGAGAGAGAAAACCCTAGAGTGATCCATAATCATGATAAAATCCACTGAGAAGGTACTGAGAACCACAAAAACATCCAAAATGTCAACCCTTTCAATCACCTGCAACATGCCTCAAGCACAAAACCACATGGTATAGACCCCTGCAGATGATCATGGCACACCCTAGACCACACTGCAATAGCAACCACCACCAAACAAATTGAAATCAGCTGTTAAAACCATAAATTCTGGTACTTCCTGTCGCTGGAAACCCTCAGAGAATTCAAATTTGAAATTAAACAATCGTTTCCATGGCGCTAGCAGCAAATTGGTGGTCCACATTTGAAATCAGATCAACTTTAAGTCATAGCTATTAGATCATCCCTTTTCATGGGATTTTAAGTCTTAACTCAACTACCACCCTGGGTTTACCTTAGTGACTGGGTGACAAGGCTTTTCTTATTCGTGAGATAAAAACTTAACCTGAGCTCAACCCTGCGATCTAGCGAACAAAGAAAAGTCACTAACCCCGGTCACATTTGGTGAACTGGCAACTAAAGGCCTTTCACCAGTTCGCAAAAAGATTTATTTTACTACTAGAAACTTTAGTGATTACACAAAAAAGTGTTCTTTGAATTGCCAGTTAACTTGGAAGACCACCATTTTATTACGCAAATGAACGAACCCATTGAAACTTACCAGAGCCACTAACCATTTTATTAGGACTGCCAAACTTTAGACCCCACCTGGGCCTACTTTTTTCCACTTTTCGTTACCTCATTTGTGGCACATGCTCAGTCACACCGACATAGGACCCACTTTCTGTAAGCCTTATAATCAGATGGCAGAGATAAGATCTCATAGCTCTGACAAAATTCATGAGAACTTACACCAACCATAGATCTTGTCCTCATCACTGATCTCTCTGACAACAACCCCACCTTGCCACATCATCCACATCGACCAATAAAAATTGAAAAATCCTACACCACCTGGCAAATGGCCCCACTGAGAACATTAAGCAGCTTGGAAAATTGGATGGCTGGTGCAAGATCTCAAAGGCTTGGAAGATTCTATGCGCTTACACACCAACCGTCAATCTTGAATCTCCTGATTGAGATATCGGGCCCACCTGACAACACTTCTAGCTTACACAACATGGACCAATCATAGTACAACAAATCAGCATATCTGGTAGCTGGACCCGCCAAAAGAAAAGGTTACATCATACAAAAGAATCAATGGTTGTCTCAAAATCTCATATGTCTGACACATCACATAAGAATTTACGCCCACCATTGATTCACTACAAGTGTCAGGGCCCTCTAACAAGCTGGCAACCTAGGTCCCACTGACAACTACCACTGTGTTATTACATGGACCAATAAGATGTTTCCATTTGTGCATACGTGTCAACGGACCCACCTATTTGAGAAGCTCTGTCATAAATGAAATCGATAGCTATCGCAAAAGTGCATAGCTCTGACACATCTCATAAGAATTTATGCCCACCATCGAATGGAGATGGTGTCAGAGAGCCGAGCCTAGGAAAATACAAAGCCAAAACATTAGGAAGTATTAAAATAGTCAGACTTAGGAAAAATTAAAATACACTGGGTGCTGGGAACTTAGGAAAGATTAAAGTGTAGGGACATAGGAAAAATTAAAGGGGACCCTGCCGACACATGAAAAACCTAACTGTCAACATGGTAAAGTGGTCTCTAATAAGCACATGCAGATTAGGATTTTAAGTGGCCAAAATAAAGGTAACATGAAATTAGAACAAGGCGAGGGTTTTTCAAAGGGTAACAGCTACATTTTTTGAATATTTTGCTTAGGGTTTTAGCCAGAGACACAAAAATGACTACAGAGACCAAAAGAAAGGACATGAAGCCATGAAATTTTTTGCACGTGCTAATAGGTGGATGGTTTTCCTAACTACCCCAAGAATCTTGATAAAGAGATATATAGAGAGTGAAAACATGATATAAGAGAGAGATTGATAGTTGAGATAAAAAGGAGACCATAGAGTAAGAGCAAAAAGAGAGTGGAACAAGAGTTAGCTCTTTGGCCTCCAGCCAAAGAGCCATGCATATTATTTATGCTATGTGTATTTCATGTTTTGGGTTTTAGTAAATTGAAGTTTTTGAAGCTCATTGCCTCTCTCTTTATTGTCTATGTTTTGCAAATCGGTTCCACAGTTCTCTATTTGAACTTAGCATTAGTTATGTTCTTGTTTTTAGTTTTGTTGATGGAAGAACGTAACAGCGAAAAGATTTGGTTTTCTAAATGTTGTCAAATGATATTAAATAATGCATTATATCTTATGAGTCAGGTTTTTATGGTAATCTTGAATTAAATGGGGGAATTCTTATACTTCAGTTATAACAATCCCGAGTGGATGTTGGTGATTGTCTAGAGTGACAACGAAGCAGAGTATTAGATTCCTAAATGATTTTAAGTTCATATGAAATGCAGTTTGGGTACACCTCATGAGTTCCCTTGAGAGTCTCTTTATTGTTAACATTCAAAAGCACAAAATGATAATAAAATCTTGGTTGGCTTATGTATTGACTGTTATCTCAGTCATGATTGGGATGGTAAAAAGGTTTCAAGAACCATTATCAATGATGGTGGACTTAGTTCAAGTAGCGTGGAGGAGCCCAGGAAGCCCATTTTTAATAGTCACTTGCAAGAGACTATGAAATATATTGTGGAGAAGTATTTCATTATGGAATAGATAGTTATATTATGTACCAAGATCATTGTATTTCAACTTATTTGGAGAGTTAGTTCAAATATGCTTGTGCATGTTGAAACCATGGGGGAAGTTCATTGTTTTACTATGTAGTGAGAAAGATGGTGAAGAACACCATATTTAACTCTCGACCTTGAAATGGAGAAAAGTGGTGGATTCATGTAGATGTCTATGCTCGAAATACTGACAAACCCGAATGATGGTGCAATGAGTAATCATTGAGCATAGGATTAAGTTGATGTTGCCTTTATTAGAATGGTGAAAAGGAAAAGTCAGCCTTGAAGGAGCCGTGGACATGCATGCAGGGTGTCAAATGAAGTGTTTAAATATTTAAGGATTTTGAGCCTCTAATGGACTGTCGAGGAAGAAAGGCAGTCAGATGTGCAAATTTAAGCAAGATTAAAGGAGAGTTTTAAAGAATGGAGTTGTGGGTTGAATTCATCCACATCACTTGAGCATGTTACATTGATCTATTATGAAGAAGATATTTGAATTGAACAAGTCAATGTGGTCAGTAATTGAAGACTTTTGTATACACTGAGCCAGTGCAGTGTATACTGAGTGATAGTAATAACTAAGTTAGTTATCACTGACGCATTTCAGTATTAACCAAGTATGGATGAAAACATTAAATGCTAAGAACAACCGACTGAAATTGATGAGATAGATATTGTTATGATTTTGAGGTTAAGGATGAAGTTAGTTATGAGATCCATGGTTGACATAATTCAAATATGATCTAAAGGATGAGATTGAAACATGTTAAGGATACATCTATTGAGGAAGGTTTAAGGGGAAAAATGGATGAAGGAAATTAAGAGGCAAAATCCAATGGCTGATATGAAAATGGTTTACTTGTCTATTTAAGGGATATGATTTTCATTGTTGAAACATGGCAGATAAAAGGAGACTGTAGAGATTCTACATGAAGATTTTATTAATGTATTCTTGATCAAACTGGTTATAGAAAGAATCGAGATGCAGACATTACCGAGCGTCAGAGAACTATTTACTGAGTGAAGTAAGTTGAGAAATATTGATGAAGTGAAATTGATTAATGATATGAGGATTTTACAAGCATAACATAGATCTGAATATTTGCAATTAAGTTCTATTTGAATCAGATAAGAATTGTATCAGTTTAACCATTGATTCAGAAAATCTCTTAACCGAGTGGACTTAAAAGTCTTGTTGTATTACCATATGACATTCATTAAATATAAATTGTTATCTTGTTGACCCCATAGTTAATTTTGGTCAAAATTTAACTATTAGTGATAAATCCTCTAACCAAGTCACACCTAACAGTGTGCATTGTAACCTTTAATAGGGTTGGCTCCTAACCGATCTCACTTCAGAAGAGTGAATTATTTTGGGTTACCGGTCCTAGGTGGTTTTTCCCTTACCAGGGTTTCCATGCTAAATCATTGTGTTATGTGTTGTTTGCTATGATTGTTTTGATTTCATACTTTACATACTATATAGTTGATTTAATCGGTAATCACAGTTTGGATAATTACCGGTACTCAATAAAGTGAATAGATAGATTGATATTTTATGTTACTGAGCTGCATACATTGTTGAAATTGTTTTGTAAGGTACATCTAGGATTTTGGGACTATAGGATAACTAATTTAACTAATTCACCCCCCCCCCCCCTCTCTGTTATTCTAACACAAAGGTGAGTGTGAACTAATTCCAAAAAACCATTGGTAGAGTAAGATTTACTTGAGAAGCTTGACTTAGTCATCTTACCAATCTGACATTCTTTGCAGATCACTTACCAAGTTTTCTTAATCTCTGTATACCTCTGACTCTATTCTTTTTATTCACTTTAATCATGTTATCAAAATTTACATGACCAAAGCTCTTATACCACAGCCATACTTCTTCAATTTTGACAAACAAGGAATTCTTGACAGTAGTATCAAGATAAAATAAATTACCTTTAGATTGTTCACCAGTTCCAATCAGATTTCCATTAGTACCATAAATCTTCACCTTTCTATTTTTAAATTCTATTCAGTGACCAATATTGTTCAGTTGTGTAACACTCAAGAAATTATAGTTCAGTCCTTTAACCCAATATGCATCATTATATTTCATCCTCTCATTCAATATAATAGATACTTTTCCTTTCACAGGGCATTGAGCATCATTTCCAAATCTAACAAATCCTCCATCATACTCTTATAGGTTCTCAAACTTGTCAATAGCACTAGTCATATGATGTGAACATCCAATATCAATAATCCATGGGTCAGGTTTACTTACATGAGAAATAAGTTCTTTTTGATCTTCATGCTTTTCTTCATCTGAGTCTTCCTTTACAACAACATAGACAACTTCATATCCTTCTTTAGTATCATTAGATTCACCATCGGTTACACCTTTCGTATCTAGGTAGCAAGAATTCATACCTGTATCCTTGTAATCTCTAAATCTTTAGTGTGGGTTGTCTCTTTTGTCATTCTTATCAATGTTTTCATTTTCAATAAATCTACATGAAATGTGACCAATCTTATTACAATTTAAACATTTCAAGGGTAATTTTCCTTTTTACTTTCCTTTACCTCTTGGTAGTCTTTTAGCCAGCAATGATTCCAATTCTCCTTGATCTTGTTCTTCAGTTAGAGTATTATCATATTCATTGAACTATTGTGAATCTCTTTGTCTTTTCTTGATGTACCAATGCTTAGAGTTGACTTGAATGTAGTTTCAATGGTCAATAGACTATCATCATAATTACTTGGCTCAAATGTAGTTATCGTACCGATTAAGGCTTCAAGAGTAACAACATTATTCAGTATAGATCTCAATTATTGAATAGAAGATACTCTAATAGAATACTTAGAAGAAAGAGTTCTCTAAATTTTACTTACCACTTCTTCATTAGTCAAAGTTCCACCAATACCTCTAATAACATTGACAACTTCCTTGATTTTGTTGCTATATTATGCTATATTATTTTCATCCTTCATCCTCATTTCATCATACTTTTCTCTAAGACTATCAACCTTAGCTTATTGAACATGTTGATCTCCTCCATATATAAGTGTAAGCCTTTCCCACATCTCTCTTGAATTAAAACAATCCTTAACATCATTGAATTCAACATAGATGAGGGAAGAAACAATCTCTATCATAATTGAGTTATGTTCCTACTTTTCTCTCATCTAATCAACTGTCATAGGTATGAAAGGTAGTGGAGTGTAGTCATTATCTAGAAGATTAGTGTAGACTCTCCAATCCTAGATAGGTAAAATCTCATCCTACTTTTCCATGTAGAGAAACTTTCCTTGTTCAACTTAGGTACTTCTCTCCTATACATATTTGGATCTTCTACTCTAGTATTTTAAACTTATCTCTTTAGAGTACCTAGCTCTGACACCAATTGTTGGATTACAAAGAGGGGGGGTGAACTAGTAATCTACGATTCCAAATACCTACAAATATTTCTCTAATTAACTTGATGACACCTCAGTGAAACACACTTCACAAATTACCAACAACAGTTAATAAATTTTAACAATCAGTAAATCATTCACACGGTTTATGTATCACATTAAACAATAATATTTAATGTGGAAACGCAGCTTTGGGAAAAACCACCGTGGGAATTATCACCCACTAATAAAATACTCTTCTCAAGTATACCTAGTGAAGAACAAGTCCTGTTAAATATTACATTACATAGTATTAGGTGTGACCCAATCAAGGGATTTACCTTAGATCTGTGAGGATCTTCACACTGTTAGGAGTGGTCTAGATAGAGGGATTCAAACACTCTTTAGAATGATACCTTTTTCAAAGATTTTACAATAAGACTATTAAGTCCACTATGTTAAGAGATATCTCTGTTACAAATGCTAATACACAATAGTAAATAGATTGACCTATAAACTTGAAACTATCTTTATATAATCAGATCCTTCGTGCACTCTTCTATCTTTACTTTAAAATTTTGAAAAAATACACTTAGAAATAACATTTGGAAATTAAATCAAGGTTTTTAATTGTAATTGTTATGAGATTCCTAGTTTTGCATTACAATTTAAGAAATAAAATATTCTTATAAAAAAGATAATAGTACAAAGAGAAATTATTAATAGTATTGTTGTAATATTGAAAACGGCTTGCAATCATAGATTTAGCCCTAGCGGGGTAGTATCATCTAATATATTCAAGGCATATTTGACTAGCTTTAGAAATATAGGAAAATCGGATCTAACTCCTCACTTCACTTATACCAAATATGTAGTGGGGATCTCCAATTCCTTTTCTCCCCTGGAAAAGGAAGTGGCAGTGTCTCCTCTGATTGTTTATAACCCTCGTAAGGATGGTTATGACCACCACTTCAATCCAAAATGCAAAATCATGATAAACCCAATAGTATTCTCAAGATCAATTTATAATCGAATAGGCAAAGGATTGTCAAAACACTAAGCAAAACCCTAGCCACAACTCAAGCTAAGAATGATAAAAGGAAATACAAGAGAAACAAAATAGATTCAGCAAACAAGATGAAGGATCATCGTTAAGCCCTAGTGAAATCCACCAATATATATCCCAAAACCCTTCTGCACATAGACAATAGAAGAAAAAAGGTGGAAAAACCCTAAGAATCTCAAGATTTCCAAAAGAGGAATCCCTCAAATGAAGCACCAAGGGTGGCCATGGGAGAAAAATGAATCCCTATTAGCACTAGGAACCTACGCAGCATGCCATCCCATAATAACGAACCTAAAAGTGACAAAAAATCATCCACTATCATTATCAGTAATGACATTTCCAATGAAATCTGGGAAAGATGTGAATCACATGGCATATTCTCTATTTGGGAGGGTGAATCTGACCATATCTCAGCCTTATAAAAATGGTTCAAAGTGGCTCTGGATACATAGGTAAATATCACTATCATTGACCATAGCTCTTTATTTAGACTGTTCATCTAAAGAAATAATCATAGCACTGCTAGATTCAGAAAATATCTTCTTCAAAGGCTTTCATATAAAATTCATAAAATGGAAACAAAATTTTAAAAGCAGCGACCTTTCTAATCTAAGAAAATGGGTATGTTTCAAAAATTATCCTGTAGAATTGATGCATCATAGCTTCCTAAAAAAGATAAGTAGTCAAATAAGAACAGTAATTGGTTTTGGAGATAATTACATGATCAACTCCGAGGTCAAAATATTGGTAGAAAATATAACAAATAATTTAAACCCAATCAAAATCATAACAAACCATAGTCTATATGAACTAAAACCAGAAATATACTATGGTAGCATTGGAAAATATGTGGACATTTTCATTCTTGACTCTAACGATGATTTTTTTAGGAATCTATGAGACCTCCAACCTATCTAATCTCTTGGAAGATTTTATTAATCACGAACCTACCCCGGCCAATCCCAACACTTCCAGTCAACTAGCTCATAACCCCACCTCTCACCTAGAAACAAACCCTACATCCCCTTTGTCACCAAACCAATCTGAGCATCATTTTTACCCCACCTCCCCCACACATCCCTTGAATAAGGGGAGATTCCACCAGCAACCCTATCGAATCATATACAACTTGAGGCAGACAATGTAGAACCTTCATTGGAACCCTCCCTCCTTAATCCTCAGGATTGGAAGCCCCTCATTGATTTCAATGAACATACCTCTCCCCTTGAAGTAATCCACCTTTCTCCAAATCCTCCAACTCTCCTACCCTCTATCAATGACTTGATCCCCTTCTTTGCTCACCCACAAACCCACAACCCTAATACCTAGCCACCAAATCCTAATCTTAATTTGGACCCCTTCCTTCAGTCAAAGGTTTATAATACAACTGAAGAAATAATCAATGAAAACATAGCAGAGATTGTGTCAGATTTCATTGATATGGATACCATTAACAGTGAAAGAAATGAACTTATCCAAAATATTCAAGCACTAGATAATGAGGAACAAGATCAACAAATATTTGAAATAGAATTGGTAGAGCTAGAAGCTTTGGGAAATAACCCTTAAGTGGGATTATTCTTCACGGAGGAAAGCCTAATTGAAACTGACTTGGCAAAATATCCAAAAAAGAGAGGAAGGAAATCCTTGGCCGAACTTCACAAGAAGGATGCATATTTAATTAACCAAACTAAGATCACTAATTTAATTCATGCAAGGAGGGGGAAGTTCCCACCCAAGGATCAATGAAATTCCTCTCATGGAACATTATGGGCTAAAATGCCCCTAACAAGCAACATTTAATAAAATGTTGTATTAATAAATATAAACCAAACCTATTACTAATATAGGAAACCAAACTAGATAATGAAGGTCTAACCAACTTCAAAAGAAAATTAGGTTTTAGGGAATTTTTCAGTGCCCTAGCTAACAGAGCTTCAGGGGGGTTGTAAATTATTACAGATCCAAGGAAAATCATCTTCACTCCAACATCCATTAATAAACACTGGTTAAGTGGAAATATCAAATGCCTGAAATCTAATTTAAAATACAACATTTTGAACATCTATGGACCAACTAGTTACTTAGATAGATGAGTATTATGGTAGGAAATCAACACTTTTTTAAGTTTTACCCCTAACCAAACCTTCATCATTGGAGGATATTTCAACACCATTCTAGACCCTTCTAAGAAATTGGGAGGGAAAACTATTAATCCTAGATCCATGGAAGAGTTTGCAGAATGGATTAACAATAATAGTCTTGTGGATTTGATCCCATGAGAGGGAAATTTCACCTAGACCAATATGAGGTAGGGTAAGGAAAACATAGCAGAAAAACTTGATCAGTTCTTCTGGAAAGGCAATTGGCCAAGTTTCCCTTTTAACCTTAAAGAAAACATTCTTCCTTTTCCAAGTTTTGATCACTTCCCTATCGCTCAAGAAATTTTGGGTGACACTAAACCCCAGGGATCCCCCTTCAAATTCGAGCAAATGTGGCTCAAAGATGAAAAATTACTTCCCTTGATCAAAAAATGGTGGGAAAATCTATACTTTAAAGGTTCCAAGATCTTCATAATAGCCAACAAGCTCAAGAAAATAAAAAACAACTTAATATTATGGAATAAAGAATAGTTTGGCAATATCTTTGAAAACAAAGCCAAAATTGAACTAGAACTAGAGCACCTGAACTAAAATATCATATTTCTTGTCATGAATCAGGAATCCTACCAAAAAGAAAAAAAATCTTAAAATTGAATTATAAACTATCCTAGCTAAGGAAGAACTCTTTTGGAAACAAAAATCTAGAGAGACCTAGCTTAAAGAGGGAGATAAGAACATAAAATTATTTCACAACACCAAAATAAGAAGAAACACCAACAAAATAACACAAATCACCAACTCAGAAGGAACAATAATTGAATAACCCAAAACCTTAGCGGAAGAGGCTATGAAACATTTTAGAAATACCCTCAACAATGATGATTCATCTGATCTAACCAGCTAAAATATACTTCTAGACAACATACCTCAGACGATCAACCAAGACACCAACAAAGTCCTTAAAGCAAAATTCACCATGGAATAAATAGGTAAGGTACTCAAATAAATGCAACTAGATAAGACCCCAGGCCCTGATGGTTTCCCAGACATGTTCTTTCAAAGATGTTGAGAATTCATGGGCCCAAAAGTAGCAGATGCCCTAGAAGGAATAAGAAACTCTGGCAAGATTCTCAGAGAAATCAACAATACCTTCCTAGTCCTAATTCTAAAAAAGGACAAAGTAGAGAGTTTTAATGATTGCAAACCTATAGCCCTTTGTAATACTATCTACAAATTACTATTTAAAACTCTAGCCAACAGAATGTAGAAGCTACTTCCTATCATTATTAGTGAAGAATAGACTGGATTTGTACAAGAACTATCTATCTATGATGGTATTATCATAGCACAAGAAGCAATTCACTCTACCAAAATGAACAAAAAACCTAGCATGTTCATAAAACTATACATTAGCAAAGCCTATGATAAGGTTCACTAGAGATTCTTATGTAAAATACTAGAAAAATAAACATCCTAACAAATAGGAAAGTAAACCCAAACAATAAAAAAGATTCCCTCATTTGGACAAGCTCCAAGGATGGAAACTATAACACTAAAGATGGTTACACACTCCTAATGTTTTAACACCAATACAATAAGACATATCTCCCCCTTTATCTTTGCCTAGGAAAGGACATCTTACCTAAGCCATGACTATTCTCATGGATGGCTATCAAAATTTTTTTTATCACAGCTGACCGTTTCACCAAAATGGGCTATGAGGGCCCAAGTAGATGTTGTCTTTGTAAAGTAGAATCTGAAACCACCAATCATACCCTCTTAAACTGCCCATGCTCTAGGAAGTGCTGGGAATGGCTATGTGCCAAACTAGGTTTCATATTCACATTCCAAAACAACTTATTAGAAATGTTCTGTTAGGAATGGGACACTGAGAGGGAGGGGGGGGTGTGAATTAGTGTTCACTATATTTAATCTTTTTACTTTACTCTTTAAAATTAACTTAAATGCTTAAGTATTGAAAGGAGCATTAACATAAATAAGATAGATGAACACAACACATAACACCAATATGGTTACGGGGAAACCCAAATAGGTAAAAACCCCAGTGGTAATTGACACCCACTAATAATCTGTACTAGTGTCTTATGATCCTTGCTAGAAGATCCTTAACCCTGTTAGGAGTTGTCTTTACAATTCTTTTAGTACAGTGACCTTGTCAAGGGTTAGACCCTATTAGGAGTCTTTTATAATAACCCTATTAGGGGTGGGGACACACTATCTTAGATCTCACTACTCAAGTGGTGAAGGCTACAACCTTCCGATCTCAGATACACTCTATATTTGCTAGATGAACTAGTGCTATGACACTACTTGTCAGATCAGTTCCTTTGATGCACTGATGCTTTGACCTCTTGCAAAGCTCTAACACATCTTATCAAATCTTTTCTCACTTCTTCTTTTCTTATCTCAACTCTATAACAACATCCATGCTAATTACAAAGGGTGCATCTCATATTTATATGTGCTACCAAAATAATTAACTAGGTCGACCTATAACTGATTACATACAATGCTTCCAATTGAATTGGCTCAAGCGTGTTTACAAAAAAATTTAATTACATGTCTACAATATAATTAAAATAGGCACATAGCCTTTACAAAACAATTTTATCATCGCTAAATAAATTACCAACAGTCGATTGTATACTCTGTTTTGTTTTGGCATTCATTGTCTGTGTAACTTCAACTATCTGTATCTTTGTCATATTGAATCTTCTGATCATGCACTC
The DNA here is from genome assembly GCA_027943335.1 of Chamaecyparis obtusa. NCBI lineage: Eukaryota > Viridiplantae > Streptophyta > Pinopsida > Cupressales > Cupressaceae > Chamaecyparis > Chamaecyparis obtusa. The sequence goes on from BSBK01001734.1 coordinate 208,871, forward strand.
TTAGAATAAGCATGAATATACTCTTACCATCTTATCTTCTAGGGCACGTACCATAACTCGGTCACATGCATGTGCGCTTATGCTATGAACTACTGGTGCTCTGCTAACTGTCCAGTCTTCTGTACTTAGCCAATTTTTGATCTTCTGAAGATGTGTGCTGACTCCAAAACACTATATGACTTTTTTTCCATAATGAAAACACTATATTAAGTAATATACAACACTATAGTCAACTTTCCAACAATCTCCCCCTTTGTCATTGATGGCAACAAAGGAATATGGAAAAGTTACTATCTGTCCTCTTGTACAAAAACGTATAGCTCCCTTAGTCTTATTACTATACATCTTCTTTACATATCTATAACTCTATATTATATACATAGTCCTCCTTTGACATTAATGACAAAGGTGCTAAAAAACTTATTTTCTACATGTACTTATAGGGAAAGCACATCCGGATATGCTATTTGCAAATTGTGGTTCTCTTGCTTCCAGAATGCAATCAGTACATTGACTGTTTGGAGATGGGTGCATAATGCATAAGTCAGCTTCTCCATATTCTCCAAATATGAGCTAGGACCTTGCTCATATGTCACCATGGTGGCATCGATCTCCTTGATATTTTGATTAAGCACATCTAGGGAGGGCGCAAGAGCATTCCTTATCTATGTTTTCCTTGCCCTTATCTTAGACATCTCCTTTTTTACTCTTTCAATCTTGCCAATCTACCCTTGATATACATTATTACACATATTTACATTAGTGGAGGGATCTTCCATATATTTCCTTAGATTCTCTATCATATCCTCTACCTTTTGGATCTTCTAGTATAGATTAGTTGTTAACTTGTCCTGGTTCATGAAGTTAGCAATAATATTCTTGCCCTTTGCAGAAAACTCCTTCAAAGATGCTTGACCAATCTTTAGATAACTTAGGTCAAGTGAAAAGTTGCTAACCAATTCAATGAGCCTCTTCTTCATATACTTTTCTTCTCCAACTAGGGATGCAAATTCTTCCAAGCTAGAAAAGTTTGTTTTAAAATTTGAAAGAATTGTGCTCACATCATCCACTGAGTGAACCTTAGATACTTTCTTGTCTGAAGGTAGTAGGTTTTTGAAGATGTTCACTTACTCAACAAATAAAGGATTCCTCATTACCTATTTTTCCTTTTCTTTCTCCATGTCTAAAATGCTAATCTTGATAAGGTCTTCTTCTCCCCAAGAATCCAGTCTAGTGGTGTTTGGTGTCAATCTTGAAAAAAATGATACAGGAGTGATAGGATTGATATCCACTACTTCTTGCTTTACTCTGATTGTCATTTCAATAGATGGTTCATCTATTGGTTCATTTCCTTTTACCTTTTCTTCTCCTTTTTTTTATTTCTTTCTCTTTTTGTGTTTCTTTTTCTTCTTCTTTTTCTATCTCTTTTTCTTCTTTTTGTGTCTCTTTTTGTGTCTCTTCTTCTTTACCTTCTTGTTGTATCTTTGGTGGATTTCCACCACATAGTGTTTCAGCCTCTTGTGTGCTTACTAAGGCTTCTTCAAACTTGTCCAAGTCCTTACATGTGACTGCCATTGCAATCTCAACATTATCAATAATGATAGTGATATCCTTTAGTGACTCTTTCATGGGCACAAACTTTTCTGCCTCTGCAGGAGTTTCAAATGTAGGCGTTGAATCCTGAGGACCTGTAAATGGTACAGTTGTGGTCTCTGACTCCTTGGCTACCTTTGTGGGTACTTGAGTTGTGGGTGCAGTAGGTGGGTACATGTGTCTATTCAAGAAAACATTCTCAAAGGCTTTCTCTATTTCTTTTGCAACCTAGTCATAATTCTTATCCATGATATGTAATGTTTTTGTCTTGGTTCGAAGATGTGGTTTCACCAGATCTAAAAATAAAATTTTCTCCTCTAGAGAACATACTGGGAGACTTTCATCTAGAGTCTTTTCTCTTATCCTTTGATCCTCTTCAATGGTCTGTCTTATTAGGAATTCTAAGATATTCCACACATTGTCTGGAATCATTATCTTTAGTTTTAGGACTATCCTTTTAAACTTCAACATGTGTTTGATAATCATTCCATGAATTTCAAACTTTTCAATTTCACTATACTTCTCATAGAAATTTCCTACTTGATCTATCCTGCCTTCATCAACAATCCTTGTACTCAACACACTAAGACTAGGTTTGAAACTTACTTCTTGTTGCTCATGAGGATGGATGACTAGTGCTGATTTATTTCTTCCTCTTAGGCATTGCCTTATACTCTAGAGGAGCAGTAAGGTCAATAATTTTTGTGTGCACAGGAGGGTTATCATCTATTTTACCCTTCAGATCATCAAACTTCTCCACTTTTACCTTCTTCAATTTTGGATCATTAGACTCTGCCTCTATTGTAGATGCACTCTCAATTCCCAAAGCAATCTTTTCTTGTCTTGCCTTGTCCAGGTCTTCTTGAGTTACTCCATGAATTTTCAATATATCAGAAGTAACCTTGGTTACTTTTATTTTAGTTGCTGCAGTGTTTAAAATTGCATCAACTTCTCTTGTTTTCTCTTCATAAGTCCCCCATCTTGGCTCATTAAGGTCCTTAGGTGCTGATTGTATGCACCCTAAAATGGTCACCTAGACTTTGGGCCCCATTTATTCAATTTGTCAAATATCAATTTTCTGAATCAATGCTTTACAATATATTCAAATCAATTTCCTTGATCAAATCATAACTATTTCAATCATTTCAATAATCTCCTAAGGTTTAATCATGTCATCAATAATTTTATTTAATTAAAAGAAATAATCCCTTTTAAATAAATAAAATAACTTTATTTAATTGAAAGTAATATCTCTTAAGTAAAATAAATTCATTTAATTAAAACCCTTTTTAATTAAATGATTTTATTTTATTTAATTAATATTCATCTTTTAATTAAATAACCTTATTTTATTTAATTAAAAGAGAATTATTCTTTTAAAATAAATAAAATCCTCTCAAAAGATCTTTTTTGATGGAAAAGGAAATAAATCAAATAAAAACAAAACAAAAATCCTTTTCCTAATTCTTTCAATAAATTTTATTTAATTAAAAGAAATATTCTCTCTTAAATAAATAAAATAACCTTATTTAATTGAAAGAAATATCTTTTAAATGAAATAAAATCTTTTTTAATTAAATGATTTTATCTTATTTAGAATAATATCTCTCTTTTAATTAAATAATGTTATCTTATTTAATTAATAGAGAATCATTCTTTTAAATAAATAAAAAATCCTCTTAAAGCTCTTTGTGATGAAAAAAGGGAAACAAATAATTAAAAATAAATAAAATTTCTTTTCTCTCCAAACTTTCTAAAATATGAGCTTTCTTTCCTCTTTTTTGGATTTATCCCACATTGATCTTGGAGATGCATTCTTGTCATCAGTTTGTTATATAAGGAGCCCTCTCCTTCTCAATTAAAGATCTAGAATTTTCATACCGTTGTTATGCTGCAAGTTTTCTTGGCGACATTGGAGCTTTGGAGATCATTGTTTTAGCTTGCATAGTTACATATAGATTAATATTCATAAGCATTTGAGTTTAATTTATTTCATTGTTTTAACTTAATCCCCATTTCAATAAAGTAGTTTATTTCTTATATTGCATATAGATTAATTTTAATAAAATAGTTTATTTCTTGCAATCATATAGTTTAATCTTCATTTCAATAAATTAGTTTATTTTCTTGCATTTGCAATCATATAGATTAATTTTATTTTCATGCAAGAACTTGACGATTCAATGGAGATTAGCATTTTTTCTTCTCATCCTTGAATATCTCGTTCTATGGTGTACTTGCATGGGTTCAACTCAGTCATTCTGAGCACCTCATAACAATTCATGCACTCCATAGATAGAGAGTTGTGAATTGATATTCGAGAGTTCATTATTGAGTATCCTTGAATGCAAGGATTCACAGAAGTGTGACACAAATCCATCACACATTTTTGGTGCCCACCGTGGGATAGAAAAGATTAATTTCTGGCCTCATTCTTGATTGGTTTTTCAATTTTAGTGTTGGTTTCAGGCCTTGTACGGCCATGTACAGACTAGAAATCCTATAATATAGTAATTTATGGATATAATGATGAATCCTCTTTCTCATGATTTTAGTTTGGTTCATTTTTATAAAGAAATGAATAAGTTATGATCATTTTGGTGAAAGTGGGTATTTGCAAATTTGAGATTCTCTGAATATAGTCAGATTGAAGCATCTGGTACGGACAAATTGTGAAGAATAAAGACCTATAATAATATGCATTGGAAATATACATGAATTTTCTTTCATTTAATTTTGTTTTGAGTCATTTTTATGCAGATTTGTGAAAGTTACGGGCATTTGAGTGAAAACTAGTTTTTAACAATCTGCATTGGAGTTGTAGGAAATGATTTGCTCTTAGAAAATAATTTATGAATGGGAAAAATAAATGGCTTACATATTTGGAAACTAGATTCATTAATAGTTTCTATTAAATTGGTTTTGTTTCATTTGAATTCTTTTTGAGAAAGATATGTGATTCCCTAGGCAGGGTTTGGTGTTTTAAATCTGATTTATGACAGAAAAATTGTAGTCTGAAAAAGTTATTGGTTGAGGAACCAAATAGAATCATAAGACCTTGTAATTTTGGGAAATGATAGTTCTTGATGTTGGCTAAAAACTTCATTCTTTCTAGAAATTTTAATATTGTGATTTTATGGATCAAATAAATCAATCTTTAAAAACTGTCTTGAAGACAACAATGTTAAATCAAACTCCTAACAATTGATTTTCATATCTAACCATCTTAGGGTTTTTTTCGGATGTGTGCTAAATGTTGGAGTGAAAATATTTGGACCTAAGGTGAGTTCTTAAAATCTCTATAACACTTGGTTTGGGCATAAAATTAATCTCTCATGTGTTTGGCTTGAGTGTTACACGCTTTCATAGATCACATTTTTGATGCTCTTAATGGGAAATGAATGAACATAGATTTTTTTTTATGCAAGTTTGTGTTTAAGTGCATGCTTGTCTTTTAACTCTAAGTAATTCTTGGTCTCAAATATCAAAACATATCATTGAGTAATCTAGGGCATGGATTCGTTCCTAGTTTACATGAAGAGTTAAATGCACCACTTTGTGGACTCACTTCATGTTTACTTGGAAAGTTAAATATTCCATGATTCAAACCCTCTTGCACTTATGAGTAGTATTGATAAGCAGTCTTAAATTACTTATGATTGATCTAGATTTATATCTTGGGTTATTGGACTCACTCATCCCGTGTTTCGGCAGAGTATAAATATCGGGAGGTGAATCCAAAGACACCTTTCTTGGGAATGAGTTAGATTTCACTCTTGGCTAAGCCTCAAAGAACTTTATACCTTTGAGAAGTGAAGGAGGAGATTTGGGTTACCATCTCCCCCTGGCTGTGTGATTTTGGATTCTTCTCATCTACGGATTTGTGCCTCACGTACCTTGCGTATATCGAGGACACCCTTTAGAAAAGTCATGTATATCCTTGTAGATAGCTTGCTAGGATGTTGTTGTGTTCTACGTGCCTGCTAAAACATTTTCAAGAACATACACAAGTAGAATCTTTAAGGAGTAGCATACTAAGTCACTTGATTGTTCGTGTGCAAGGTTGCTTTGCCCCTTGTTCATTGTTTGAAGACAAATGCTTCCTTGAACTCCTTGATTGTTGTCTTATGTGCTTGATCAATGATAAAAATCTGTTGATGTACTTGATCTTTTAAAACGAACACAAAAACTGAGTTCCTGAGTTGAAGCACCAACCTTTTTACAACTTGCTTGATTTTCTATCCTGTCATTAGAGACTTGTCTTTGTCCTCTAGGGATAGCATCATTTGGTTTACAAAGTCACCTTGGAAATAATTGTCAAGTTAAAAAATTTTGGTGAGAGTTTATCTCTAGAATTGTTAGCCACATTCTTGGAGAATTTTAGTACTCTTTTTGTCCAAACCATTTCCATCAAATTCAATTTCAATTATATTTTGGCCTAGTCCAACCTCCTAATTCAAAAGTGCAAGGGTAGTCACCCTTTGATTTGAGGCACCTCTTTGATAGTGTTGGTAATGCCTTTTGCAATTTCTATCTTACCATCTCCCTCTGGACATTAGAGAACTTTGATTATCCTAGTTTGGTGTTGACATTTGGTGAGGCCATCTTATCACCAAGCATCTTCAATTCTCAGTCTTCCTTGGTTAGTCTAGGTTAGATCCTAGGAGCTGTCATGTTGCTCAACATCCAAACAAACGTTAATGGTATCAATTACACAAGATGACTCTTGGTCTTCTTCTTTCTTCTTCCCTTCCCATGTTTTTCTTCTAAAGTCTTCTATTCCCATGGAAAATTCTTCTTCTTCCTCTTGATTCTTTTCCTCTTACTATCTAGTCTATTTTCTTCTATTTCATCTCTTCTATCGCTTCCATGCTTGATTCTTCTTCTTCCAGAACCATGAATTACAAATATCTTGATATGGAACCTCATTTGAACATGGATGATCTTGAACTCATTTCTCAATTCGAAGAGTTTTGTTCCTCTAATAGTCCTTCTAAATATGGAAAAGGTGATAAACTTAAGATAAAAATAGAAAAAAGATTAAAGGAGTCACCCACTTTTTATAGGATTATATGTATGATCCTGTCACAACCTCCTTCCAAAATTCTTTCATCTTCTAAGTCTTCTCATCATTCTTCATCTTCTAAATCTTATCATGATTCTTCTAAACACTATTCACATTCTTCATCTCCTAAATCTTCTACGTCGTATCACGATTCTTCCAAAAACTATTCGCATTCTCCATCTTCCAAATCTTATCATGAATCTTCTAAACATTATTCACATTCCTCATTATCTAAGTCTTCTTCTTCTACTAGGTCTTCACCTTCCTCTTCTTCACAATCTCATTCCTCTTCTACTTCTCCCGAGAGTCTTACTTCTCTTCATGAGACATACCATAATGAGCAACAGGATAATCTTTGTGATACCTCTTCTATGAAGACTGACACACCCACCTATGATGACTATGACGATGGAAAATTTGGCCATACCTATGATGCTTCTATTCCTAAGAGTCCTCCTAGTCATGTCCTTGTGCTTACTAGAAATGGGTCATCATATTGGAAAGATCATGATGGTGATCCATATGATTATGATTTTGAAAGAGAATTTGATGATTTCTATGAACAATACCTTGATGATGATCCATCTATTAATACTGAGGAGTATAGAATGCACCGTGCTGATTTGAAATGTAAATATCATAAGAATGTCTCCTCTAAAAATTCTCTTGCTGAAAATAAAGACAACACTCTCAAACAAGATCATATTAATGTCAAACCTTTGTCTTGTGATGGTTCCATTCCATCCCCTACTTCTTCCAATACTCCTACATCTCCTAAAGTCACCAAGTCTTTCAAATCTTTCACAAAACCTGCATCCGACATAAATTCTAATGCTTTCCATGCAGTTCCCTATAGTTATCCTCAAGGGCCATCTCTTAAAGATACTCAAGCTAACCTTCACTTGGATGAAAATACTTTTGATAATGCTAAATCTAAAGATCCTAAGCCTTTATGCACTATAATGCCTACTTTAGTTATTCCTTCACCATCTCTGCCAAAGTCTTCCATACAACTCCAACCTGCTTCCTTGTCCTTAGAAGTGGCTTCATGTCAAGAGGACTCTAAAACTGATACATAAAAGAATATAAAAAAATATCAAGATCAAGAACCCTCCATGTCATCCACTCCTTTTCATGATGTTCTCTATCTACATCATGGTTCTTTTGATCCTTTACGCCCTTCCTCATTTATTCCACCATGTCTTAAGTCTTCTCCGAAGCAAGATCAAGCTACTACCCACACCGTTGAGCTTATTGATAATGAAAATAATCTTACCACGCTTTCACTTTCCAAAGATGATACTTCCATTAAGGTTATTAAAAATGGTGTTGTTACTTCCGATGTTAAGCCTATTCAAGAGACAAATTCTGCACTTGTGCTATCCAAAGATCCTTGTCAAGATTAAAGTCTTCCATCTTCTTGTTCTACCATTCCATGTTCACTTCCACTTTCTACTCTTCCTAAGTCTTTGCAAGCTTTGAATGATCCTATCAAAGAAAATGCTCTTATTCAAGATGTCCAGGATCCTATTGAAAATTCTAATGCTCACTCTGAAGATGATGATATCCTTGGTTGTCATATAGATGTTGATGAACTTATTGATTATCCTTTTGCATCTTCCACTTCCATCCTTGTACCTCTTCCACCACTATCAAGGGCTTCATGTCTTTCTTCCATCTTGGGCCCTTATGTCCCTTCACTTTCCCCTCCTAACTCTCCTAATTCGTTATCCATTTTGGGTCCTTACGTCCCTCTATCTCCTATCTTTCCTCAAGATCAACATAGAAGCATACCTTTGAATCCTTTTCATCCATCCATCTACACCAGTCATATTATCCTTCTTCTTCCACACATCCCAAGTCTTTTGGAAGTAACTTGAATGTTCAATATAATAAAAAGACACAATACAAGAATCCATCAAAGAAAGAAGATCACCATGTCTCCATTAATCGACATGGGGGCATAAAGTCAAAAGAGATATCTAAGAAAAAAACTACAAGACAAGTATGGGTTCCAAAATCCATCATTCAAGATATTCACACTAAGTCATCAAAAGGAAATAAAAAGCTTAAGGCTATATGGATTCCAAAGTCTCTCTTGAGAGAGTCAAATGTGGAACAAAAAGTGAAGTTGACATTCAAGCTTCCAAAGGCTTCCACACCATCTTCTTCCAAAAACATTCTTTCATTTCATGCACCTAAACCACAACCTCTGCTAAACATTCATCATATTCCTTCTCGTATTCCTTCATTCACATTTCCTCCACCCTCTCACCACCCTTCAAGGTGTGTTTTGATGTTGATCTTTCCTTCCTTTCCATCTACCCTTTCACAATCCTTCCATTCATTATTCTCTTGCCTTCTATCATTTTTCCTTATTTGCATATTTCTCCTATCTTCCAACTCTACTCACTTCCATTTTTCTCGTCCATCTTCCTTTCCCTATTAGTATCTTTGAGCATATAATTTTGAATCCTTGGCATATCATGGTTTATCCTTTCAAGGAGCATTATCTAAAAGCTTGCCTTCTTCCAAAAAATTCAAAAATTTAAAAAAATAGAAAAATTTGAAAAAAAAAAAATGAAAAAATTGAAAATGTGCCTTGGTGGAAACTTGGAAACAGGCACCTTGGTAGCAAGAGTAAAGAGAAATAAATTCATCCTATGGTGAAAACCACTCCCTTGTGGCACCTTGGATAAGTACCATGATGAAAACCTGGCAATCAGGCATCATGCGTAGTTCTTCTACATATTTCATGTATTCCATCTTCTCTCTTTGATCTTGACAAGGTTGATCTATACATGAACATTTGGCTATCTTGTGAGCTATCTTACGATGATCTTTCTTTCATTCCATTCATGTTTACCCTTCATATTTATTTTCCTCCATTCATTCTAGCCTTTCACTATCCTATTCCCCTTTGGTCTTGATCTAAAAAAAAAGAAAAAAAAAAGAGTAAAAAATGATGCTATGAAGTCTCTGGACATGTCTACTCCTTTGGACTACATCCTTTCCTTCTTTCGCACTACACTTTTGTGAGTTATCCTATGTTAGTCTTTCACTGCTTGTCCAAATATGCTTTACATGACAATTTTTCCCTAGCTTGGGTACTCTTGAGGAGTTTGTCTTTGAGGATTTCTTCCCTTCATTCTCCTTCATTCTTTTGTCTCCATCTCTTCCACCAGCTTGCTAATCCCTTTTGTCCTCCACCTTGCTAGACATTGGGACTACACAATGCGATCTTGCTTGGGAGTGTAATGCCCATTCTGTCTGGGGGCATCCTTTGTATATAATTATTGATCCTGAAAAAATCCAAAAAAAAATTGATATATTCTCAAAAAATTTCAAAAAAAATCATATATGATGTTGAAAAATTCTAAAAATCAGAAAATGTCCTGAAAAAATGATCATCTTAGTGAAAATCTGGCAATAGGTGCTTTGATGTATCTCAAAAAAATTATATATTGCAAAAATACCAAAAAAATTAAAGAATTCAAAAATTCAAAAAAAATAGAAAAAGTACCTTGGTGAAAACCTGGAAACAGGCGCCTTGGTAGCAAAAATACAAAAAAATTATAAAAAGTCCTGAAAAAATTCTTCAAGTGGTGAAAACTTAGAAACGGGTGCTACTTGAGGCCTTCACACCCCTATTTCTTAGCATGCATCCTCGACACTTAGCCTTTCTCCATCATGCCTTGTCCTTGTCACCTTGGCTTGGAATTGGTCTTTGTCTTTGTCTAGGGGGCATCACTGTGTTAGCTTTGGTCTCTGGGATATGCTTGTCTTTAGGACACCTCGCAAATGGTGTTTTTCAACACCAACCCAACTATGTTTTTCAACACAACCCTCGACATCGAGTGTTTTTCAACACTTATCAGTTTGGTCTTATCCCATTTGGCCATGTGATCTTACCTACTAGCAAGCATTCGATCCTTATCCTCAGAACTCAGTATTAGTTTACACACTTAAATTTTTAAATACAACACTTAATGCTTGAGATATGTCATGATCTTTTCTTTGTGTGCTGACTGTTATTGATTTTCGTTGAGTGTCCCTATCTAATAAGTCTCTCTGTGATACATAGCTAGAAGACTTCGGGCATGGGGCATGTTTTTATTTGCTTTCTACTTGTGGGTGTTGTCTTGAACCTCTTTAGTGTCTCTTGTTGTCTCCTTGACACACTCGGGAGATTTAAGGCATCATCCTTGACTATTTTTTTGCACAACTATTTTCATGGTTATCATGGCATTTATGCCTTGATGCGAGTATGGTTTTGCTACATTAAATTGGGTAAGCTAACATTGTAGTCATCTTGACCTTTATGTCTTTGATGCTCATGTTAGAATCTTTCCACATTCCAATCCGATATCAATCACATTCATATCTTCATAGTTGCATTTGTGACTAGTGATGATTGTGTGATCGTTCGATGTCTGGTAATAATGGCCCAATGATGAAAATAAGTTCTCTTACATTCTCTAATGAATGATGAACACAAAAAACCTATGTTACCCATGCAAGTACACCTTTGCATTTTCATGTAGCTTGCATTATTTAGACTTCATGTTAAATTTGCACTTTTAGGCTGCATTATGAGTTTGAGAGGGTTTCCTTCATCTTTCTTGTGGACTTTTAGTCAACTGTGGTCACGTTTTGATCTTCATTTCCTTACCTTCTTTCGTGATCTCAATCAAAATTCCCTATCTTAAACAGTTGATTGATTTTGGGGCATCTTCTTTCTGGAGGCAAATTCTCTTTCTTCTCTCCATTTCTTTCCATTTCTTCCAAACTTCTATCTTCCATTCGCTTTCACCCCACTTCTTTTCTTCTAATTCAACCTTGGGGCATAATCTTTCCTGCTGATCTACCTTGGTTCTATGATTTTTTTTTTTATCTTTCATCTTATGTCAAGAACCTTATGTTTAGTTCGATTTGATCAAATTTATCAATTTACTATTCCTCCTCTATCTCATTTCAATTTCGATCACGAGGGGGCAGTACCTACCAAACTTCATTGCTTGATTCAGCTTTATCAAATTTATCGATTGCTTCTCTTGGGGCAACCTTGCTTGAGATTCTTATCTCTTATTTGAGACTTGACAATTACCTATTCATAGGTGTTGGCCTTGTCTTTTTGAGTTTGCTTATCTATGTCCTGATGTGTTCCCATCTGTCGAACACACATCTGGGTTGTTTTGTGATCCCAAATCGATCTCACACTTCAATTCCATTCTTTGACTGCATGTGATCTCGAGTCGATGTCACATTAGTCAAAGAGGGGCAAATATATGCACCCTAAAATGGTCGCCTAGACTTTGGGCCCCATTTATTCAATTTGTCAAATATCAATTTTCTGAATCAATGCTTTACAATATATTCAAATCAATTTCCTTGATCAAATCATAACTATTTCAATCATTTCAATAATCTCCTAAGGTTTAATCATGTCATCAATAATTTTATTTAATTAAAAGAAATAATCTCTTTTAAATAAATAAAATAACTTTATTTAATTGAAAGTAATATCTCTTAAGTAAAATAAATTTATTTAATTAAAACCCTTTTTTATTAAATGATTTTATTTTATTTAATTAAAAGAGAATTATTCTTTTAAAATAAATAAAATCCTCTCAAAAGATCTTTTGTGATGGAAAAGGAAATAAATCAAATAAAAATAAAACAAAATCAAATAAAAATAAAAATAAATCAAATCATTTATTCAATTTGTCAAATATCAATTTTCTGAATCAATGCTTTACAATATATTCAAATCAATTTCCTTGATCAAATCATAACTATTTCAATCATTTCAATAATCTCCTAAGGTTTAATCATGTCATCAATAATTTTATTTAATTAAAAGAAATAATCTCTTTTAAATAAATAAAATAACTTTATTTAATTGAAAGTAATATCTCTTAAGTAAAATAAATTTATTTAATTAAAACCTTTTTTAATTAAATGATTTTATTTTATTTAATTAATATTCATCTTTTAATTAAATAACCTTATTTTATTTAATTAAAAAAGAATTATTCTTTTAAAATAAATAAAATCCTCTCAAAAGATCTTTTGTGATGGAAAAGGAAATAAATCAAATAAAAATAAAACAAAAATCCTTTTCCTGATTCTTTCAATAAATTTTATTTAATTAAAAGAAATATTCTCTCTTAAATAAATAAAATAACCTTATTTAATTGAAAGAAATATCTTTTAAATGAAATAAAATCTTTTTTAATTAAATTATTTTATCTTATTTAGAATAATATCTCTCTTTTAATTAAATAATGTTATCTTATTTAATTAATAGAGAATCATTCTTTTAAATAAATAAAAAATCCTCTTAAAGCTCTTTGTGATGAAAAAAGGGAAACAAATAATTAAAAATAAATTAAAAAAATTTTCTCTCCAAACTTTCTAAAAAATGAGTTTTCTTTCCTCTTTTTTGGATTTATCCCACATTGATCTTGGAGATGCATTCTTGTCATCAGTTTCTTATATAAGGAGCCCTCTCCTTCTCAATTAAAGATCTAGAATTTTCATACCGTTGTTATGTTGCAGGTTTTCTTGGCGACATTGGAGCTTTGGAGATCATTGTTTTAGCTTGCATAGTTACATATAGATTAATATTCATAAGCATTTTAGTTTAATTTGTTTCATTGTTTTAGCTTAATCCCCATTTCAATAAAGTAGTTTATTTCTTGTATTGCATATAGATTAATTTTAATAAAATAGTTTATTTCTTGCAATCATATAGTTTAATCTTCATTTCAATAAATTAGTTTATTTTCTTGCATTTGCAATCATATAGATTAATTTCATTTGCATGCAAGAACTTGACGATTCAATGGAGATTAGCATTCTTTCTTCTCATCCTTGAATCTCTCATTCTGTGGTGTACTTGCATGGGTTCAACTTAGTCAATCTGAGGGCCTCATAACAATTCATGCACTCCACAGATAGAGAGCTGCGAATCGATATTCAAGAGCTCATTATTGAGTATCCTTGAATGCAAGGATTCAGAGAAGTGTGACACAAAGCCATCACACACTGATAACAATAATTGAGCATATGCCTCTAGGATTGGCTGTTCAACCTCATATCCAAGTGGATGGATCCACTTTGTTCTTGGGTCCACTACTTCCATACAAGTTACATCAATTTCTACCATAAAGTAAATGCTATCTTTGTACTTTTCAACAATGCTTTCTGGAATCCTGTAACTCATCTGCATTTTGGCCCTAAATGTCTTCAATTCCAGTGTCATGTAGTCCTTTAGTGTACTCTCAGTAGTTGCCTTAAATGATATATGTGGCATTGTAGGCATACTCTTGTCCAAATACAAATCTGACACCTCTCCAAGAATGTGGAAGTACATGTATATGATCAAAGACCCAAACTTGAATATTTTGGTCTTGTCATGTTTAATAGATTTGATGTTGTCTATCAATTGTGCATGCAGGATCTCGCATAGATTAAACTCTCCATTTTCTCTCACAAGTCTTATTGTTGCAAAAATTGTGGGTGCTGACACACTGTTCAATCTGCTGGTGTGTTGAAACCGATACCCTAGTATCATACACATCAATTTGATGTCATTTTCCTCTATAGGCTCTATAGTCATTCCGTGCCTATCACTTCTTGATTTTCATGTTTTCTCAAATCCTTGCCTACTGGAAGAATGATGCCTTTCTTAGAGAGACATGTTATCTCATGGATTAGGTCACCTATAATCCTAACTGGTACTTCACCTATCCATAATAGGTCATCATGAATCTTGCTAAGTAGAATCTTTATCCATTCGGACTCATAGAACTCATATGTTGTAGCATATTCAATTATCGGGTGGTTTTCAAACTATGCATACTCATCCAGGAAGGTTTTATCTGGTTTCATCATGGTTTCTAAGTGCACTCTTATCCTATCAAGTCCTACTGGCTCCTTCTTAAAATATATGTATGCACAGATGTCTTCGACATACATAACACCCATAGGAGTATGAGAGAATGCCCCTTCTAGGTCATCCAATGTAGATTTGAATGGGTGCCTCTTAAATACATATCTTTTCTTTTCCACAACATCAAATACAATAGAAGTAGCCATCACTTACTTGTATATCACTTTCCTAATGGTTTCCAAGAACTTCTGAATCAGTGCAATGAATTAGGGCTTCCGCAACCAATCAAACACACTGCTTTGTTGGTGAATCAATCTGGAATCCTTCACAATCAACTACTAGGACTCTTGTGCTCTTCAATCACTCTGAACTCAAATGCAATGATTGATCTACAAGCTTCTATGTACTTTAAAGTAAAAATTCCACCATTAATGCTTGCCGCATAAACCAGACTTTCATTGAAATTTTCCAGATTTCATTCTACTATCAATCTGCTAGTGCGCTCTTGCACATAGGTTCTTCTAGTCTTCAAAAGGTTAAATTCAAAGGTGCATACTTTGAGGGTGAGTGTACCAGTCGCACAGGGGTCTAAAGCTAAATTAGCTCCCCTTATGACCCTAAGGGCCATTCATCCAGATGTAGAGGGTGCATCCATTGTGGATGCATCCAATACATGCTCAACAACCTTATCCTTCTTTGCCTATGACCAAATCATACTCACATCTTCTGAAGCTTTCACAAACTTGACTTCTCCTTCAGTATCCAATATTGAATTTTCTAGCTTTTTAGGGCTTTCTTGACCTTGCGTTCTTGATCTATAAAACTTTGAGATGTGTCCAGCCTTGTTGCAAGAGTGAAAAATAATTGGAGGCCTTATATTCCTCGGCACAATGACATAGGTTACCATTTTGCATTGTCTAGATGAGTGACCATTATAGTTACATATTTGACATGTAACATTTTGAGAGTTTCTTACATTTGGCTGATTCTAATTTCTCTGATTATGCTGAGTCTTTTTCTTCTGACTTGTCTTACAATTCATAGCTCTATGACCAAATTTATTGCATGAATAATAGTAACCATTGAAAGGTATTACCTCTTTACAACTCCTTGCTATATGTCCATGCTTGTTACATGCATAACAAGTTTGGTCTACTATCTTGCACTCATCTTTGGATGGTTCAACATTATCTTTAGTCTGACTTCCAGTCTCCTCAGCATCTGTGGTGTCTTCTGGTGCTTTCATCCTTGCTCACTTGTCATCAATTTGATTTTGTGCTTCATTGAATCCAATGCCACTGGTATCTCCTTTAAGCTTCCGAGCATATAACTGAGATTCTATCAGATAATTTCTTGTGTCTAATTTATCAATGTGATTCTTTTCTTCTTTTAACTCAAATTCCAAATTTTCTTTGTTGTTTCTTAGCTCCAAGATTTCCATGTTGGCTTGCCTAAATTCTTCATTCAGTTGAAGGTTCTCTTTGATCTGTTCATCATAGACTTCCTAATTGTTGGTTAGCTTGCATCCAATTGTTCAATTTGATCTTTAAGAGATGTATTCTCTTCATTTATCTTTTGACCATTATCCCTAAATAACTTGTAGAACATTCTTTTAGATCTTTCCTTAGTCTTTTGATGACTGCTTGAGCATCACTGAATTTTTCTTTTAGCTCTTCAATTTCTTTTTCAGATCTATCCAGGTCTTCAAGAGTAGCTTCAAGATTTATTTTCAAATGTTTCACTTATGTCTTGTCCATGATCTCCTCAAGTGGTTAAAATTATTTTCTAAGGACTAGAGTTCTGATACCAATTGTTAGGAATGGGAACACTGAGAGGGGGGGGGGGTGAATCAATGTTCACTATATTTAATGTTTTTACTTTACTCTTTAAACTTAACTTAAATTCTTAAGTATTGAAATGAGCATTAACATAAACAAGATAGATGAACACAACACATAACACCAATATGGTTACAAGGAAACCCAAATAGGTTAAAACTTCAGTGGGAATTGACACCCACTAATAATCTGTACTAGTGTCTTATGATCCTTGTTAGAAGATCTTTAATGCTGTTAGGAGTTGTCTTTACAATGCTTTTAGTACAGTGACCTTGTCAAGGGTCGGACCCTATTAGGATTCTTTTATAATAACCCTGTTAGGGGTGGGGACACACTTTCCTAGAGCTCACTACTTAAGTGGTGAAGGCTACAACCTTCTAATCTCAGATACACATTATATCTGCTAGATGAACTCGTGATGTGACATTGCTTGTCAGATTAGTTCCTTTGATGAACTAATGCTTTGACCTCTTGCAAAGATCTAATACATTTTATCAACTCTTCGCACACTTCTTCTCTACTTATCTCAACTCTATAACAACATCCATGCTAATTACAAAGGGCGCATGTCATATTTATATGCGCTACCAAAACAATTAACTAGGTCAGCCTATAATCGATTACATACAAGGCTTCCAATTGAATTGGCTCAAGCGTGTGTACAAAAAAATTCAATTACATGTCTACAATATAATTACAATAGGCACATAGCCTTTACAAAACAATTTTATCATCGCTAAAGGGTAAAAGTACAAACTTGTGTCACACTTTTATAAAGGAAAAGGACGACAACATTCAAATTTTTCAACTTTAACAACATAAAAGTGGCATTTGTGTTTAGAATTTGAAGATGATGTAAACTAATGAAATGTGTAAAATTTGATGAAGTTTATGCTTATAATTGTTTTTTTAAATTTTGAACAAAAATTGACATAGTTTTTTAATTTTTGAAGTCCATTTTTTTATTCCTAAAATATGCTGAAAAATTTAGGGTCTAGTTCACGTTAACAAACTATATGAAAATAATTTTTTTTTCCTTTGATTCCATAATATGTTACAGATGACATGTATAGCTAATGCATAAAAAAACAAAGATTTGATTTTTTTATATATTTTATCTGTTATAACTATCCAAAGTTGTTGTTACCCGAAATAAATAGTTTTTTGTTCGCATTCAATTTTCCCCATCAAATCTACACCAGTAAAAAAAGAAATTACATATTCTTGAAGAGGACTCTCTCCTCTAGTGTTAAATATAAAGTTTTAATTTTTATGACATGATTTGTTATTTTTAATATTTTTTGAACGAGCGTGTTCTTAAATGTTAAAATACCTACTTGAAGTATTTTTAAATTATAATATATTATATGAAATCAAAACATAATAAAAATTACATGACCGTAATATTGACTCCAAGCTCTACAAAAGGGTATTTTTAGATTTTAGAGAAAGGTGAATTTTGACAAAGAATTGAGGTCTAGAAGTGAGAACTTTTGTGACACCTTTTTTTGCTTATTTGGCTGCCACATGGGATGCCACTTAGGGGGTTCGACCGGACCTAGTCTGGCTGAACCAGGTCCAGCCCAACCCCCCCAATACCAAAAAATCTCCTTTGAATGAGCCACCAAACCCATTTTTTGAGTTTATATAGTTTTTCATGTAAGGGTTCCGGCTAGAACTATTTCGGTTGGAACCATTCTGGCCAGAACTCCCCCGCCACATCGAAGCCACATGGCACCTCATCTGTGCCATGTAGTATAGCCGAAATAGGTCTGGCCGGACCCATTCTGATCGAAACCAGTAAAAATGTCCTCTAGTGCAACACAGCTTTGTACTTTTATCCTAAACAAATTACCAATAGTTGGTTGCATACTTTGTTCTATTCTGGCATTCACTGTCTATGTAACTTCAACTATTTTTACATCTTTGTCATACTGAATCTTCTGATCATGCGCTCTTAGACTAAGCATGAATATACTCTTACCATACTATCTTCTAGGATGCATACCATAACTTAGTCATACGCACATGCGCTTATGCTCTGAACTATTGGTGCTCTACTAACTGTCCAGTCTTATGTACTTAGCCAATTTATGATCTTCTGAAGATGTACGCTGACTCCAAAACACTATATGACTTTGTTGCCATAATGAAAACACTATATTAAGTCATATACAACATTATAGTCAACTTGCCAACATGTTCAAGATATGGCCAATTTACTACAAAAATAGCATTTATAACATCCTCTGGAAGATAGTCCCATCAATTCTTATATGGGAATTATGGAAAGAAAGAAACCAAAGGATTTTCAAAGATAAGCATATGAAATTTTACCATCTTATTAATAAGATCAATTCCATCATCATTGAAGTGAAAAATAATAGGATAATGAATCAAGCAGGGGAAAACAAACCCATGACAGCTTGGGATGGAAAAATGAGACAACATTGGAAAGGTCCTAAAACCCCTTCATGGTTCAATAAGCCCAACATGGACAAGACCAAACTTAGAAAAGAATGCATATGGCGACCTCCTCTTGAAGGAAGACACAAACTCAACTGCAATGGAGCTTCTAGAGGTAGTCCAGAGAAGTGGGTATTGGTTGTGTTGTACATGACTCAAAAGGAACCGAACTAACCTCCTTAGCCAAGCCACTAGGTTGCACCACTAATAATATGGTAGAAATGAGTGTAGTAGTGGAGGGCCTCAAATTATGTATCAAAATGGCCATCAAGGACCTCGATGTGGAAGGAAAATTTTGTATAACCATTAATTCTCTCAGGACCTAGTCCATACCTAATTGGAAATTAAGAACCCTCCTAGAATTAGCAATAACCATCTCAAAAATATTTGACTCCATTACTTTTAATCATATCTTCAGGGAAGGAAATAGGAGAATGGACACACTAGATAATATTGGTATGGATGGAACCATAATTAACCCATGGAACATATGATAAAAACTCAACCAACAAACATTCCAACTAGATCCCCTCACAGATAGGTATAGGACCCAACAAATAATTTTTTTACATAAACACCCATCTCAACAACCTAGGAAACTCAAAATTCTTTAACCCCTTTTAACTAACTTAGACCTCATATATAAAACTAACCAACCAATAAGTCAAAGCTTAACCCCACACATTGGAACCTCTTACCAAGCCTTCCCTAAATTCATCAAATAAATAAGAAAATATTTAATATTAATAATAATTCTAGCAAAGAAATATATTGTATTAATTAAATTAGAATATATCCCAACTAATAAAATTATTAGCATCATTAAAATATCCCAAATCATGACAAAATTAAATTATTAGCAAGTATCCTTCATTGTCACTTCTGCCAACTTAAAATTCAATGATAAAATGGAATACCTCAACAAAACATGAACTTCCCATGAGGTAAGTATCCCTAGGAAATCAAAGCATGTTAATAAGGCATAATCACTACATCAACCTCACATGAAGGAATTTATAACCATATCAAGAGACACCTAGACTGAAATAATAACCATCCACAAGTTTCCATCACCCTAAACTTCATCATTAATTCTCATTGTGTCCCTTAAACTTACCTTACCTAAGTTAAGATCTCATATGGCTCTTTCTAAAACCACCTAGACTCCTTGAGCAGGGTTTTTAAATTGGCACACTATCCCTCAATCCTATAGTTTAATCAGCCATTTTTTCTTAGAACACCTTATCCCCCATGGAGTCAAATATCCTTACCTTTCAAACCAATAGTGCTAGGACAATAGCCTTCTATGGACCCATTACCCTAGAGAGATGGAGTAGGATCTTGAAACCTTTAGATGATATCTCCAGGCGAGCCCTCATCAAATCCCTACGTTATCACCACTTTGATTATGGATTTACCTCCACACACTAATGGGAACCTGGTAGGAACACTCATTTCCTACATTCTTATGGCCGAGATCCCAAAAGAAGAGATAGTAGAACCCTGGAGGAAGATTTTTCTGAATAAATATCTTCATGGCCTAGAAAGAGTGGTCTTTAGCATTCATGACCACTTACTCATTCCCCTTCCCAAAGAATACATGCGGATGGATTTTGAGATGCTTCTCAAGCATGAAAACTTTACTTGGTGTCAAATTATCTTATTCGAGGACCAAGTCCTCTACAATACACATCGATCAAAGATGAAGATAGTGCCCTTTTCCTGACCAAATGGTTGAAGGTGGAACATAAAAACAACAACAAATGGACTCTGCATTACTTCCAAGAGAAAGGATTCGACATTACAAATGATTTCTCATCACTTCCAAAGGATAAGCTCAACTTGGAAATTAAATGCATAGCAAACAGGAATTGCCCATGGAAAAAAATTTCAAGGCTCCTCGAAAAGGAAGAAGAGGACTATGGTTCAGAGGAGGAAATGATCTTCATTCACCATAAATAAACTAGGTTTTCTATAGATTCTTTACTTTGTTATAAACTAGGCCTTTTTGTGTAGCAAGATATTACACTAGCAATTAGTTCTTTGAACTTTCTTATATTTGTTTTCTAGCTCCAGGATACTTAGACTCAGCTAATATTTCTAGCCATTTTTGTGTATCAAGATATCGAGCATATAGTTGCATCCTTAGACTGGGCACAATACTAAGACTATGTTTATATTTTCAATTAAAATTAGCATCTTATAGTTAAAATTGAGTCTGCTCCCCAACGTTATCGCAATTTTACATTGATTATACTTCAATATGTTGTTATACTAGTTTTGTTTCCCCATGGAGTTACAAGAGTTATGATCCCTTGGCCATTACAATTTGAGTTTAATGTAAAATCTACAGTTGTCCCAAACTAGAGAATACTAAAACTTGAAGTTAATCTCGGGATGAATATGTTTGTTATCTCAAAAAGGTAATAATTCCCAAAGATATGGAAAAAAATGTGTTTCTTTATTTTGAATTAGGATAGTATTTTTCCTTTAAGGAAAGGAATAAACTTGGTAAAACTAGAAAGAGGCCGTTACTATAGAATAGGATTTGTCTAAGGATAGAAGATATATAAGTAACCATAGGTGGTATCAACAAAATTCTACTAAAAAAATTTAATTTCACAGCAGTGAGAAAGTTAATGTAGACTTGGAAATTAAAACTAAATTAGTTATAATGGTCAAGATTATTAGCATAATAATTCCCCTAGAATAAACTCAAAAAAGACCACACCTATAGACAGTCATACACAAAAAGGACTACTTAACAGAAAAGGCCATAGATAAATAGGGAAACCCCTCAATGCATGAAGGAAACCAATGATCTTAGGAAATGGAGCAATCAAACAACTTATTTCCCAAGGCTTCCAGGCCTTGCCAATTCTTCTCTCTACATTAATAATTAACAAAAGCAATCTAATAATAATAAGTCAATATCAATCTAACTATTAAAACTAGAAAGATATACATGACAACAACACCATTGATCATCCACAACACCATGTAAGGCTCTTTCACAAGTAGATTACTATTAAATGATAACAATGAAAGAAGGTAAAATAATGGCTCCCAAATGGTAGGATCTAAACATTTTAATAAACACCTTCTCCAAATTTTATCAAATACTAATAGGTTTAATGTATGAGATGTGTAATTTATGATTGTTTAAGATCAACCCACATAGGTTATCCCTTCCAAATGGGAAAATTACACTAGGAGAATACTCTTGGTTACATAACAGGCACTATATCAAAATCAAAGTAGGACAATATGCAGGAATGAAGCTAGCAAAGAAATAATGTATACATGACGCTTCAAAATGTTTTTTTTTTTTGTAAATGTAAATGCTCATGTTTTAAGAATAATCGGGGGGATCCAGTTGTAAATAGGGGAATGCCCCCATACCCAAAATATCTAATTTTATTATAATTTTTTATGGATAATAATCCTTGGGCAAGACTAGAGGTTTTCTTGACTCCATTCTTTCCTACTAGTGCCTGCTTGAATGGAGGAATGTTTTGTAAAATTTTTATTAATTTAAACAATAAAATGTCAATGGCTTCAACCTTTTATCGACAAAAAAAATAGTACAAAGAGAAACAATAATATGAATTATGTTATTTTTTAAAATTTTATTAATTAAGTAAAAATATAGTCATCTTTAGACTACGATACCATACTTCTCAAATAATGAAATTCCACTTCCAATTAATCTTTTATAGAATAATTATTATGGTTGAAAATAGTCAATCAAAAGAATAAATTATTATAGTTTAAAATAATATTTTATATTATAATACTAATTTTTAACTATCAAGAGAAAAAACTTTTTTTTTAATGTGATTTTTTATATTTTCACATTGTCTATTGATTATGTTTTTGAGATATACATTTCAAACTTAAATAATTAGTGCGTGTAGACACCTAAAAATCCTTTAGAAAATAAAAGTATTTTTATTTTCTGAAAACTCCTGATGACATCATCATTTGTTAATTAATTAATTATTTAATTAATTTATTTATTTTTATGTCATTAATTCATCCTATTTTAATTAGACACATTTAATTAAATAATATCTCTCCAAACCATTCAAATCAAATTTGAGTGATTTTCCCCCATTTATTGAATCAATATTGGATAAATGATGTCACAATCCCTAAATAAATGAAATATTTATTTAAAGCCTCAAAAACCTAGAATCTTCTAGACATTCCTAAACCCTTCCAATCTTTCCTAAACTTCCCTAAACCTTTCCTAAACCTATTTAGGATATGTTTCCTGCATTTCCTAGCCTAATCAAGTCTTCTTTGACTTTTGGTCAAACCCATCCATTAATGAGCCTTATATACTCATTAATAGCCTCTTACACACTCTTTAAGGATTCTTATAGCCTCATAAAGAGACACATGTCTCTTCTTCCACTCTTGTTCCCTAAGCATACTTCCCTCGTGTTGCTCACACATGTGTGAGCAACCTTAACCACAATTAATCTAACCTTACCTCAGACTCTACCCAAAACCTTGACTCTGCCCCTAACTCCTCTTCCTAACCCAAGCCCTTGGCTTGAATCCTATAAATTCCCTCACTTCCTAAGATAAAAACACCAATTCACATCTTTTACATTGAGTAGTGTTATAATGCTAGATTAATCCTAGATCTTTAAGCTCTTTTCATATATGCTAGATTAACTCATTTTTTATGCTTTCTAACACATCCTAGAATAAGCTTAATGGATTGAACTTAGTTTTATTCAAGATTTTAAAATAATTCATGCATCACATCACATTTCTTTTGGTCTAAAATAACTCTAGATTAGTCATTTGTAGCTTAATCAAGTTTTCATCCTCATTAGGATCTTTAAGGCCGTAGGGGCAAAATGGGTGTTCTATACCTGGTTTTATGCCACTATGGGGTTCTTATGGTCCCTAATCCATCCTATTCCTTCCTAATAATCATTAGGAAATTGCTCCAAGTGATTTGAGAGGGTAACCACATCCCTAAAGCAAGAACAAATCAAACGATGACAGGGTGCTCTTGTTTCAACTCTATCTGAATGTCCTTGTGAATAGTAATTTTCTATATGTTAGGAATATGTTGTTAGGATTTGAATAATTAATGTTTGAATGTCTACACCTATTCCCAACAGGTTAGGTTCTCTCTGCACACAGTACACATATAAACAAAACATAATTAGAAGTTAATTGGCATACAATTTATTTTATTTTGTTTTCCAACTATTAAGATATTCTTTTATTTACTACATAAACATATTTTACTTGCTTTCGAATAATCTGTTTACTTTAATAGATATTTTTTAATTTAATTAAAGAATTATTTAAAATTCTTTTAGTAAGTTAGAATTCTCTAGGTTTATGAATTATCTAAGTTTATATTTTTATTTAAAAACAAAACTACCTTTAAATAGTTTAGTTTAGTTTATTTATATTTTTTATAAAATATAAATTACACTTAACCTCTTATAGACTATTTTTGGTGGGGGAATTCCCCACCTCAAAGTTAAAATGCCAACTTGAGAATGGACTTTATGACCTCATGCTTTATCAAGAAAGCTCTCACCAGTTGAAGAGGCCCCGACCCTAACTTCATACAACTAATTATAATATGATTTATTAATATAATCTTTTATAAGATAAAGTAATGTAGTTTCATATTTATACATTAAGTATTTGTTCTACATGTCTTGATTAACCTTTTTATATCTAATATTTAAATTATTCATATTCCATTCTTATTGCATACTAATAGATTGTGATAATAAATAAGCAATAAACTTTTAGATGCATTCAAAATTGATAATGCACCTACTAAAATCTATATGTTAAAAATTACAACTATGAATTATGATAAGTGCATTCAAATAATAATATTTTTTTATAATTTGCTTTAATTTTAAAACTATTTTAATGATATAGCGTCTATAGGCACCCACTATGAAAAAGTCCATAGAAAAAAACATTTATAATCTTGTCCATTCTATTTTAAAAAATCTATATTGTATAAATTATTTTAATAATAAATATAATTATTTTATTATTTTTAAATTTTTTTAAATAATTTACTAATAATTTAAACTTCGTATTAGAGCCATTACAATACTCGTGACTCAGCTAAGCATTGAAATTTATACAACTCTCAAATTTCCATGATAAACATGTATTTTAATATTTTATTCTTCTTCAATTTAAATTTTTTAAATATATTTTAATAACATTTAATTTAATATAAATAAACAAATTACCAAATGAAGTTTGAGCAAGGCGTGGGAGACATCTAGGTTAAATAGGAGCTCTTTTCCATTTATCAAATTTCCAAAAGTGCCCACGTGTCTTCCATGCATAAAAGGATTGTTGGCCTCCTTCCACGCACACCACCTACCATGAAAAAGTCGACACAGAGTGTAATGTTGTCGATCCTTTCTACAAATGGCTTGTTTATGAGCCTAAAGTTAGAAGGAGATGGCAGAAAGTTTCTCCTCATGCCTGAGAATTGAAAATTTGGCTACTTATGGATGACTAGGAAAATTTGATACTGGCATGGTAGGTATGGAAGTAGCTCAGTTTAGTCAATAGGACTATCCCTCCTCTACAAAATGTTGTTCTAGAGAAACCTTAAGTCCATACATAATGTCTTTTCCTCCTCTTCTACAACTTAATCACGATTTTTAATTCAACACAAACACCTCTAGAGGCTCAAATTTCCACAACTGAGTGTAAAACATTTGGAGAAAGAAAAACAAAATGAAGGTGGTGGCGATAACAACTCTAGGCGGTCCAGATGTCTTGCAAGTTCAAGAAGTTGATTATCCTCACCTCGATGATGACGAAGTGCTAAATATGAATATTATCTACAAGCGCCAAGATATGATCCTTGTTTTTCAATTTTAAATTTGCAGATGGTTTTTGCGACAGGAAGTACCAAAATTGAGGGTTTTAGAAGTAAATATCAGTATCAGCTGATTACTATTGCTGAAAGTTGAAATGATTTCATTCTAAACATTAGGCCCTGCAACAGTGGGCTTGAACTGATTATAGATACTTTGTTAATTTATGTTTGTACTTATATATATAAAAATCTCGACTTCGACCCTTCATCGATTAAAAAAAAATAAAAATGAATATTATTTGTTCAAATTTTCATGTGGATAAATGTAGACTTGAGCTTTGTCCCTCAAATCCACATGGAACTTATGCCTAGCCTATTTATTAACTCGTTCTAAGACACTATGTGCAAGTTTAACCCAAATCACACAACATGGATAGGATAATCCAATTTTACACACAATACAAGGAGCTATGCAACCAAACATGATTTATTTTAACTGAGTTCAATCCTTGCATATTGCTTCGCACTAGTCGGTCTGGCCCTACAGACTATTAAAGCATTGTTGTTAACTATTCTACAATTGTATGGTTTATTTTTACTTTTATTTTAAAATTTATTAATGTTTGTTGTTGGGATATGTACACAAGGCTATGCTACAAAAGCATGCCTATTATCATATTTTTTTAAATTTGATAATTTCCTTACAATTTTTCCTAGGACCTGAATATAGGGATTTACTATGAACGTAAGATTATTCACCAGTTGCTTTAACCCGTGGTCAAGGAAAGGCTAGACTTTTAAAGCCCTAGATTTGAGCTTTGCTTTCTATGGTTGCCAAGAGAACAGTCAATTTTCAATCACAAAGATAGCAACAACAAGAGCATTTGACGGAGCTCGGGTTTCATTGAGATAGAGCAGTAGTCTAAGCTGAGAAGTACAAAGCCAAGGAAGAATAAACATAGGTTTTCATAACAAAGACAACATTTGAAGGAGAGAGTCTCGGCATTCCATAAAAGGAATAGAAAATCCAGTTTCCAGGAAACAAAAGTCGTATATTAAAAAAGAGCAGCAATAAATGGGGGCGCAACCTATGTTTCAAGAAGAGAAGGCTCATATTTCTTATCATTAATAGCAGTCAAGGAGTTTAGAGTGGCTAATAATTTAATAAATGAAAAAGATAGTATGATAAGCATTCTTTAAGGGAAAGGACATTAAAAATATAAGCAATGGTATATTTATAAGAGGACAACATATTTATCTCAGCAGATTCTATGAGTGTACAACTTTAGATTAGGTTGAGTATGAGTGTGCATTCAAGGTAGGTTTTCAAATATTTAAACCCTACTATACATTGTAATTTCTATTATTTTTCATGCAAGGTTTCTTGAGACAGTAATAACATATTGAAAGATTTTGAGATTTTGTCAGTTTGATATGTATCATGCACTGCTTGAGTGGGACTAATTAATGGAGGGTTGTTTTATCCATATAAGAGGCATCGTTTTAAATTAATAGTTGGTTAGGGTTTTACACCATGGTTGAACAGGTTCTAAGGTAAAAAGAAAAAAATGGTGAAAGAATTTTAGATTTTTACTATTAGAGGGAAGAGAGAAAGTTTTGAAGTTTAAAATTTTTATAACTTTAATTATGAAAAAATTATCACGAAGCAACTATAACAGTTTGCAGTACATATATACAAAACCCAAATTTTCAAGAGCTTGTAATTGCTAGCAATATAAATGAAAGAGGGAAGACTAGTAGAGAATGGATAAAAATATTGTAGATCTATTAAACTCCAACTATTGTATGTGCTATGACCCTTCTAGTATGTAGGTATAAGTAGTTTAATTCTAACAATGTTTTTTTCTATTTATAGAAGAAGAGGGCGGTGATTGACAGTTTTTTCCAGAATGTGCATTTAAAACAAATCTACAACAATAACTGCAGGATAAGTGAGAGAACAGAGGCAGAAATGATCTAAGGTGATAGTTAGAGGGAATAGCAACATGTTACGCCATCCATTAATTGAATGAGTTTGATGGGTGAAATAACTATCAAAAAAAGTAGCAGACAAGTCACTTCTCATTACACTCACTCCTTAACTCTCCCACTGACAGATATTTGAGAGCGCAATAGAGACAATATGGCTTTTCCTCCTCTTATATATTTTCCATATATCTAACAATAGCTATTATTAAAATATCTATAATATTAGGAGAAATGAAATTTAAAACCTAATTTCTATGATACTTTCTTCTCTCAAAAATTTTTAAAAATAAATTAATATATTTGTGTTTATCTTCTCTATAGTTTTGTGGTTAAACGAAGTAGTAAATAATTCTAAAATTACTAAACTATTAAGAGCATGCAAACATTTTTTAATTGAAGAGATTTAGTAAGAGGACGCAAACTTTGACTGCAAAATCCAATTTGAGATAAATCAAACGGCGTGCTGTATTGAGTATAAGGGGTCTTTAGCTCTCTAGTGTGAGTAATGTGGTGGAATGAGGATAATAAATGTCACTTAAAATAGTTGACGCTACATCAAATGGGGAAAACATATTAGATTAAGACAAATGGGAAAAGTGTAAAATACATTGAACAATGACACCTTTTATCAGAGGATTTGACAGCTGTAATGTACTTTATTAAAAAGTGAACATACGTAGCCATGGATAATCCCTATACCGTATTGGGTTAAAAAGGTAGCGCCAGCTCCAAATAGCTCGTTATAGAAATATGATAATCTTTAGAAAGTCCAGAAAATATTTATTTATCCAATTCACTCATGACATCTGGGTTAAATCACCATCACTCACGTGTCACGTCGTTAGATGAAATTTTCTTAGGATGGACGACTCAGAATCTCCCAATGACTTCTTTCTACCAATCACAACCAAATCAACTTCTTACCCACGATAGTCGTTCCA
>BSBK01001734.1:242500-437033 GCA_027943335.1 Chamaecyparis obtusa
AGAAGCCAATGCAACCCCAGAAACAAAACCAACCCGCGACAAAAAACCAAGTACCACCTAAATCATATTCTTGATAATTTCTGCAACCTCCACCAATTTCACCCATCTTCTGAACAGTCTCACGAAGAATATGAATATGTTAAATTGATTGAAATATTTAATTCATAATATTTTTAGGTTGATTACTAATATATGAAAAATCGGTCTTGTCACCATTTAGATGACTACTACTTATATTAACTATTTTGGTTTTAAATTAGATTATAGTATCTTTATTAGAAATGATACTCTATGTTCCGTCCAACCATTCATAGGATTCATCTCTAGGTATATTATGGATTTCAAAAATAAAGTCGCACCTTGCAGACCCACTCTAAGGTTTGGATTAGCATGGTGGGGTAGACAGTACAAATAAGGGCATCAAACTACTGAATGTTACAAAGACTAAACACATTAATAGTATGTGAATAAAGAGGACGTCAGACTTGTTGGAGGTATTTATGACTAAGTAGCAAAAGAGGGAGAATGTGTCCAAGAATACGCCAGCTACTATGGAATTGATGGGAGGAACATGCGGAATTTCATGTTTGAAAAACTAAGTGCCTGACCCACCGACGTCAACAAATGTACGAAGATGATCTTTTCCGATGTGGGAAATGTAATCATACTAAACAGTAGTTTAGCTTCAATTTCACTAGTCTGTGGGAGCATGGTCCACCGCTTCTACTACCATAGTCATTAGGCTCTGTGAGAGTAAATCGCCTTCAAAAGGGGGTCTCTGTGGGATAAGCTTAAAACATCATATTCTATATTCTATATATGTTGTCTGTATTTTATACAGGGATGGTTTTCATCATCTAAATGTAGGAACATGAACTATAACATGTTGATGATTTATAAGGTCTATGGTAAATAGTCAAAATTTAAGTAAACATATAAACAATTTGAGAGGAAAAAATATTTTTGATTCATTTATAGAAGATTAGAGAGACATTTTCTCACAAAACATAAGCCTGTCTTTCTACAGAGGAAAGCGTCACACTCATAATTAGAGTCTTTGTATGACTGATATTTATACATCACAACTATTTCATAATGGATACGTGAGATCGCCCATTCTATTTCCCATTCTATTTATCTCATTTTCTTCTTATATTTTATCTCGATTAATTTTAGGAGGTTGTGGTTGGACACGTGAGATCACCCACTTATTCTACTGTGAATGTATGCTGATTTAAAGTTGAAGAAAATTGTTGTCAGATTTCAAGAACCATAACATAGATGTGTTATATGTGTATGCATGTATGTACACACTCACTGTGTATAAATTTTATTATGTGTTTCTCTATCCATTCAAGATAAGTATTTATCCGAATAAGATATATATATATAGAAAGGATACATTACTTTGATCAAAGACCTAAGCTCATTGACCCAAATTGAGTCTAGAATTACTCATTGAAAACTACTCCCCTAATAGATGTGCACCAAGATTATTGTCCTTCAAGAGTACACTTATATATAACTATAAAAATAAGATGCTTGATTTTCATCTTAAAATTAGGTCAAAAGTCCTGAGGATTCAAATAAATCTAGCTGATATTATTTTGGATATACCAAAAATTAATTTTGATTTCATATTTGATCTAGTAATTCATATTTTTAGATCTATATTAGGCGATTTAAGTGACTGGATATTATTTAATTTTCTAGTGTATGTTGGTAAATTCAATCTCTTACAATTCCCCAACTCGAAATGTAAAGATTTATGTACTAGAACCTTCTTTTGTTCACTAGATCATCTAATAGGATCTTAGGTTCTAATATAAACATGATGTGAACTATTTAATGTGGCTACATTGTCCTTTGTGGGATTCATTCTCTCCAAACAAATTATGTTCAATTGCTCTTACTATTTGGAAGTATTTAATTCAAAAAGTATCTAGTTAGCTAGATTGATATCTGTTTACTATTTTCCTCTAAATTCTTAATCCTAATGGAGTAAATCTTTTCTCAAGAAACTTTATAGTAAGTTTTATTTTCGTTTAAAAAGTATGATGATAATTCTCTTTTTAAAAATATGATAATTTTTATTTTCATTTGAAACTTTATGACATGGTTTTCTCAGTAAAAAACTATTTCTATTTTGTTCCTTTACTTAATATTTACATTTCTCTAAGTTGTCATCTTAGGAGGACTAAATGTTCCTTGGATTTAAAATAAATCTATATTATTTATTATCTAATGATATAAAGGGAGATTAAGTGGTGAAGAATATGAGAATTCACTAGCTTAAGGATGTAAACTAGGAATCATATCCAAGCCACTACTTTCATTGGGAGAACAATAAATTAGGTCCATGCTCAATCCTTTAGGAGAGTTGAGCACTATTTGGGAAATTTTTCGCTTTATGAATGATAAGATTGGATATGATTATTATAGAAACCTAGTATCTAAAGAGATAAATTAGAAGCTCAATATATCTAGCCACAAAGTCAACTTTCTATTATTCAGAGAACTCAAGTACATATAGGCGTAGAGTGCAACCAAGTCCAACCACAAAAGGAGGAAAGAACTAGAGTGGTGACAAAACCACCCAAGAGACTAGGATGATGTGTCGACATGAAATCAATACATCTCTAGTAGGATCCTAAATGATCATGACTTGTGTAGACAAGTGTCAAATGAATATATATGGCTAATTAAGGTTATAAGCCTAAGTATAAATTAAATAAATACACTAGCACCTCCCCTTAAGCATAACTTACGAGGAAAAGATTTAGAAAAAGGTCACGGCTACTAGCTTGGTGAGGTACCCATGTAAAATGAGATCTCCCATAAAAGGATAAATTAGGAAAACCCAGTGGGAACAAAACCTTCCTCCAAAAAAGAGATAAGATGCTAAGACATGTACAAGTGAAGAAGAATAAGAGTAATAGATGGAGGAAACATGATAACCCCCAACAGACTACTTCGACATACTTCTATCACAAAGTACAATATGTTCTCCCCATAGGAGACAAAGTAGAGAAGATCATATGACTCCCCTAGAAGATATGAAGTGATGACTTCCATGTAGTGTTTGGATATGCTCAACACTAGATGCTTAAGATGATCCATGAATGTTGAACAATATTCCCCCTTGGGAAGAAATAACACCATAAATTTGTATGCGATATTACTTCCCATTCTGGATAGGAATATGGAGGAAGCAAGATGAATGTCTCTGAATATTGTACATAACCCAAAGACTAAAATAATGCCATTGATGCCTTTGAATGATGCTAAAAAATATCCAAGCCAATGTTGATGTGTAACTGATCATGTACCATGAAATATTTTGGAAGAGGGACCATGGATGTATGGTGATGTCTTAACCAATATGAATCTGATACTATTGCAAATGAAGATGGTTGAGTTGGATATAGAAAATCATGAATGTATGCACAATCTGTCATGATAGGAGCTGATGTAGGCAAGTTAAGAGAAATGTCTGAAAATGGAAATGGTGATGTAACTTCATGAAATTCATCACCAAATAGAAGATGAATGTATTTAATATTGTCATCCAAATATGCAAGATGGGACTCTACAAACAAAGATGCTAAGTCTAATAGATATGCATCCCAATGTGGTAGATCTTGTATGACTATAGAAAATACCTTACACAAAGAATTTGTGGAACTTATGAATGAGTGAACAACAGATTCAACTGTAGTAACAAGTGATGGTGTTCCACTAGATGGCCAAGTAAGACTAGATGGTGTTTCTGTATGAGTTGGAGAATCGTGTAAGGCAATACCATGATTGAGAGGAATTTGTTGCATTTCCTCAATTTGACGAAACCAACGTTCTTTTGTTGTATGACTATATTTTCCACAATATCCACATTTGATTTTCCATTTATTAGAAGGATTGTGCATAATAATTATATTCAACCAACAAAATAGAAACACACCGAGATTTCCCCTAGATTATTTGGTTTGCCCCCACTTTTTTTTGGCACTTTATAAGGATAGTGTGTTGTAACCACAACAAAAAATCGTAAAAAGGCACTTTATAGAAGTAGTGTGTGACTAAGCTTGAGGGATTTGTGGTGAAAAAACAAACACTTTTGCAAAAAATGACACTTAGACTCAAGTTGCCTAGAAAAGGTTATGTCATGTGCAATTTTCTTCTACATACACTTTATTTCCAAAAACTTTGCCTTAAACATAGAGGGAAAAAACATCACTAAAGGGAAATATTTTAAAGTCCCTCTAGTTGGAAAAAAAAGGACGCAGCTATCCTCCTGAAAGAATGCACCTCTGTACACCCAAAAACATATTATGCATACATAACATACATGGTAATACATCAAAATCCATTATAAACGAAGTATAACGGAGAAAACAGAGGAGTATGGTAAGAGTGTCTCAGCGGTCCAGTAGACTGCAGTTTGTCAGTTGAACAATCTGATTTGATTGATAAGATATATGTGATTGATAAGATATTATTTTTAAATTTACATTTCTTCTATTTTATCTTTTAAATTGTTGTGATATTTATTAATATTTTATTTGTTTTTCTAAAAATGATGCAGGGTCGAAAACACACAATCTTTTCAACCTAGGCACTTGCACACTTATCAATTGAAAGCGGATTAATCCCACATTCATAGTGTGAATGGAAAAGGTAATTTCATATAGCAGAATGCACAGAAGTAAGGTGTCCAAGTGTGGACACTGAGATGGATCTCTCTCATATGTGCATGAAGATTGAGGCGATGAGCTGGCTGACAATTGGAAGTGACATGGCGGTGGGTCCCACAGAGAGGTAAGGAAATTTTGATGCAATGTGAAGAGATGCAGTTCAGATGCCTCAGGATGCGTGCCCAAGATTAATGATGGGCACAATCATGCAATGAGGAAGATGTGCAAAGGTTAATCATCACGAGAACGTGCCTGATTGACACGTGTCCTGTGATGAGGTGGCAAGGTAAGTGCAACTTGATGTCTGGTTGGATAATGCAATGAATCAATGGTTGACATGTAGCATAGATGGTGATATGGTGCTAGTGACAAGGCGATGAGGTGGACAATTATGTCGGGTGCCTCGAGATGCATTCTCAAGATCACCGGTGGGCGTGATCCCGCAATGAGGAAGATGTGTGAAGGTTAATCATCGCGGTATCACACTTCATCGACACGTGTCCCATGATGAGGTGGTAAGGTAAGTGCGTGATTAAGACTAAGGTGTATAAAAGGATAAGTGCGCAAGTGCGCGGTCGAAAACATCATGTTCTTTTCTACATTGTGGGTCTTAGTCATAAGTAAAAAATGACGTAGGGTCGAAAACACACAATGTTTTTGGTCCTGCGCACCTGCGCACTTATCAATGTTGTAGTTTAAATTGTTCTTGCATGATTAAGACTAAGGTGTATAAAAGGATAAGTGTGCAAGTGCGCGATCGAAAACATCATGCTTTTTCTACATTGTGGGTCTTAGTCATCAGCAAAAAATGGCGCAGGGTAAAAACACACAATGTTTTTGGTCCCGTGCAGTTGCATACTTATCAATGTTGTAGTTTAAATTGTTCTTGCATGATTAAGACTTATCATGACTCTATTATCTATTTTAATTCATTTAGTTTCATGCATTGGAGTTTACTGTGCATTTCATTATTCATGTAGGGAGAAGAATATTTTGATATCATCATCTTTTTGGTGCTGGGTAATCATTTAGTTGTAGTTTATCTTATTTTAGTTTGAACAATTCCTTGACTCATTTCATCTCTAATTAATTTATTTCATTAATTTTGTTCATCATCATTAACAATTAGTTTAAATTAATTCATTTCTTATAATTTTATTAAGCATTTGATAAACATTTGTATACATCAACCTGATTATTCAAATTATTGTTATTCGTTGCTTATTAATCTCAACAAAATAACATTTATCATTTTTTAATAAGTTTTATTATTAAATTGTTAAGTTTTAATTATTAATAAGTTTATTAAATTTAAATTTTATGTTTAAATAAAATTTTACTTTTAAAAGTTAATCCTCTCACCTTATTTTCTCTAATCAAAAATTTTTGTACTTCACTTTAATTTTCGTAACTAATATTGTTTCATCATTAATGATCATTTAAATTCAAAATTTAACAATATTTTAATCATTTTTTAATTGACTTAACAAAAAGTTCTTTGTTAAATTTCTCTATTTAGATCCTTGTTAACATTAAAATAAATTCAAGAACTCAATTCTATTCCTCTATCAATTTAGTGTTTCAAAGGTTATCTTGATCCGTTTCTATTTTCAATTAACTAAATTTTACATTTAAGTCATTATTCAATTTTTTTAAAGGTGTTTTATCATTTTTTATCATTTCATTTAAAGGGGAATTACTTCTTTAAGATGTCTACCCTCATTCCTGAAATCAAAATAACAAGTTCTAACTATCATCAATGGAAATCTCATGTTTCCTTTCTATTCGATTTTAAACATTTGCTTGAAGTTCCCACATATGCGACTATTGAACCAACCGCCTCTACTGCTCAAACTGCCAAAGATGCATGGCAAGTTAAGAATGATGAAGCACTCAGTCTAATTGGTCTCTTCATCAGTCCTGATCTCTATGTCTTGATTGGACATTGCACCAAATCTCACGTTGCACTGGACATCTTGAAGCAAACCTACAACAACTCCTCTGAATCATGTAAAATTTAGCTCCAAGACAACTTGGTAGACTTAAGGTATATTGATTTTAAAAATATGGATGAATTCTTACTCAGGTTTGATGCAATTAGAACTCAATT
The DNA here is from genome assembly GCA_027943335.1 of Chamaecyparis obtusa. Classification (NCBI taxonomy): domain Eukaryota; kingdom Viridiplantae; phylum Streptophyta; class Pinopsida; order Cupressales; family Cupressaceae; genus Chamaecyparis; species Chamaecyparis obtusa. The sequence continues at coordinate 249,302 of BSBK01001734.1, forward strand.
AAATGGTTTAAATGTTACTTTTACAGATATTAGATTAATTACTATAATCCTAAAGAAATGTCTTCCTAAAGAGTTTCAACAATTTATCACTAACATCCACTCTTAGTTGGCTATTTCTAGTTTAGCTCCTCTTTTAAGTTATCCTATTTTTCAAAATTTGTTATGACAAGAGGAGGCTAAATTGTTGCAATTTGGTATTATTACATCTTTTGAACATGCTTTTGTATCTAAAACTCAAAATCCAAATAATAACTCACATACTAATCATCAAAACAATAATTATTCCAATAACAACAATAATTATCGTAACAATAATAATCATAATAATGGTTATTCAAATAATCATTATAATGGTTATCATAACAATTATAATAGACCCCATTGTAATTATTGCTATTGTAATGGTTATTCAAATAATCATTGTAATGGTTATTCAAATAACCATTATAATGGTTATCTACTCGTAATAATCAAGCATCTTATAATAATAACTCTTGTCAAGCTTTTGTTTCTCGTTATGGGATGTGTGCTTCTCATTTTAATGATAATACTATTTGGCATCAATATCATGATGATGGATATTCTTGGAATAAGCCTCTTGATTACTATCTTCCCACTCAAAGTGATTATATGCTCTCTCCTTACGATGGAATGGAATTTGATGATCTTTGCTCTCATGTTGATGATATATTTGACCAAGAAGAGGAAATTATATTTCATTTTCTTAATGTTACTTTGCAAGATATGTTTATTACTCAAGATGAAATTCATGATGATAGTTATATTAAATCTCCTCTTGATATTATATTCATGATGATGCTTATATTAACTCTCCTCTTGATGTTTCATATTATGATGAACATGTTACAGATTTGTTTTATGCAACTGAAGATTGCATTTCTGATTCTATGACTCATGATTCACATTATGATGAATATGCTACAAATTTGTTTTATGCAACTGAAGATTGCATTTCTGATTATTTGCCTCATGATTTTTCTTTCCAAAGTGTTACTGATTCAGCACTAGGAGATCCCAATGATGGGAGATCTACTAGTGGTTTTTACCTTATTGCAGGCTTAGGTGTTGATTATGCTCCACCTCTATTTTCTACTGAAAATGAATATACAGAATGCATAAATGCATCTCAAGAATCTCAATGGTATCTTAAAGATCTGGGCTCCCCTCAACATGCTATTCACTTTGCCAAAAGTCCTATGTACCAGTCAAGCTCCAAAGCACAAGTTGAAGACATACAAGATGATCAAGCCAAAGACATCCTAGTGAACACTCTCAAAAGAAACATCTCAAAATCATTGTAAACATTTTGGTTTGATACCTATTGATGTAATCACGCCAAGTAAATATTAAAGAAGGGTGTTATAATTAATCTTTCCTTGGTGAATATATGTAATTAATGGATAAACCAAGGTATCCTATATTTTATTTGTCGTCTAGTCCAAGTAGGAGGACATGTCATTTTTGTAATTCTTTTAATAAAGAAATTAGATATTCCTCCTTAAGAGGAATCTCACATTTTTCACACACACATTATGAATGTGGCATTCATCTAAGATGGGAGTTACAGGCAAACTCCTCCATTCATCTCTACTTAAAGAGATACCTCTCACACACTTGTTGAACAATCTTCTCTTTTCTCTCATTCTCTCTCTATATTGTAATGAGCTTTGAGCTCCAATTATTTCTTCTTCTTTTAGCCTTGAGCCTCATTCATAATTCACAAGGGGTTTTTTCTTTCTTTCCCCCTTTCAAATCCTTGTGTTCTTGCCTTGGTTCTTGGAGTATTCTTGTGAGCTTGTGTTTGATCTCTTGAAGGAAAATCTCTCTATCTCTCTCTCTTAGTGTTTGGTAAATCTCTTCCATTGCATACTCTCTTGGATTCTTTCCTTACCTTTTTCATTTTCTTTTATGATTCTAATATAGTATCAGAGTATGTTTATGTAGGATTTGAGCAATACAAATCCACATAACCCGAAGATCACCTGCATACAAAAACCTGTTACAAGGAAGTAGAGATAAGAAGAGGGCAAGGGTTTGACTCAAAATATGAAAAAGAAAATATCCTCAAATAATGAATGAATTGAATGTACAATGGATCATCCATATAAAGGAGATCGAAAGCCTTGAAAGGCAACCCTAGTGAATGTAATAATTAGTTAAATTATTACAAGACTAATGCATGCAAGTTTATATTTAAAACTACAAGTGCATAAGTTTAAATCAACTAGTGCATGTGTGTTTTAACATAAACAACTAAAAATAAAAGTGTTGACATCTTAAGAAAGGAGTAAAGTTAATTAATAAAATTAATACTTTACTCTAACACCCCTCCTTAAGATGAGCAACAATGCAGCTACAAACAATGCAAGAAGAAATAAAAGAAAACTACAGTGCTGAAAGCATAAAAATGGGTCCCGACAACATGGCCTAATGAGGTACCCAACATAACCAAATCTCTGCAAAATAGAGAAATAGAGAAAACCCAATGGGAAAAATCCCTACTCCAAAAAGAGATATAAAGGAAAGAAAAAGAAAAAAAATGACTTCAAGAGACTCTCTCAAAGCCATAAGTATAATGTGTGCTGCCAACCCCCCCGTGAGAGAGTATCGAGGCTCCAAAGCCCCCCGGGATGAAAGAACCCCTGGATCAATGAAAAAACCACTATGACTCCAATGCAGAGGAGTGAAAGTCAGTGTACACTGAAGAGGTAACCTCGAAAGATGAGGTGTCACTGGAAAGCCAAGCTGATGCTCAAAGGAGTAAACATGAGGATCCTGAAAGGGAATCCCCAATGTAGGTGGTGTGACCAGTGTGCTAACATTGTCATGAAAGAGGAGATGAATGTCCTCTGTAGAATCCTCAAAAAGTGCACTTGATGGCTTGATGAATGGAGCTGGAGGGTTAGGAAGTGTTGAAGAAGAATCCTGCTGAAGAGAAAAGACCTCAACAGTACGTGGTGTGGCAGTCATAGCAGTGATCTCAAGAACAATACCAAGGTTCAAGCGACCTGACTGCACCACATGATGCTCTTGTGAAAGAGGAGAGTTGTGCTCTGACAATGGAGATGGTGGACCAAAGTGTGAGAAGGTGTAGAGATGGGTGGAATGATCAACTATCCCTTTAGCAACAATGTCTCCTATTGCACTATCCCGAATGAAGACTAAATTTGCAGTGAACTCAACTATCTTCCCTGATCCACTGTGTGTAATCTGATAAATCGAGAGAAGGTTTACAGATAGAGATGGAACGTACAATACATCATTGAATGTGCCATCCTGAATGCCTATTGAACCTTTCCTGCAAACTGTTAGGACAGTTTTATTCCCCATGAGAATATGAGGAATGGGAGAAGCCTCAACAATAGAGAAGACCCCTTAAGAAGATACCATATGGTGAGAAGCACCTGAATCCAGTATCCAAGAGACCTGTGAAGGGGATGCAATGGATTCCCATTATGCATGACCCTGTCCAGATGTCAAAGATGTGGAAGAAGACTGAAAAGTAGACCCTTGTGAGGTAGAAGAGGATGGAGAGGAAACATTGCTATTCTAAAGAAGAGCTTGCAAATCTGCGATCTGTTTCTCATAGCCATCAAATCTCTTCTAAAAATAATGTGACTCATCATGAGGTCCCTTCTGACAATAGGAACATGTAGGTCTCTCAGTCTTCTATTTCTCCTTCTTAGATGAAGATGGTGGGCTAGTAGAGTGCTAAGAAGAAGAATCTGATATCTGCTTCAGCTTCTATTTCTACTTTCTGTTGGATGGTTGGGTAACCAATGCTTGGTTCTTTGATCCTGTTAGAGAGTCCAACTGAGTAAGTTTGGCCTGCTCTCTAGTCAAACAATCATAGAACACCTCAAAAGTGGGCATGGTGAATGTAGGTCCCAAAGCATCCATGGTAGAACAAAAGATAGAAGAGAAGATCTGAAAGTTTCCCCTAAGCTTAGACAGAATTAGATAAATGCACTCTTTATCAATCTTTTTCTTTTCATATCTATGTAACAAAGATCTCTATTGTTTGAACTTCATTGGAAAGTCCTTAATAGATGGGAAAGAATCAGGTACAAGAGAGGTAAGCTCTTCCTCAATTTGAAGTGCTCTGAACTCATTCACCGTACCAAACAAGGTGTTTAGCTTGGTCCACATAGCTAGAGGGGTATTGCACCCATCAAGATAAAATTGCAAGCTATCTTATACTAGTAAAGCAATCAACCCCATAGCCTCATCCATCTTGTTCTAATGTTGAATGATCTCAAGCGGCCTCTGTAGTACTGGCTGCACTGCATCTAGACAAGACCAGAGCCCTTTTGAACAGAGAAGTCGTGTCATCAGGGTTTTCCATGTGTGATAATTATGCGGGGTTAGAAGTTCTAGAAAAGAAGAGGTCTCGGCCATATTTTTTAGAAGGGGTTTTTGTTTTGATAAATATCTGGTTTAACTGATAGAAACAAGAAAATAACACCCCCCACAATCCAAATATCAAACCCTTAAGCCTAGAATGATATGCTTTATCAAGAGAAGAGAAAAAAAGCTTCAGATCTAAATCTTGTGTACCTTGAAATTTTTTTGATGAAAATAGATAGAAATATGGATGGTGCTCAAGAAGAGCTTTCTGGCACTTCTTCTGGATCAAAAAATGGAACTAATTTGAGCAAATTAAGCCCCCCGAAATGTAAAAAAGATGATTTGGCGTTGATAGAAAAAATAGAAAGATAGATGATAAAAAATACCAAATTAACCTTGATGAGAGCATCGGGCTCAGAACCAGCTTTCCGGTGATATCTTGTTTGTCAAAAAATGATGCCTAGAGCTTTTGGAATGCCAATTTCAGTGTAAGATGCTCCAAAAGAGAAAAAATCCAAAAAAAAAAATTGGTTTTGAAAAAAGGTTGCTGGCCCCTGGTCACATGTGGGGCCCCAGGCGCTGGTGGAAATGGCTAGCGGTTGGTAGTTTGGGGCTCACCACTAGCGGGTAAGCTTCTCGATGGCTCTTGGGTGGTGGTTTCCTCTGACCTCCAGTGGTGCTCTAGTGGAGGTGGTGTGCAGGTGCTGTAGAGGTGGCACACGGGCACTGCAGAGGTGGCGCGGTGGCGTGTGGGTGGTGTAGAGGCGGCACGCTGGCTATGCATTTTTTAACGCGAGTTTTGATTTTATTTTTTTAATTTGTGCAAAAAAATTGTACGGAAGCTACCTCAGGGTGCATGCATGGCCCTGAGGCAAAAAAAAATTTGCCTCTCCCTGCAACGTTGTCTGATTTTGACGTGTTTTATATAAAAATAGGAGTTTTTGGGTGCTGTGAACTCAACGGTGAGGTTTGTTTGAGCTCAAAGCGCACCAAAATTTAGGGACCCCCTAATTTCAATAAAAAAAATCAAAGAAAAAGCCTTAATCTAAAACAACAAATTTGATGAACATGATTGAATCTCTCAGGATTTCACATGTAGAGAATACCAGATCTAAAAACTATAACCAAAACCTCTCAAATCAGCCAAAAAATCTCTAATTTGAATCCTTCAAATGCGAACAAGCTATAGCAGATTAGGCTCTGATACTATGTAGGATTTGAGCAATACAAATCCACAAAGCCCGAAGATCACCTACATACAAAAACCTGTTACAAGTAGAGACAAGAAGAGGGCAAGGGTTTGACTCAAAATATGAAGAAGAAAATATCTTCAAATAATGAATGAATTGAATGTACAATGGATCATTCATATAAAGGAGATTGAAAGCCTTGAAAGGCAACCCTAGTGAATGTAATAATTAGTTAAATTATTACAAGACTAATGCATGCAAGTTTATATTTAAAACAACAAGTGCATAAGTTTAAATCAACTAGTGCATGTGTGTTTAAATATAAACAACTAAAAATAAAAGTGTTGACATCTTAAGAAAGGAGTAAAGTTAATTAATAAAATTAATACTTTACTCTAACAGTTTAATCCTTGCTTTTGAGTGTGCATGTAGGGATAGTTGAAGGATATTTTAGCTATGAAAGAGAAAGTTTTTGGATTCTAACCATTGTTTTGTTGTTATTTTGTTCTTTGTTTTCTTTTAATCTATCATCTTAGCCTTTTTTCTTAGTTCTAGATGGCTTGCCACCAGATCTAAGTCTTTTCATCTCATTTTAGTTTTATTCAATCTAACTATCTTATTTTGCAGGATATCTCTATATATTTCTCTAACTCAGATTTCTTGTGGGGTATACACTTATCATTTTTAATAAGTATTAATCATTCTTTCTTGCAGGATTCAAATACCTAAAATATCAAATTTATTCTTAATCTCTCTATGCATGCAAGTTTATTTGCCTTACAGGCATATCTCTATTATCTTTGTTGTTTATCTTTTATTTCCTAACATTTAAATCAATACTAAAATCTATTTTGTTGCAGGATTTACATTCATTCATTTTTAATTTAATCTCTGCATTAATCTCAGTTTAAATCTATTCTATAACTTTTAATTCTATTGTTATAAATCTATTATTAAATCTGGTACCTAACTCTATTTTTTTAAAATCTTAGTTAAATCTCTATTGTTCTTCTTTTTGTTGTGTGGCTAGCTCTGTTTATGAATTTCTAACAATAAATATTTCTTCCTTGAGCTCTATTTATGCATTCATTTTTCAATGACAAGAAAGAATACATATATCATTCCAAAGCATTACAACTGCAACGATTTTTCATGTACATCTCCTCAGTAGTGCTTCTACCTGGCATGAAGAACAACATTACAATCATTCTTGGTAGTAGAACAATTGATTTTTGGTTTTGAGGCTCACTGTTCAGATGTTTGGATTTTGTCACATTGCGCTATGAAGGAAAATGATTGTGGGTTATGAATGAGATTTAAAATACTTTTAAATTTTCATTTAAAGATCATTAGCATTTACAGTTTAAACTTACAGTACAAATTTTGTGTATTTGTGAAGCGAATGAATGCGGGATTTTGGGTTGTCTGGGAAGGCTTTCCTAAGGTTTTGATGGAGAATTTTTGGTGACTTATCTCTTAAGAACTTTAGAGTTTTATATGCAGATGATTCTTTCTTGTTGGGATAGTTTTTTCAAGTCTAAATCTATTAAAAATAGTCATTTAAGTTGGTTAAGAAATCAATCTTGTTTTCTCAACCAAGTTTAAAGGCCTTGGTTGATAAATTCTCTTAATAATTTTCCACGTTTATATTAATTGCTTAAAACTTGGAGAACTTTGTTTGTATGAGTGATTTTGGCACCATTTTAATGTAATAGACCGTCTAAACTCTACTACAAGTATCTTTGGGAAGCTTGTCCTGCCATTCAACCCTTACGTTTTCTTTTTCATGTTTGTTTTTTAAAACATTTTTTTGACTGTTAGTACAGATAACATTTTTAGTATTACACTTTTTATTTAGAAAATGTAATTAATATTTATGTTGTCATCTGCACCACCTCGTGTCCGCTTGGCAGCTTCTGTCATTCTGTGACAATAGCTTGTCTTTCTCCTCGTTTACAGATTCATAATCACCTTTCAAAATAGCCAATCAATTTTCCAACTCCTCTTTCTATATCTAAACAGATTGCTTCTCCTCCTTCAGAATACCAATCTTATTAAGCAAACTAGAGAGCCCGTCTTCCCAAATTTTAGTCTGGTAATCAAAAGAACCTAATGTTTTCTCTGCCTCTGCAATTTACTATCCGGAATAGATAACTCACCACTGTGGTTATCAGCACTCGGGGATGCCCCATTTTGATCTGCCCCCTCATTCTCCATACTTTTTGAAAAATTTATTCAACAACAAGCACCATTTTAGAAGAGCATGTAAGTTTGATTGCATAACAAAAAATGGTGCAAAGTGGAAAACACACAATGTTTTTGGTCCCACGCACCTATGCACTTATCAATGTTGTAGTTTAAATTATTCTTGCATGATTAAGACTGTGTATAAAAGGATAAGTGTGCAAGTGCGCGGTCAAAAACATCATGTTTTTTCTATACTGTGGGTCTTAATCATCAGAAAAAAATGACACAGGGTTGAAAACACACAATGTTTTTGGTCCCACGCACCTGCGCACTTAATCAATTTAATGTTATTAATTCCCACTTCTATTTAATCCCTTTTATACAACTTGCCTCTTTTCATACATATTTTTACCCAAATATAGTTCTTTCCTTAAATCTTATTACCTTACACTACATTTTCGTAATAGAAATAAGTTCTTAAATCAATTTTAAATGATATTGAAGGGATAGAAGACCCATATTTGAATTTAGGTGTTCATTAAGTACAATTATGAAGTCCTATTATGTAAGCTACAATAAAAACACCCCAAGATAGGTGCTAAAGAATCATCCAATTGTACACCACTTAAGTGCTTACAATTTATTATGGTATAGAGGGAAAAGTCAGATTGAGAGAAAAATTGGGGACTATGACATGATTTATAAATGAGGGGAAGATTACAATTGATAGGTCAAAACAAGCAACCCAATCAGAATTGTTAAAAGCATACACACACTCTAAACGGAACTAAGACTAAATAAGGGATGTATATAAGATCAACACACTATATAATGAGATATATAACCATCTCAAATAGCCTCAAGTAGGGATAAATACCTATTTCTGGTAGGTGTAAATAAAACTAAGAGGTATTCTTGCTAAATTACATGATAATTAGGTTGCATCACACTAATCTCATTGAACTACCTCACAAGGAACTCAATCATAAATATCACAGCTAAATCATAAATAAATTACGTATGCCATTGTATAATAAGTACAACAAGTCACATGAGCAATGACATAATATCACAAGGTAGCAATACATGGGCTTTGATACCTAATGTAATGGCCCACCAAGAAATCATGAAGGATAAGAGATACAAAGACTCAAACTATCATTAAATATTTTTTGTGAAATATTTAAGTCCCTCACATGAAACATGTTAAGTTCTAAAGCTCAAACCTTAAGACTAGGTAAATTGTCACCCAGTGACATTGCACAAATTGAAGATTAAAAGCCAAGAGACTCTATCAATAAAGTGTAAAGGTCTTCTAACACATTAGGAAATATATTTGGATTAATTTAAGTTTCCCAAGACCCTCCATAAATTTTCATACATAACTTGAAAAATTGGACCTTTTACTAGGTATTAAGCATCACAAATGGGCTCTGTCAAGCACTAACTTGCACTCAAATGTCACAAACACCATATAAAAAACTTTAAACCTTCTCAAATATCTTCCAAGGGTTTTGGGACTCTCATATATTTGACTTTTAACCTCCACTACATGATAATTAATTGCATCACACTAATCTCATTGAAATGCTTTTGTAAACCTTCTCAAATATTTTTCAAGGGTTTTGTGACTCTCATATACCTGAATTTCAACCCTTCACTACATGATAATAAGTTTCATCACACTAATATCATTTAAATTCCTCACAAGGAACTCCTTATCCCTTCTCCCACTCTCTCCCCCCCTATCCCTTCTCTTTCTCTCTCTTCATCTCCCTATTCCCTTCTCTCCCTCTCCCTCTCATATGTAATCCCAAAATATACTTATATAATGCACATAAGTGAATCACATCTTTTAATATTTCATTGTGTATTTTTGTAATTATGATAAAGCATATGATATGATCATATGGATAGGATTAGGGATGGGGTTAAGCTCACAGGGATCATAGTTAAATAAGTATTAAGAGAATCAAAACCATAAACCTAACCATAATCTTAATCCTAATCCCTAAACCATAAACCTAGTCCTAAACCTAATCCCTTATCCTAACCATAATCCTAACAATAATCTAGTCAAGAGAGGAATATACTATAAATGGAAGTGATAAAGGAAGACAGTTGGGAGATAAGTTGTTATAAAAGTAAAATATAGAGTTAATTTTTAGCTTATAGTGAAGTTTGATACAAATTTGGTCCATAGAACTTAAAATGAAAATGTTTATCAAAATTTTATATGAACTCATATTGTCTTATGGAGTACTTGTGCCTTGTTTTCAAGCCCATTCAAATTGTAAAAATGTCATACTTTTAATATTTTACTTGAACGAATCTAATTGTCTTTGGTCCAACATGCTCTTACAAATTATATGGCCTGAATTATATGGAAGGGCACTTCCTTTAAAACCAAAAATAGGAATAATTACATTAGAAACTACTTTGAACATTCTTATCTAATCCCAAGAACTTTCAAAATCATGATAATTTCTAGGAATAAACAATGATTACAAGCCAATTCAATGGTCAAATATATAATATTTATCAATGGTTGCATGAACTTCTTATGTGTATCACATAGCCTTAGGTATAAATATAAATACTAAATATTATCTACCAAATTCAACATATTCAAAGCTTCCATTCACAAGATGCTCAACACTTCACTTGAGAGAGAGAGAGAGAGAGAGAGAGAGAGAGAGAGAGAGAGAGAGAGAGAGAGATGTATACAAATTAGAAATACCCTCAACCTTATGTACCCTAAATCATGAACCCTAAACCCTTCGTAGAGAGGGGTATGAAGAGATAGAGATTTGATGAGAGATAAAAGAGGATAAGAGAGGGAGTAAGATTCTAGGGAGGTCTAGAGGGAGGGAGAGAACTAGAGAGGGGGAAGATCAAGAGGAAAGAATCTTAGAGGGAGAGAGAGAGACATGAGAGACCTAGATGTTGAAATCTTATACATCCCCAAATCCCACATTATTTCTTATCAAAATAGTCAATACCTTAAGGGAAAATTGGGTTATGGCTTCCTTCATCTTCTCTTATTCCCACCATCTCACGAGATTCTCTTCAACACTTGACTTAAACATGAGAGATAAAAAGGTACTCTTAAACAATTCATAAAGTGACAAGAAGGATAGAGGAGAGAGGGAGATGGAGGGAGGGAGAGAGAGAGAGGGATAGAAAGGGAGAGGGAGAGGGAGAGGGAGAGGGAGAGAAGGGAATAGGGAGATGAAGAGAGAGAAAGAGAATGGATAGGGAGAGGGATAGGGTGGGATAGGGTGAGAAGGATATAGGGATAGAGAGAAGTTTAAATATAGGAAACACCCTCAACCTTATGTACCCTAAATCTTGCACCCTAAAACCTATGTAGATAGGGATATGGAGATATAGAGATGCACTATGGGAGAGAAAAGAGAATGTTAGATGCAAGGGAGATGGGTCTAGGGAGGTCTAGAGAGAGGGAGAGAACTAGAGAGGGGGCAAATAAAAAGGCAAGAATCCTAGAGGGAGAGAGAGAGACATGAGAGACCTAGATGGGGAAAGAGAGAGGTGAGATATATGGAGGGGAAAAAAAAGAGATGTATAATGGAATAGGGAGAGGGATAAAAGGGGATAGAAAGAGGGACATAGAGAGGGAGAGGGAAAGAAGGGGATTGGGATAGGGAAAGAGAGGGAGATAAGAGGAGAGGGAGAGAGGGAGAGAAGGAGAGAGACCTAGAGAGAAGGGTTAGGGAGAGCGAGATCATGGAATATGGTGAGACCCATGGTGGCTTGTTCCTTTATTTTTAAAATCAAAAGAGAATGTGAGATATAATCTTTGTTAAAACCTTATACATCCCAAAATATCACATCACTTATCAAAATAGTCATTACCTTGGGAAAGTTGGGTCATGTTTTTGTTCATCTTCTCTTATTCCCAACATCTCACAAGTTTCCCTTCAACACTTTACTTAAACCAAAAAAATTATTAATTTTGTTTATTTATTATTTCAAGATTAAATATTTAATTAAAAAACTTTCTTCCTATCAAACCACCTTACCTTACTATTTAAAGTGTGAAACTCTCAATTAAAAAAAATCTTATATATATTGAAAATGAATTCATTTCCTCTTTACTTTTCAAGTATCAAAAGATATATAAATTACTTAGTATGAAGATATAATAAATCTAAACATATAAGAAATAGATTATTTATAAGTACCCAAATATTGTTTTTCTTTCAAATACATACACATATATATATTAGTTTTTTTAATTTTCATTTATGTTTTTGAATTAAATTGGATGAAAATTATTAACATAATATTAAACACTTATTATTAACATTTATTATTCTTACATATTTCTTTTGAGTATGCCAAGTATTAACTTTGAGTAATACATGGACGAGATTGAACACTTCAGAAAGAGACAGGGGGATAGAGGATAGAGGAAGGAGAGAGAGGGAGATAAGGGGAGAGGGAGAGGTACTCTTAAACACTTCTTAAACTCTTTTGTGATCTCTTATTTTATTTTCATTTTCCCATTTCATCGATACAATGGTCCAACCATCTAATAGAATATTTCCTACCCTTTAATTTATGATCTTCACTTCACATTTTTTTGTTATTGTCCAATTGATCAATAGAAGAGGTATATTATCTATATTCCTCTACCATCAAAGAAAATTTTAGCCTTCACAACCTTCCCTTTTAGTAAAAAAATATATGTGCACCCAAAAGAAAACTAATTTATTCTGAACACATGCCAATGTTATCCTCCTAAAAAAGGATAGAGAAAGAACAAGATAGGGTGAGAGAGAGAGAGAGGTATAAACATAGGAAATACCCTAAATCTTATGTGACCTAAATATTGTACCCTAAACCCTATGTAAAGTGGGATATGGAGAGATAAAGATGTGATGTGAGAGAAAAAAAGATGACAGAGGCAAGGGGGAGGGGTCCATGGAGGTCTACAGAGAGAGAGATATATATAAGTATAAAAATAGGAAATACCCTAAACCTTATGTGACCTAAATCTTGTACCCTAAAACCTATGTAAAGTGGGATATGGAGAGATAGAGAGGTGATGAGAGAGAAAAAAGGATGACAGAGGAAAGGAGGAGGGGTCCATGGAGGTCTAGAGAGAGAGAGAGAGAGAGAGAGAGAATAGGCCTCCATCATAATCCTTGTTCTACCAAGATTTTTGACCATTCATTTCTACTATATTGCAATCCAATTCCACCTAAAAGAGACCCTTATCATTTTTATATTGCAAACCTTGATGATGGACATGGTATAAGATGTGTGCAAAAAATCATTAAAACACATGAGAATATTTCCTATCACAAAAAAATAAAATTTTGTTTGAGCTTTTCATTGTCAACTGAGTTACTCTCCCTTTAAGAAACAAAAAATATAACAAACATACTTGAGAAATAATTCTTTCATTTGTATGTATCATCAACCTTAGGATGATGATTTAAGATTAGCATTTTCTTAATTTTGTCCAATATGTGTTTGTTGTTTCTATTAAAAACATGATATTTTTTCTACATCACCAAGACATGAGTGCATCGTTGAGATATTTTTTTGAGTTTTTCCAATGAAAAAATCCTAAAAAGAGAAACTCCTTACATAAAACAACAAATCCATGCAATAAATGATATCATGTTATAAAAAAACAAGTGCACAAAGGGATATTGGATCTTTGGGAAAGGAAGATATTCCTAGTGATTATAATTGGTATGTCAAATCAAGAAACCCAATCACAATTTCCAAACACAATATCCAACCTTTAAATTGAGATAACATAAAATGATTAAAAAGTACAACACATGTATTCCTCTCTCTCTCTCTAGGGATTGTTCATAAAGGGGATGATTAAAAAGTACAACACATTAATAATTGAGATATTCATAAAGGGGATTGTTGTGTACCCTAAATTCTTCTATCACATTATTCAACTTTTGGAAAAAAAAGATAGTATAAAAGGAACTAACTGAAACATATATAAAAATGAATAAATTTCTTTTTTGGTTTTTTTATTGATTTTATCAATTAAAAAAAAAATGTGAAGTGAAGATCATAAATTAAAAGGTAGGGAATGGGTATGTGCAAGATCATGAGGGGCCAAAAAGTGGCGATGTGAAAAACATTCACTTTTCACTCGTCCAAAAGTGCATGAAAGTGCTTGTTGAATTTTTAGTAGGCCTGGGTGTCAGTACACCTGGGCAAACCTACCACCAAAGCACAGGCCTAATCGGGTACCCGATAACTGTGGCATAAATCCAAAACCCGCGAGCCCTTTTCCTCATTTCCTTGCATGATTTTCTTAAGTTCTTTCTGTGATTTTCAGATACCCAATATATTTTCGGATACCTGATATTAGAAACAAAAAATTCAACTCCAAGCATATTCGGTAAGTAGTTATTTATATGATTTTTATTAATTTATTTCATTTTCATGCTAAATGTAGCATTTAAAATAAAAAAAAGGGTTTTGTATTTATATTTGTAATAATATATGAAATTAGATTGAAATTTAGATTTTTTTTAATTTAATCAGGCATGGTTGACAACAATGAAGAAAATAACCCTCCCGCACCAAATAACAATCCCCAAAACAATCCCCCGCTTCAAAACCCTCCATCTTTACAATATTTGATACAAGAAAATTTGAACACAATACGGGGTTTCCAAAACACATATCAAAATATACCTACATTAGGTCCCATGCTTGCCACACTAAATAAAATTATTGGAAACATTGACACACTCATGCAACAACATAATGCTGCTCTTCATTGGCGTGATGATATGCATACCCAATTTGATGACGGGCTTGACCATGATGGGATTGCGGCCCTTAATATAAGTAAGGAAGATATAGATGCCCTTTTTGTCAATCCTAAAATCGAAATACCAGTTGACCCAAAAAAACCCAAATTATCAATAAAATGGTGCACAAATGAAGCAATGCGCACAAACTTTTGGGATCACTGGTGGATGGTTTTTGATAAACCACCCCATAGCATTTTGGAGGTCCCATTTTATTTCCTTAAAAAGTTGTATGCTGAGTTTGTGCTTGGTCACCATGTTGATTATTGGAGTATGAGGCCCAACATGGGCGTAGGCAGAGGAGCTCCTCAAACTAGGCCATCTTCCCAGTGCTGAAAGGCCACTACCTTTGTCCCCCCCACTGATGTCGCACCCCCTCCTCCAGTGCAACATCCTGATATCATTGCAAAGGCTGCCTCACAGACTATTAGGGCCATTCATTTACTGAGTGATTAGTTGATCACTCAGACCAGGTCAGTGTTGCCTCCTTTGGATGTTGCTGGCACATCGATAGCTCATCAGAGTTCACATGTATGCAAGCCCCATATGTGCATTACGTGCAGGCATATGTGCCTCGGACCACTTACTGATTCTGATATATATCAGTTTCATTATATTGATGAGGGGGATACAAGAGACATAGCTGCAGAGGCTGCAACACCTCATGGAGCATCTACATCTCATGAGAGTGCTCAGGAGGTGCAGGCAAAGCCATTGACTCCTGTTGATATGGTAAGAGTAAACATTATAAATAAATTTGTCACATGACTTATTTAATTTAAAAATAATTTATTTATTTAGATTAGTTTTAATGATTGCATGCACTTATGTATATATATTTTTTCCATTTATGTTCAGTCGATGACACAGGAGGAGGTGAGACAGGTGGATGAGTCCACACTTTTGGCCATTTCATTTGGCCTTGATGACTATATGGTATATTATAAATTATGTACCCATTAGTTTTTTTTATATCATTTGGTGTACATGCTTAAATCTCTATCAATTAGAGCAATAAAATTCATACATTTACTAATATATATTGTCATCTTATTGTGTTCTTCTAGGCTTCAGCCGATGTCAGTGGGGGGCATGAGAGGGTTCCTTCATCAGGTGTCGACAAAGGAAAGGTAGTTAATTGTTTAAGATTAATTATGCATGCATATGTATGCCACTTGTGTGTAGTAATAAATATTTTACTTTCACTTTATTGTATAGGGTGTGGCTATCGATGATGTCCCGACACCGGTTCGATAGCGTAGGGTTATAGGCGTCTTGATTTGAAGTGATAGCCCGATTGTATGTAGACTTTTACATATTGTTATTTGTATTTTGTAACCAGGTTTGCTATGATGAAGTACATTGATATATAATTGACAATCTTTTTACTCTCATAGGTTACTCCGACTGTGAGGGAGGGCCCACGAGAATCCTTTGTTTCTTTGTTGACCCAGCCCACTATTCTAGAGGAGGGATCACCAGATGTAAGTTTTAATTTTAGTTCAATCAATTTGTAATTATATTATGATATCATCCTATTTTGTAGATTTATTACTCTATGTTGCACCACTCTACTAATCTCATTATTGCAAATATATATTTATAGGTCAGAGTTGGTATTGCTGGCATGGTCCCTTCGCTACCCAGGACTTATGCTAGGACACCTGCTTGTGGTAGGCGATCGAGAGACCAGGTACAAATATTTGTATTCAGTTATAACTTTAATTAAATTAGTGTTTGAAAATTATGAATTATATATGTGTGTGTGTGTGTGTGTGTGTGTGTGTGTGTGTGTGTACAAATCATATAAAGTAAGCAATCTAACTTTGGTTTGAACTCATTTTTTATGCAGGATCAATTAGAGCCCAACAATTCTTCAAAGAGGCTACATTTTGATCATCCCCCTACAGCATAGGATGTAGTTTTAGTTTTGTGGTCATTTAGAGATGACACTTGACACATTTTGAGATGGCATATATGCCACATTGTACACCTTAAAACATTGATTTTGTAGACATTTTGAAATGGCATGTGCCATATTTGTATATGGACATACTTTTGATACATTTGATACATATATAGAACATGTTCATTTATATGTTATATTTGCGTCATCTTTTGTATATACATATTTATTATTCATGTTTATGGAATTGAATGGTGAAGTTATATCTTGACTATTATTATCATTATGATTTAAATTATATCTTGTTGAAGTTACATTTGTTTTTCTTTACTCTGGAATACCCTGTTCATGGAGCTTATTATGTTTGAGGTTTAACTTCTTGTTGGTGAATAGATTTGTCTTCCAAAGAAATGCTTACAAAATGACCCTTAAAGCCCAAACAAAAAGAATCAACCAACACCAACAGTTGGGTCACTTCGCTATTGAGAAGCGTGAGCACCCTATGAATTATCTGGGTATAGCTCCCCGTGCAAGATTTACAATGAATCAACTAAACTATAAATGATAATGTTTTTAACCTGAAAGCAATAAAGGCTTACAAACATCTATTCATAAACATGAGATAGACGTGAAGGGACTAATTTACTAAAAATAAAAGGACAGTAAATGCTACAAATTTCATTTGCCTAAACAATGCATTACAGAAAGAAACTAAGAGAGAAAGACGAATGGTTCTTTCCAAATACATGAAAAACTATAGCACAAAGTCCATAGATGATCGTGCTGATGATCAGACATAAAAGATATGAATTCAAAAGAAACCAATATCATTCAAAGATGAATATCAATCAGAAAGTGAGCATCTAAAATCAAAGTTTTAATATGCTGACATATCCTTCTTTGAACACAGCAAAACAACAAAGATTCTGCTATTCTTGTACATTAATCATTATCTAAAAATAAAATCCCTCTTTCCCTGCATTACAATAAAAATCCTAATCTATCCCTCCCCTAGCACAAAGTCTCTCGGGTCAAGCGGAATCCGAAACCCCAAAAAATCTCCTCTACGAGCCTTATTTATTTTCCCCTTTCGGTCAGTTTCTTTCCTATTATAATAACTAATTCTTGAGGACGTGTCTATCCACATCTTCTTTCTCGAATACATTAAAGTCTCCCTTTGTGAGTGCCTTAGTAATATTTTGTTATGAAAGTCCATGTTACTTGGTGCTCTACATCTTTCAAAATGGATCTATTCCTATAGAATAGTGCCATCTAGATCTTATTGCAACACAAGTGTTAATGCCTTTGTGTTTTGATTGGATGCTTGCTGCTATAACTAGAGCGTTTCATTTATGGCTCTCCACACACATACCGCTTCATGCAAGTGACACCAAGAAACATTTTTTCGAAGCCATCATACATACGTATATTGGGATTCAATTGCGAACACGTCCTCCTCAATTTTCCCACCCTATAAACCTGAAGCCAACATCTCTGAATCATGACTAATGTCAACACAAAGAACTATATTAGCATGCATCATGAAGGCATCATCAGCTTGGTATTGAAAATCACTCTTAAGTTTCCGACTGATATAGTCCCAGACCTCTATGAATCCAACAACCGAGCATGAAACAAGGTTCTGTCCATCAGAGAAGATGTCAGGTCCTCCTTGACATTCAGTGGTGGGGCATTCTCAGGAAATGATAATGTCTTAATATTGAAATTGTGTTATAGATTATCATGTTCTCGAATGCCAATACTGTTGATGTGTAAAACCAATTCCCATTGTCATCGACCAGTCTAACCTAACAAAGCTTTGGAAACTTCATTTTTGGATACCTTTTACTAGTTCTACTACTCCTATCTATAATTCCATATGCTGTGCTCTGCTTGTGGGCATTCTATCGAACAATTTACATATACGAGGCCCTAATGCAGAGGTTACAACAAGAAAGTGGAGTGCCCTTCTACTACCTCCCACAACTCACCAACCAACCACAAAGGCTTAAGGGTAATCCCAAACTCTTTTGATGGTATAACAAAACCAAAAAAATGTATTTCTATCCCAATAAACTCCCTTTGCAAAGTTACACTCTCAATCAAACTTCAATGCCTTTTTGGCTTTAGGGACACTAGGCCTAAAACTAACTTATTGATAGAAATCTTCACCAGTGGACTTCCTGACCACTCCCAAGCATTTAGATGGTCCTCATATGACCTAAGGCCTCTGAAATAACACTTGGTTTATTCCCACCAAAACCATACCATGGCAAACTAGACCTGCACGCCAATTTCCTTGTAGCCTTCTCAATAGAGGTTTTCTACTCTAAATTTTGTACAACTAAGTATCTTGATACAATCAGGGAATTTTTAGACACCCATTTGGAAGTTATTTAAGATCCCAAATCCTTTCCTTCCAACTCCACTCTAGCACCACCTAACACCCACCTTGGACACAAACCTAATTGGCCTAATTAAGCTTGGTTTACAAAGAAAGTATGAGGTATAGGGTTCATGGAACTGGTATAGTACCTTAGATATTCTTCTCCAACCCCAAATGACTCAAAACCACCTTTACTTCACTCACTTATCTATTCTATGCACTTCTTTACAACTTTCTTCTACTTTCTAGACTGAATCCTCTCAAAAATTCAAACTAGGGCCTGATGCATGAAGGCCTTTCCCTTCGAGCCACTACATGAGCCTTTAGAATCCATTGATACATAGACCTAACTTTCATTTTCCAAATTCTTAGGTTAAACCCATGGCTAGAATGCAAGTTAGGCCTCCATTAGTGTTCAGGGCCCTAGAAAAGCTTGCTTCCTGGACTGTTTTGAAAAGAATTGAAATAAATTTAACAAATGAAACTAAAACTTCTTCAAATTAATGAAAATGTTCACTAACATGCAATATAGTATTCCTACATTCAAATCATGACCTTGTAAGTTCGTACACGCCCATATAACTCTGAGAAATGGCTCAAAAATGGTTTGTATTCCTCCTTTATGGCATCAGTTTACAAAAATCAACTTCTTACCATTATGGTTCAAAGTGATGAGCATATATAACCTTAAAAATGAAGGTATATCAATTGGAGAACCCATTTGACTCTTGCGTTTTGAATTCCAATCTCTCAAGAAATTTTAGAAAGTTGCAACAACAACTTTTATTGCATTTTTTCAATTTTGCAAAATATGCCATTTTATGAAGTCGATAGAGCTTATGATTTCTTTTTGAGATAAAAACCTATCAACATGATTTTTCAAGTGAAAATAATCTAAAATCAACCTTTAAGACTCCATAAGCCTAACCTAGCAAATTATCACTAACTAGGTGAACCCCATGACCTAAGGTATCTTAGGCTTATAACACTACCAAAAGATCCATGATCACACATTAGGGATTCCAAACCAAAATTAGGATGATCCATTTAGATCCATCCTATTTATTACAAACATAACAATGCAATTCAAATTCCTACTAGTCGAGGGTGCCCTGCACTAGCCCCGAAAGATCGCTACCCAATCGTGCTTAGTGCACCTTGGGGTCACTTGGGTTGAGCGTGGTTGCAAGTGTTCCAGTGACTCTATGGGAAAAATGGGGTTGTCACTAGTGTTTACCTAGCCAACCAGAGCTGGTGGAGTAGACAGTTCGATGCCAGGTCAGATGATTTGAAATATATGTTGCTAAGCCACTTTCAACTGACCCTCACTGCAAGTTTTGGCATCGAATGAGATCACCTTGCCAAATGCAAACAAAGTCGAATCACCAAAAACCAAGAGAGGTTATTGTAGAACTCAAAAACATGATCTTGTATCACCTAATGATTTGTCAATACCTCTCACAAAGTTTGAGATACGAGCCCTGGAAGATCACTACCCAATCCTGCTTAGTGCACCTCGGCATCACTTGGGTCGAGCGTGGTCACGAGCGTTCTGGTGACTCTGTGGGAAAAATAGGGTTGTCACTAGCATTTACCTAGCCAATTGGAGCCAATGGAGTAGAGGGTTAGATGCCAGGTCAGACGATTTGAAAGATACGCTACTGAGCCACTTTTAATTGACCCTCACTACAAGTTTTGGCATCGACTGAGATCACCTTGCCAAATGAAAACAAAGTCGAATCACCCAAAACCAAGAGAGGTTATTGTAGACCTCAAAAAAATGATCCCACAACATGTGATAGTTTTTTGATACCTCTCACCAAGTCTAATCTATGAGCCCCGAAAGATCACTGCCCAATCGTGCTTAGTGCACCTTGGGGTCACTTGGGTCGACCATCGTCACGAGCATTTTGGTACTTTGTGGGTAGAACGGGGTTGTCACTAGTGTTTACCCAGCCAAATGAAGCTGATGGAGTAGATGGTTCGATGCTAGGTCAAATGGTTTGAAAGATACACTGCTGAGCCACTTTCAACTGACCCTCACTGCAAGTTTTGGTATCGACTGAGATTGCCTTGCCAAATGCAAACGAAGTCAAATCGCCCAAAACTGAGAGAGGTTATTGTAGACCTCAAAAACAAAATCCTATAGCACCTAATGATTTTTTGATACCTCTCACGAAGTCTAAGATACGAACCCCGGAAGATAGCTGCCCAATCATGCTTAGTGCAACTTGGGGTCACTTGGGTCGAGCGTAGTTGCGAGTGTTTCGGTGACTCTGTGGATAGAACAGGGTTGTCATTAGTGTTTACCTGGCCAACCAGAGCCAATGGACTAGATGGTTCGATGCCAGGTCATACGGTTTGAAAGATACACTATTGAGCCACTTTCAACTAACCCTCACTGCAAGTTTTGGCATCGATTGAGATCGCCTTGCCAAATGCAAACGAAGTTGAATTACCCAAAACTGAGAGAGGTTATTGTAGAACTCAAAAACATGATCCTGTAGCACCTAACAATTTTTTGATACCTCTCATGAAGTCTGAGATACGAGCCCCGAAAGATTGCTGCCCAATCGTGCTTAGTGCACCTTGGGGTCACTTGGGTTGAGCATGGTCGCGAGCGTTCCGGTGACTCTGTGGGTAGAATGGGGTTGTCACTGGCATTTACCTAGCCAATCAAAGCTGATGGAGTAGACGGTTCAATGCCAGGTCAAATAGTTTGAAAGATATGCTGTTGAGCCACTTTCAATTGACCCGCACTGCAAGTTTTGGCATCGACTGAGATCGCCTTGCCAAATGAAAATAAATTTAACTCACCCAAAATTGAGAGAGGTTATTATAGACCTCAAAAACAAAATCCTGTAGCACCTAATGATTTGTCAATGCCTCTCATGAAGTCCAAGATACGAGCCCCAAAAGATCGCTGCCCAATCGTGCTTAGTGCACCTTGGGGTCACTTGGGTCGAGCGTGGTCGCGAGCGTTCCGGTGACTCTGTGGGTAGAATGGGGTTTTCATTGGTGTTTACCTAGCCAACTAAAACCAATGGAGTAGATGGTTTGATGCCAGGTCAGACAGTTTGAAAGATACACTGCTGAGCCACTTTCAACTGACCCTCACTGCAAGTTTTGGCATCGACTGAGATCGCCTTGCCAAATGCAAACGAAGTCGAATCATCCAAAACTGAGAGAGGTCATTGTAGACCTCAAAAACATGATCCCATAGCAGCTAATATTTTTTTGATACCTCTCACGAAGTCTGAGATACGAGCCCCGAAAGATCGCTGCCCAATTGTGCTTAGTGCACCTTGGGGTCACTTGGGTTGAGCATGGTCGCGAGCGTTCCGATGACTTTGTGGGAAGAATGGAGTTGCCACTAGCATTTAATTGGCCAACTAGAGCCAATGGAGTAGATGGTTTGATGCCAAGTCAGACGGTTTGAAAGATACGCTGCTGAGCCACTTTCAACTAACCCTCACTACAAGTTTTGGCATCGACTGAGATCTCCTTGCCAAATGCAAACGAAGTCGAATCACCCAAAACTGAGAGAGGTTATTGTAGTCCTCAAAAACACAATCCTGTAGCACTTGACAATTTGTCGATACCTCTCATGAAGTTCAAGATACGAGCCTGGGAAGATCGCTGCCCAATAATGCTTAGTGCATCTTGGGGTCACTTGGGTCGAGCGTGGTCACGAGCATTCCGTTGGCTCTGTGGGAAGAACAGGATTGTCGCTGGCATTTACACGGCCAACTGGAGCTGATGGAGTATATAGTTTGATGCTAGGTCAGATGGTTTGAAGGATACATTGCTGAGCCACTTTCAACTGACCCTCACTGCAAGTTTTGGCATCGGCTGAGATCACCTTGCCAAATGCAAACAAAGTCGAATCACCCTAAACAAAGAGAGGTTATTGTAGAACTTAGAAACAAGATCTTGTAACACTTGACAATTTGTCAATACCTCTCATGAAGTCCGAGATACAAGCCCCTAAAGATTGTTGCCCAATCGTGCTTAGTGCACCTTGGGGTCACTTGGGTCGAGCGTGGTCGCAAGCGTTCTGGTGACTTTGTGGGTAGAATGAGGTTGTCACTGGCGTTTACCTAGCCAATTGGAGCCAATGAAGTAGATGATTCGATACCAGGTCAGACGGTTTGAAAGATACACTGCTGAGCCTCTTTCAACTGACCCTCACTGCAAGTTTTGGCATCGATTGAGATCCCCTTGCCAAATGCAAACGAAGTCAAATCGACCAAAACCGAGAGAGGTTATTGTAGACCTCAAAAACATGATCTCATAGTACCTGATAGTTTGTCGATACCTCTCACAAAGTCTAAGATATGATCCCTGGAAGATCACTGCCCAATAGTGTTTAGTGCACCTTGGGGTCACTTAGGTCGAGCATGGTCGCAAGTGTTCTGGTGACTCTGTGGATAGAACAGGGTTGTCACTAGCATTTACCCAGCCAACCATAGCCAATGGAGTAGATGCTTCGATGCCAAGTTAGACAGTTTGAAAGATACGCTGCTGAGCCACTTTCAACTGACCCTCACTGCAAGTTTTGGCATCGACTGAGAACACCTTGCCAAATGCAAATGAACTTGAATCACCCAAAATCGAGAGAGGTTATTGTAGAACTCAAAAACACAATCCCATAGCACCTGATGATTTATTAATACCTCTCACGAAGTCCAAGATATGAGCCCCGTAAGATCGCTGCCCAATCATGCTTAGTGCACCTTGGGGTCACTTGGGTCGAGCGTGGTTGCAAGCATTCTGGTGACTCTGTGGGCAGAACGGGATTGTCACTGGCATTTACTTAGCCAACCGGAGCTGATGGAGTAGATGGTTTGATTGTAGGTCAGATGGTTTGAAAGATACGCTGCTGAGCCACTTTCAACTGACCCTCACTGCAAGTTTTTGCATTGAATGAGATCACCTTGCCAAATGCAAATGAAGTCGAATCGCCCAAAACTGAGAGAGGTTATTGTAGACCTTGAAAACATGATCCTGTAGGACTTGACGATTTTTTGATACCTCTCATGAAGTCTGAGATATGAGCCCTGGAAGATCACTGCCGGTTTGAAAGATATGTTGCTAAGCCGATTTCAACTGACTGTTAGTGGTATGTTTGAAATTTGAACTGTGAAATTAATCATGATTAAGCTTGTGAAATTTGAACTGTGGAGCTTATTATGTTTGAGGTTTAACTTTTATAGATTGTTTGAAATGCTAAAAAATAATATCCTTAAAGCATTAGAAACAACAATCAAACATGTAAGAATTCAAACCATGCAAATGACACAAGTATATGACATGTAAGATCCCTTCTTGGCACTATTGGCCATCCATACATGATTTTGGTCATAAGTCCTTATCAAGAGTTCTAGGACATTTAACTTGTAAATCAAATTTATTGTTACAAATTGCCATTATAGGCTTCAAAAGATCTCAATTAACCATTAAGGATCCTTTTGTCCTTCTATCTCTAATTGGATCCATGGTGACCATAGGCGTCTTCATAGGTGCTCCTACACAAGTTACAATCCACAAACAAAACCATGTTTATTGACTCAAAATACAATCTAAGAAAGGTGAAATTAATGTATTGAAATTAAGCTTAATGAACTTAGAAAATAATGCACTAAGTTAACTTATTACCTAGTCAAGTGTTCCTGAAGGGTCATCTCTTTGCTTCAGGGTCTCCAATAGTGCTTCATGATCAGCAGTAGTAATAGTCCAAAGTTCTTTTGTCTTTGGTCTTCCTTGATGCTTTGACAACTTGACATTTGTTGCTATAACAAGGTGTGAATACATGAGAATAGTTTTGTGCTTCTCATAGTCTTCAAATGCGGGAACTCCATTCTTTCTAATCATGTATGTTCACAGCCATGTTCCCACAACAACAACTGAACCAGTAGAATATGTGAACCCATCACCATTTTTCGTCAGTTGTACAAGCTTCTGTTTACCTCATACACAACATGCTAACCAATAATCTGACCTCTCATCATTCCCCTGCGGTGCAACCAATGCAAAAACATCTCCTAGCTTTAGAAGATCTGAAAGATGGTCATAGTCAACTAAAGTGTCCATGTCATCATTTCTTATAGAGAGTGTCAAAGATAAAGGAGTCAGATACTGTGAAACCCATGTATCCACCCACTCACTTGACTCACAATGATCCCAATCATACTGAAAACACATGGGACAAAAACAAGCCAACTCTCGTGTCCAAATGGTCCATGTACTACTATTGGAGCTTCAGAATGAATGCATTTTTGAAGACTCTTTCACTATTTGACAATCCAATCTATCTCCTATAGTTCCCTCCTTAACCAACCAAAAGAATCTACGCACTGTAGAATCAAGAGTCCCCCCTGTGACAATGCTAAAGTACACCAATCAACAATAGAATGAGCATCAAGAAGTACAACACCTGAAATCCTCAATTGCTCCTTAACTAGAGTTCTCTTCACACATGCACCTGCTCCGTCATGCTCCCCTTTCCCATGCCCTGACTCAAAAAAACTCCAAATATGAGGTACAGCTCTCTCCACATGCATTCTACACAACCAATAAAACATTTTGGCATTCTTAAATTGACCCATGCAATTATCTGACCAAATGAGATGCCTATCCATAGCAATACCATTTTCCTGCAAGAAGTCAAAATAGTTCTTGAAACAATGTTGAACAAACTCATGAGAGTGAGACCTGTCATTGCTTATATAAAAATGGTACTCTTTGATTATGTTTTTCTCATCTTTTGTGCTTTTAGGGGAATGTCTATATGTGATGTGTACAAAAATAGCAACCTAAATGGAATTGTAATATTGAGCTTGAGTCTCATTTTGGGGCTGCAATGTATAGTTCTCCACAAAGTCTACAATGGATATAATAGTTCCAATAGGGAAAGTGTCGTTACATGTCCTGAATTGTTGATCCAACCATTGAGACCTATGACTATGCATTGCATACTTGTAAAAAAGATTTGTCTCTTGAAATCTGAGATAAAATCAGCAACATTGTATTCTTTTGCAACTAACTCACATCTAGAGCCTTCACCTCCACTCTTCAATGTATATTTCACTATTTCATATACCTTTTTTTGGACGAGTGTCTTTCCAAAGTTGTGTTCCAAACCCTCATGAAAAAATGTTCTAAACTTGGACAAGCCACCACATTCTGAGCACTTGGCATTTAAGCAATCTTTTTTATAAAATAAATAACCATCATCTGTATGACATAAAAATTGATCTAGCAAGTCTCTTGATGATTTGTGAAGACCACTTGCACCACAATCCTCTAGCATTTCATTAGTATGAAAAGTAGAACGAATGGACCGTAATAATTCATGATGCATTGAAAACTCAACATGATATTTACAACAACATGTATTTTGAATCTTAAGGGGTACACAATAAAATGGTTTCACGGATTCAAAAGACCTTTGTGATATTTTCAATGTTGGATGTGTCTCACAAAATTTTTTATACAACATTGTTTGACTTACCTCCACATAATGTTTAGGATGTGGAGTACGGTCTCCATTGCTAACTCTCAACTTCAAGACATCCTTCACATTTGGTGACACTCTTGAGTTAGCATCCCAAAATTGTTGAATTTCATCCTTGACAACATCTGTTAGCTTCTTATCAAAACGTGGAAGTCTCCCACCATAAGCCCATGTATCAATTTGAAGTGGATCATCAAGTCTTTCTCTTCTTGCAAGTGCTCTACCCAAAATTTTATGGTCTATATTGAAGTCAACACAAGTTTGTCTCATCAAACGAGCCTTTCTCAACTGATGACTTACTAAGGAGGTTGTAATAACCCTCCGAGCAACTCTCTTGTCTTTTTCTCTGCTAGTCTTCCCAATGCTATTGAGAGCATTGAAAAGATTCTTCACAACAATGGCATTTCTCTCCATTTTCTTGTTCACACGAATCTTCAATTTCACAAGCACAAGTCTCATGTTTTGCATCTTTAACAACTGCACAAAAATTTGACATTGCTCAACCAATGTCTTGTTTCAAAAAAATTGATCATAAAGTCTTGAAGCCCACAACCCAATGGTTCTATGTGACCTCTTTCCTTCCCAATTATTCATAATGTTCTCCTCAATTTCAATTAACCATTTAGGTGTTCTTGAAAGCCCCAAATTTGAAGATTGATTATCTTTATTGCAAGGGACTTCATTTCGCATATAATTTGGAGATGTATAACATTCATGTGGTTCTTGTGCAACATTTTCGTTCCCAAAGTCTACATTTTCAATCTCCATCTGTGCATTTTCAAATTGAACCTCCTCTTCACTTACAACTACATTTACAGGGTCACCTTGATTAATGTTTAACATACCTTCTCTCCTTCTTCGGTGATTTTCCTTATCTTTTTCCCTATATGCTTGAATTTTGTCATCTGTCAACTTCCTCTTGCGTTTAGCCTTTCGACGACTGCTGCTTCCCATGGTGAGACCATAAGTCGACAAAAATCAAACAATGGGCCCCAAATCACATTTTTTTTTCGCAACACATGAAAAAAGTATCAAATCCTGTGATTGTCTGGTCTGTGGGGACAGGGAATATTTTGGTAAAATATTACCTGGCAAAAATTGGGTATCCGATTTCATATCAGGTACCCGATATTGTCAGGCTGATGAAAAAAAGGTGGGAGCAAATGGAAAAAATTGAACTTTAACATATATTGATGTATATAATAAATATAAATAAAAGATGCATATGATATATATAATGTATATTATATATATACATATGTATTATAATATACTAATGTATTATATGTACTAATGTATTAAAATATACTAATGTATTATAATATACTAGTGTATTATATATACTAACATGTATATAATATATATATAATACATATACTAATGTATACTAATATATTATATATAATATTACAAATTTTGGTGAATCTCTTGCAGAAATATGGAAATTATAATCTTCCTCCTAGAGCATACATTAATGAAGTTCTTTGTGCCTTAGCAGAGGAAGCCGGTTGGATTGTTTAAGCTTACAGTACTAAATATAGAAATGTGGTATGTATTTTTGGCCTAAATTTTTTTCACATTTCTTTTAGGTCTTTAAAGGTGGTCAGCTAAATCTTTGTATTAAATGTTCCTTTTACAGGCATCGTAAACCCTAGCTACGTAGAAATGGAGGCTTTGAAGAATAGTTCACTAGAGCCAGAGAGAGAGACTTCCTAGGGGTCACGGGGACTCCCTAGGGGTCCTAACGCATGATAAGGCATACTAGGAACCCTAGGGAGTCCCCGTGACCCCTTTTGACACATTGGAACATTGATGTGTGTCTTAAGGGGTCTTAGGACCCCTTAAGACACACTTGAGCATTTCTATGTGTCAAAAGGGGTCACCAGGACTCCCTAGGGATCCTAGTATGCCTTATCACATGTTAGGACCCCTAGGAAGTCCCCGTGACCCCTTTTAACACATTGGAACACTCAAGTGTGCCCTTAAGACACACTTGAATATTCCAATGTGTCAAAAGGGGTCACGGGGACTCCATAGGGGTCCTAGTACGCCTTATCATGTGTTAGGACACCTAGGGAGTCCCCATGATGGAATGCTCAAGTGTGTCTTAAGGGGTCATAGGACCCCTTCAGACACACTTGAGCATTCTAATGTGTCAAAAGGGGTCATGGGGACTCCCTAGAGGTCCTAACATGTGATAAGGCGTACTAGGACCCCTAAGGAGTCCTTGTGACCCCTTTTGACACATGGGAATACTCAAGTGTGTCCTAAGGGGTTGTAGGACCCCTTAAGACACACTTGAGCATTCCAATGTGTCAAAAGGGGTCACGGGGACCTCCTAGGTGTCATAACCCATGATAAGGCATACTAGGATAGTAGGGAGTCCCCGCGACCCCTTTTGAAACATTGCAATGCTCAAGTGTGTCTTAAGGGGTCCTATGACCCCTTAAGACACACTTGAGCATTCCAATGTGTCAAAAGGGGTCACAAAGACTCACTAGGGGTCCTAGTACACCTTATCTTGTGTTAGGACCCCTAGGAAGTCCCGATGAACCCTTTTGACACATTGGAATACTCAAGTGTGTTTAAAGGGGTCTTACAACCTCCTCGGACACACTGAAGCATTCTAATGTGTCAAAAGGGGTTATGGGGACTCCCTAGGGGTCCTAGTATGCCTTATCATGTGTTAGGAACCCTAGGGAGTCCCCGTGACCCCTTTTGACACATTGGAATGCTCAACTGTGGCCGAAGGGGTCCTAGGACCCCTTAAGACACACTTGAGCATTCCAATGTGTCAAAAGGGGTCATGAGGACTTCTTAGGGGTCCTAATGCATGATAAGGCATACTCAGACTCTTACGGAGTCCCCCTGACCTTTTTTGACACATTAGAATGCTCAAGTGTGTCTTAAGGGGTCCTAAGACCCCTTAAGACACACTTGAGCATTCCAATGTGTCAAAAGGGGTCATGTGGACTCCCTACAGGTCCTAACATGTGATAAGGTATACTAGAACCCCTAGGGAGTCCCCATGACCCCTTTTGCCACATTGGAATGCTCAAGTGTGTCCGAAGGGGTCGCAGCACCCCTAAAGACACAGTTGAGCATTCTAATGTGTCAAAAGGGGTCATCGGCACTTACTAGGGGTCCTAACACATGATAAGGTGTACTAGGACCCCTAGGGAGTCCCCATGACCCCTTTTGACACATTGGAATGCTCAAGTGTGTCTTAAGGGGTAGTAGGACCCCTTCAAACACACTTGAGAATTCTAATGTGTCAAAATGGGTCATGGGGACTCCCTAGGGGTCCTAACGCATGATAAGGCATATTAGGACCCCTAGGGAGTCCCCATGACCCCTTTTGACACATTGGAATGCTCAAGTGTGTTTTAAGGGGTCATAGGACCCCTTAAAACACACTTGAGCATTCCAATGTGTCAAAAGGGGTCATGGGGACTCCCTAGGGGTCCTAGTATGCCTTATCACATGTTAGGACCCGTAGGAAGTGTTGATGATCCCTTTTGACATATTGGAATGCTCAAGTGTGTCTTAAGGGGTCCTACGACCCCTTCGGACACACTTGAGCATTCTAATGTGTCAAAAGGGGTCGTGGGGACTCCCTAGGGGTCCTAGTAGGCCTTTAAACTTGTTAGGACCCCTAAGAAGTTCCCATGACCCCTTTTGACACTTTGGAATGCTCAAGTGTGTCTTAAGGGGTCCTAGGACCCCTTCGAACACACTTGAGCATTCTAGTGTGTCAAAAGTGGTCATGGAGACTCCCTAGGGGTCCTAATGCATCATAAGGCATACTAGGACCCCAAGGGAGTCCCCATCACCCCTTTTGACACATTGGAATTCTCAAGTGTGTCTTAACGGGTCATAGGACCCCTTAAGGAAAACTTGAGCATTCTAATGTCTCAAAAGGGGTCATGGGGACTCCCTAGGGGTCCTAGTAGGCCTTATCATGTGTTACAACCCGTAGGGAGTCCCCATGACCCCTTTTGACACATTAGAATGTTCAAGTGTGTCCGAAGGGGTCCTACGACCCCTTAAGACACACTTGAGCATTCCAATGTGTCAAAAGGGGTCATGGGGACTCCCTAAAGGTCCTAGTATGCCTTATCACATGTTAGGACCTCTAGGAAGTCTTGATGACCCCTTTTGACACATTGGAATGCTCAAGTGTGTCTTAAGGGGTCCTACGATGCCTTTGGAAACACTTGAGCATTCCAATGTGTCAAAAGGGGTTAGGGGAACTCCCTAGGGGTCCTAGTACACCTTATCACATGTTAGGACCCCTAGGAAGTCTTGATGACCCCTTTTGACACATTGGAATGCTCAAGTGTCTCTTAAGATGTCCTACGACCCCTTCAGACACACTCGAGTGTTCCAATGTGTCAAAAGGGGTCATGGGGACTCCCTAGGGTTCCAAGTATGACTTATCATGCATTAGGACCCCTAGGGAGTCCCTGTGACCCCTTTTGACACATTGGAACACTCAAGTGTGTCTTAAGGGGTCCTACGAACCCTTCAGACACACTTGAGCATTCCAATGTGTGAAAATAGGTCATGGGGACTCCCTTGGGGTCCTAGTATGCCTTATCACACATTAGGACCCCTAGGAAGTCCTCATGACCTCTTTTGACACATTAGAATGCTCAAGTGTGTCTTAAGAGGTCTTAGGACCTCTTAAGACACACTTGAGCATTCTAATGTGTCAAAAGGGGTCATGGGGACTCCCTTAGGGTCCTAGTATGCCTTATCATGCATTAGGACCCATAGGGAGTCCCCATGACCCCTTTTGACACATTGGAATGCTCAAGTTTGTCTGAAGGGATCTTTTCACTACTTAAGACACACTTGAGCATTCCAATGTGTCAAAAGGGCTCATGGGGACTCCCTAGGGGTCCTAGTACACCTTATCATGCATTAGGACCCCTAGTGAGTCCCCGTGACCCCTTTTGACACATTGCAATGCTCAAGTGTGTCTTAAGGAGTCGTAGGACCCCTTAAGAGACACTTGAGCATTCCAATGTGTCAAAAGGGGTCATGGGGACTCCCTAGGGGTCCTAACATGTGATAAGGAGTACTAGGACCCCTAGGGAGTCCCCATGACCCCTTGTGACACATTGGAATGGTCAAGTGTGTCTTAAGGGGTCTTAGGAACCCTTTGGACATAGTTGAGCATTCTAATATTTTAAAAGGGGTCATGGGGACTCCCTAGGGGTCCTAACATGTGATAAGGTGTACTAGGACCCCTAGGGAGTCCCCATGACCCCTTTTGACACATTGGAATGCTCAAGTGTGTCTTAAGGGGTCTTAGGACCCCTTCAGACACACTTGAGCATTCCAAAGTGTCAAAAGGGGTCATGGGGACTTCCTAGGGCTCCTAACGCATGATAAGGTGTACAAGGACCCCTAGGGAGTCCCCATGACCCATTTTGACACATTGGAAGGCTCAAGTGTGTCTTAAGGGGTCTTAGGACTCCTTTGAAGACACTTGAGTGTTCCAAAGTGTCAAAAGGGGTCATGGGGACTCCCTAAGGGTCCTAACATGTGATAAGGCTTACTAAGACCCCTAGGGAGTCCCCATGACCCCTTTTGACACATTGGATTGCTCAAGTGTGTTTTAAGGGGTCCTAGGACACCTCCTGACACACTTGAGAATTCTAATGTGTCAAAAGGGGTCATGGGGACTCCTTAAAGGTCCTAACGCATGATAAGGCATACTAGGACCCCTAGGGAGTCCCCATGACCTATTTTGACACATTGGAATGCTCAAGTGTGTCTTAAGGGGTTGTAGGACCCCTTAAGACACACTTGAGCATTCCAATGTGTCAAAAGGGGTCATGGGGACTCCCTTGGGGTCCTAGTATGCATTATCATGCGTTAGGACCCCTAGGGAGTCCCCATGACCCCTTTTGACACATTGGAATGCTCAAGTGTATCTTAAGGGGTCCTAAGACCCCTTTGGACACACTTGAGCATTCTAATGTGTCAAAAGGGGTCATGGGGAGTCCGTAGGGGTCCTAGTATGCCTTATCATGTGTTAGGGCCCCTAGGGAGTCCCCATGACCTCTTTTGACACATTAGAATGCTCAGGTGTGTCTGAAGTGATCTTATGACCCCTTAAGACACACTTGAGCATTCCAATCTATCAAAAGGAGTCATGGGGACTTCCTAGGGGTCCTAACATGTGATAAGGAATAATAGGACCCCTAGGGAGTCCCCATGACCCCTTTTGACACTTTGGAATATTCAAGTGTGTCCGAAGGGGTCCTAAGACCCCTTAAGACATAGTTGAGCATTGCAATGTGTTAAAAGGGGTCATGGGGACTCCCTAGGGGTCCTAGTACACCTTATCATGTATTAGGACCCTTAGAGAGTCCCCATGACCCATTTTGATAGATTGGAATGCTCAAGTGTGTTTGTATGGGTCCTAGGACCCCTTAAGACACACTTGAGCTTTCCAATTTGTCAAAAGGGGTCATGGGGACTTCCTAGGGGTCCTAATGCGTGATAAGGCATACTAGGACCCCTAGGGTTTCCCCATGACCCCTTTTGACACTTTGGAATGCTCAAGTGTGTCTGTAGGGGTCCTAAGACCCCTTAAGACATAGTTCAGTGTTCCAATGTGTCAAACAGGGTCATGGGGACTCCCTAGGGGTCCTAGTACACCTTATCACATGTTAGGACCCCTAGGAAGTGCGCATGACCCCTTTTGACACATTGGAACACTCAAGTGTTTCTTAAGGGGTCTTAGGACCACTTAAGACACACTTGAACATTTCAATGTGTCAAAAGGGGTCATGGGGACTCCCTAGGGGTCCTAGTATGCCTTATCACATGTTAGGACCCCTAGGGAGTCCCCGTGACCCCTTGTGACACATTGGAATGCTCAAGTGTGTGTTAAGGGGTCCTACGATCCCTTAAGACACACTTTTGCATTCCAATGTGTCAAAAGGGGTCACGAGGACTCGTTGGGGGTCTTAGTTCATGTTATCCTGCGTTAGGACCCCGAGGGAGTCCCCATGACCCCTTTTGACACATCAAAATGCTCAAGTATGTTTGAAGGGGTCATAGGACCCCTTAAGACACACTTGAGCATTCCATTGTGTCAAAAGGGGTCATCCGGACTTCCTAGGGGACCTAACATGTGATAAGGCATACTAGGACCCCTAGGGAGTCCCCCTAACCCCTTTTGACACATTGGAATGCTCAAGTGTGTTCGAAGGGGTCCTAGGACCCCTTAAGACATACTTGAGCATTCCAATGTATCAAAAGGGGTCATGGGGATCTCCTATGGGTCCTAATGCATGATAAGGTGTACTAGGACCCCTAGGGAGTCCCCATGACCCCTTTTGACACATTGGACCGCTCAAGTGTGTCTTAAGGGGTCTTAGGACCCCTTAAGACACACTTGAACATTCCAATGTCTCAAAAGGGGTCATGTGGACTCCCTAGGGTGCTAACGCGTGATAAGGCATACTAGGACCCCTAAGGAGTCCCCATGACCCAAATGAGATATTACTGAATGACTTCTTGCTAATACTACTCTTCCACTAGATCCAAATTTCAACCCTTTTGTGGATCTACAGGCTCAATCGTGAGCCCACATAATTGGCCAAGAGAAAAATGTAATTGTATATCAACTGATTACAAAATGTTCAGTGGAGGATAAAATATTGTAATGATCAAGAAGAAAATTGGCTATGGAAAATCTAGTTATGAATTCTTTTAAGAATGAAACTATTAAGGAATTGCATGAATCAAAAACCATGAAAATAACCTTCTACAAAAAAGAATATTCAAGCTATAGAATTTATTAACTTTGAATTTAAACATCTTATCAACATTCATGGAAGATATTTCATTAGCATCCATGGAAGAAATTTCATTAAAACTTCAGACAAAATCATCTAAAAAAATTCATTAACTTCAGGCGAAATCATTTAAGATGGACAAAAACAAAATCGTATTACTCAGAAATGGCAGAGAAAGAAAATGAGATAAATGAAATTTATCAAATTCTTACAATCCGCAGCTTCTCTCTGAGCGCAAAATGACAATCAATGGATCCAAAATTATGGGAAAATTTAAATTCTTTGAGTAAGTCATTCAGAAATGTGCAGAATACTGGAACGCATGATGATTTATGGAGAATTTATGATGGACTATGCTATGCAAAATCCCGCAATCCTTACCATATCTCAGAGTACTGATGAGAAGCAATGGAAAAAGTCTGAGACAGAGGTGGTGCTGGCATTGAAGTGGCAAGATATTCTTCATAATATCTGGGCAGCACCATCGAAATGACAAGGCTTTCCTCATAATGTCGCACCACCACTGATCTCTTCTTTAAATTTATTAATGCAGTCAGTTCTACAGTGCCTGCATAATTTCCAATACAACTGCTCATTTTACCAAACCCTTCCCCGCTCTCCATAGTCTTCGACTGGTTTAAAGGTCCATCCAGTTGTTCTTGTTTAACCTCCCAATGACTTTGTTGAGCTACCAGATTATCAACAGGCATGGTACAATTGTCTGGTGACCAGAATCTATTTCGAGAACCTTTGCAATTTAGCGTTCTAGTTGAAAAAGTAGGGAAAGATACCATTTCACAACCACAGGCGGTGGAAACAGAGTGATTCTCTTTCCCTCTGCTTCTATAATCTGCCTCCAGTGAACTGTTCTTCAAAGCCTCCATTTCTACGTAGTTAGGGTTTTCAGCGCCTGTAAAAGGCACAACTATGCCCCTGTAGGGACTCATGCTCGTGCTCAGAATCATATTAAATAATATTTAAAATGTAAAATGTATATTATATAATATTTAATATATAATATATAATCTAATATATAGTTTTTGATATTAATATATAATTAAATAATATTTAATGTAACATGTATATTATATAATATTTAATATATATAATATATAATCTAATATATAGTTTTTAATATTAATATATATTAAATAATATTTAATGTAAAATATATATTATATAGCATTTAATATATAATTGATATTATATAATATTTAATATATCTAATATATATTTAATATATATATGTTTATGAAGGATGGAGAAATGGGAGGGAGAAAGTGGAGGCAAAGTGAAAATTCAAAATTGTGCATCATGTTCGGGTAAATATCAAGTACCCAAAAATATCGGGTACCCGATTAGGCTTGGTATTGCTTTGTGCACCAAACCTACATGGTCAACTATTGGAATGTCTCAAATACGTGTTTTTCCCCTGTTTCTCTAAGTTCCAGACTTTGACAATGTAGCTGACGACTTTTTTTTCACCCGAATTTGATAAAATGAAAAGGGTATCTTGAGGAGATTATCAGCTTTCTATCGATATAATTGCTATCAAATTTTGAATTCGGTAAGTAATTATTAGTTATTTTTCAATTGAGCTACCTCTAAAGTGCTGATTTATATACTGATTGAAAAACAACTATAACTTTCAAACAGTATAACATTTTTGAAATCCAAAAAATGCGTCACATTCTATGCTTCACCTACTATAAGGATTTTTTTTTTTTTGAATTTTGTAAAGTTTTGAATGAGTTAAGGTGGTCAAACACGAGAGTTTTTTTATTCTGAAAATGTTGTAGCAGAAAATTCATAATTAATTATTTTTTTGGAATAAAATTACAAAAAATTATGCGTCACATCCAGACATGAGTCTACTACTTATATATAAAATCTTATAATAAAATATTATCATTTGATTATGATTAAGGTGGTCAGACATACACCCACTTCTTTTTTTTTTCCTAAAATTTTTGTACTGCTGCATTGAAATCTATACTTTTCACCAATCATACTAACTTTTTCTCAAAAAAGGCCTAGTAGTTTAGAAACTACATTCAATTTTCTACAGATTTTATTCTTACAACTTTTTGATATTAGGTTCATAGCTAGTTGAAATTTTCACGTCAAGTTGACTAACCCTGATTTGCTGATTTTTCATTGCCACTTAAGGGCATAGTTTGGCCCCTCATGATCTTGCACATAACCAAATATTCTATTAGATGGTTGTACCATTATATAGATGAAATGGGAAAAGGAAAATAAAAGAGAGCACAAAAGAGTTTAAGAAGTGGTCAAGAGTACCTCTCCCTCTCCCATTATCTCCCTCTCTCTCCTTCCTCTATCATCTATCCCCCCTGTCTCTTTTTGAACTGTTCAATCTCATCCATGTATTACATAGAATTAATACTTGGAATACTCAAAAGAAATATGTAAGAATAATAAATGTTAATAACAAGTGTTTGATATGATGATAATAATTTTCATCCAATTTAATTCACAAACATAAATAAAAATTAAAAAAACTAATTGTGATCAGAGAAAACCTAACCTGTTCGAAACAAGCTTAGACATTCAAACATTAGTCTAAGAGCATATTCCTAACATATAGAGAAATCCATTTGCTAAGTCATTCAGATAGAACTTAAACGGGAGCACCCTGTCAACGTTTGATTTGTTCTTGATTTAGGGATGTGGGTGTGCTCTCAAAATACATGGAGATTATCCCTAATGCTTATTAGGAGGTATTGGGATGGATTAGGGCCCATGAGAACCCCATAATGGCACAAAACCAGGTATAGAACACATGTTTTTCCCTTAGATCCTCAAGGATCCTAATAGAGCTAAAAATGTATATTGATGCAAGAATGCTTAAGCTAGATTGATTTTAATCTAAATGAAACATGATATGATGGTGAAATGATTAGGAAAAATCTTAACAAAGAACTAGATTCAATCCATTAAGCTATTCTAGGATGATCTATGAAAGCAAAAAATAGAGTTAATCTAACCATTATGCTAATTGCTATGATGATCTAGATGTATTTTACCATTATAATAATGCATGGATGATATGAACTAAGATAATTTATTTTCTCTTGGAAGAGAGACTATTTATAGGATTTTGGGAAGGGCTTGGGTTAGGAATTGGTGTTAGGGTCAGAGTCAGGGTTTGGGGTAGAGTCTGAGATTGAGTTTGGGGTATGGTTAGATTGGCCTTGGTTAAGGTTGCTCACACATGTGTGAGAAAAACTAGGGAAGTGTTCCTAGGGGACCAAGAGGAAAGAGGAGACATGGGCTTCATTAAGAGGTTGTAAGAGCTTTAATGAGGATGGAAGAAGCTATTAATGAGTCTGTAAGGCTCATTAATGAGGGAGTTTGACCAAAAGTCAAAGCAGACTAGTTTAGGCTAAAAAATGTAGGAATAACCTCCTAAATTGGTTTAGGAAGGGTTTATGAGAGTTTAGGAAAGTCTAGGAAAGTCTAGAAGATTTTAAGGTTTAGGCTTTAAATAAATATAAAATTTATTTAAGGTTTGTGACTTTATTTATCAATTAATGATTAATAAATAGGAGGAAAATCACTTAAATTTGATTTAAGTGGTTTTGAAAGGGATGTCTTAATTAAATGTCTTTAATTAAAATAGGGGAAGGGATAATGACAATAAAAACTAATTAATTAATTAAATAATTAATTATTTAATAAATGATGATGTAATCAGGGTTTTTGAGAATTAAAATTTTTTTATTGTCAAAGGCATTTTAGGTGTCTACACTAATATATATGTGTATGTAGTTGAAAGAAAAATATTTTTTGGGTACTTATAAATAATCCATTTCTTATATGTTTAGATTTATTATATCTTCATACTAAGTAATCTATATATCTTTTGATACTTGAAAAGTAAAGAGGAAATGAATTCATTTTCAATTATATATCAGAATTTTTTTAATCAAGAGTTTCACACTTTAAATAGTAAGTTAAGTTGGTTTGATAGGAAGAATTTTTTTTAATTAAATATTGTGTTTAAGTGAAGTGTTGAAGAGAAACTTGTGAGATGTTGGGAATAAGAGTAGATGAACAAAAACATGACCCAACATTCCCTCAAGGTATTGACTATTTTGATAAGTGATGTGATATTTTGGGATGTATAAGGTTTGAACAAAGATTATATTTCACGTTCTCTTTTGATTTTAAAAATAAAGGAAAAAGTCACCATGGGTCTCACCATATCTTATTATCTCCCTCTCCCTAACCCTCTCTCCCTCCCTCTCCCTCTCCTCTTATCTCCTTCTCTTTCCCTATCTAGGCTATCCCCTTCTTTCCCTCTCCCTCTCTATGTCCCTCTCCCTATCCCCTTTTGTCCCTCTCCCTATCCTATTATACATCTCTTTTTGTTCCCCTTCATATATCTCACCTCTCTCTTTCCCTGTCTAGGTCTATCATGTCTCTCTCTCCCTCTAGGATTCTCGCCTTTTTATTTTCCCCCTCTCTAGTTCTCTCCCTCCCTCTAGACCTCACTAGACCCATCTCTCTTGCATCTAACATTCTTTTTTTTCTCCCATAGTGCATCTCTATCTCTCCATATCCCTATCTACATAGGTTTTAGGTTGAAAGATCTAGGGTACATAAGGTTGAGGGTGTTTCTTATATTTATACTTCTCTCTATCTCTCCCTTTCTCTATCCCTATATCCCTCTCACCCTATCCCACTCTATCCCTCTACCTATCCATTCTCTTTCTCTCTATTCCTCTCCCTATTCCCTTCTCTCCCTCTCTCTCTCCCTCTCCCTCTCCCTCTCTGTCCCTCCCTCCATCTCCCTCTCCCTCTCCCCTTATCTCCATCTCTCTCCTTCCTCTATCATCTATCCCCCTTGTCTCTTTATGAAGTGTTTAAGAGTACCCTTTTATCTCTCATATTTAAGTGAAGTGTTGAAGCGCATCTTGTGAGATGGTAGGAATAAGAGAAGATGAAGGAAGACATCACCCAATGTTCCCTTAAGGTACTAACTATTTTGATAAGAAATTATGTGGGATTTGGGAATGTATAATGTTTCAACATCTAGGACTCTCATGTCTCTCTCTCCCTCTAGGATTCTTGCCTCTTGATATTCCCCCTCTCTAGTTCTCTCCCTCCCTCTAGGATTCTTGCCTCTTGATATTCCCCCTCTCTAGTTCTCTCCCTCCCTCTAGACCTCCCTAGAATCATCCTCCCTCTCTCATCCTCTTTTCTCTCTCATCACATCTCTATCTCTTCATAACCCTCTACGTAGGGTTTAGGGTGCAAGATTTAGGGTACATAAGGTTGGGGGTATTTCCAATATATATATATATATATATATATATATATATATATATATATATATATATATATATATATATATATATATATATATATATATATATATATATATATATATATATATATATATATATATATATATATATATGTATGTATGTATGTATGTATGTATGTATGTATGTATGTATGTATGTATGTATGTATGTATGTATGTATGTATGTATGTATGTATCTCTCTCTCTCTCTCTCTCTCTCTCTAGGAGGATATCTTTGGCACGTGTTTTGATTTTTCCTCCATTTCTCCTCTCCTAAAAAGGATCGGAGAAAATGGAGGGTCCCTTTCCTCCACTTGGATTATGATGACATTATATACTGAATACACATTGCACTATTTGGTTTTTTCATTTCTCCATCTCATTCAATAATATCATTTTTTCACTATTATTGAAAATTATCAATATTTAGAAAAACTATATCCTACAAACCACGAACAAAGATTTTGAATGTTTAAAATTGCTACGTGTAATTAAATATGTAACTTTATATTTATAATAAAATCTTATCACAACTCTATAGTGGAGTAGATTGAGGAATACACTATTGTTGGGTGCACCTGCCTCTATTAAAAGATGAGGAAGGTTGTGAAATCCAACGATTAGTTTGAGATAACATCCTTATAGTAAAATAAAATGGAGAAAATAGTTTTCTTTTGGGTGCACATATCTTCAAGTTTCCTAAAAAGGAAGGTTGTGAAGGCTAACATTTTCTTTAATGGTAGAGAAATATAGATTGTATACCTCTTCTATTGATCAATTGGACAATAACAAAAAAATGTGAATTGAAGATCATAAATTAAAAGGTAGGCAATATTCTATTAGATGGTCGCACTATTATAAAGATGAAATGGGAAAAGGAAAATAAAAGAAGAGAGGACAAAAGAGTTATACTCCTTCTATAAGAGGTATAAAATAAAGAAAATTATTTCTATCATATATAACATATATGAATCCCTTAAGTAGGTTCATATGATAACACTGGCTATTAAACAAGGGGTACAACTAATGTATGTAGCACTATCTCTATAATAGATCCACTTTAGTCAACTAAAGTCATTATTCCTTCTTTGTTGTTATATATTATTCAGTTGAGGTGATAAAATTTGCATCATCTCCATTTAAAATAAATTATTCCCATCCTTCTAGTAAGTCACTATAAAATAAAGGCACTTGTACTACTCAAACAACAACTACAACAATTGAGAAATTGAAATATGGACCTAGTTATGTAGATAAGAAGAGAAGGCAACTTGAAGCCATATTATAATTTTACTTAAGAAAATCATAGTCTTAAATCATCATCCTAAACCAAAACCCTAATCTTAACCATAATTCTAACTATAATCCTAACCCTAACTTTAATCCTTGATTTTTATCCTAAACCATAAATCATATCTCTAAAGGTAAAAAATATATTCCACAGTATTGAAAACATATTAATAAGGGGATCTTGTTGGTGAAGCTCAACAATCACTAGAGGCTCTCCTGGTGGACTTCATTCAGACCAAGGAAGGCGTTGAACTTTCACTCCCAGATTCGGTGGTGAATAGAACAATGGCAGATTTCCAGTCGGCTTTGGTAGGTTGATTCTTTAACTTTATACCTACCATCGAAATGGTTAGAAAATGGGTGTCTACCCAGTGGAAGATCAAGGGATTTGTCCTTGTTTCTGTTATGCCTAGTGGGATCTTCCTTTTTAAGCTCACCACTTTGGAGGACCTGGCTTTTGTGTTTTCGGGATCGTGGGTCTATGGGAAGCACTTCCTGGCTTTGGCAAAATGGAAACTCGGGTTCAACCCGGTGACTGAACTGACCAGAATGGCACCGATTCGGGTTCGGCTCCCTAGTCTCCCATTAGAATATTGGGATGAGCAAGTGTTTCATTGGATAGGGGACTCCTTTAGCATCTTTATCACTACTAACTAGGTAACCCACTCTTAATCTAGGTTGGTGTTCGCTAGGCTCTGTGTGAATGTCACCCTGAACAAAACCCTACCCAACTTTGTGATTTTTAAATCTAAATTGGGTAGATGGACCCAAGCTCTAGTGTATGAAAATGCCACTCTCTTCTACCAGAAATGTGATAACAGACGACATTCTAGTGATACTTGCAAGGCCTCCTAGCCAGGAACAAAAAAAGAGAATAAGGATAAAGGAACCACTGAGGTTCCACCCTCAACAAAAGGAGACAACAAGGAGAAGACCTACCCACCCCTGGTGGCTGATGTGATGGAAAACCCAGAGGGTGAAAACCAAGTGTTAGAAGAAGGTGAGATAGCTTCTCCCTTAGAGAACGAGGTGGTGCACCCTAAACTCAGTTCTTTGAAACCTCTACCAATAGAGGAGCCAAAACCCCTGCCAATGGAGCCATTAGAGATCCCCCTAGTGGCCTCCCCAAAGATAAGTGAGATTATCCATATTGCATTAGAACAACTGGCCATTGTGGTTTCTCTTGAGCTAATAATCCCCCAAATCTAATTCAACACCTCCCCCATAGCTGCACAAAAGACCTACCCTTCCTCTTCCAACTCTTTGGATGTAGACTGATGTGTGGAGGAAAATGATGGTGAATGGAAAATGCAAAGAAAGAAAACCAAGCCCAAGAAGGCCGACGTGGGGATAGAGACACCCAGAGGAAGGCCATCTAACTGCATTAGGAGATCGAGAGGGACTATAGGTAGGCAACAAACCATGGAAACAAGCTTTAAAAGTAAGAAATGATTTGTCTTTCTTAGAGTGTTAGGGGTTTGAATGGCTCCCTTAAGCAAAGTGTTGTTAAACATTACATTTTTTTATCATAAGTTGGATATTTTTCTCATCCAAGAAGTTAAGATGACTGCCAGTAATTTTTCCACCCTGAATTCCAATCTCTGGCTGGGAGCTACTTTCCTTTATTATGAAGCCTGTAGGGCTTCCGGGGGTATTTCTACACTCTGGAACTCCAATACTATCACGGGCCATCAGCTCACCTCCTCTCAAAATTTCCTTGTGGTTACTTTCAGGATGAAAGAGCTTGAGTGGTGGCTATTCAATATTTATGCCCCTAATACTCAATCTGGTAGGGCTTCCCTTTGGTTTGACCTGTCCTTTTGGATTGACCAAGACACTACTGCTAATTACTTA
Organism: Chamaecyparis obtusa; assembly: GCA_027943335.1. Classification (NCBI taxonomy): domain Eukaryota; kingdom Viridiplantae; phylum Streptophyta; class Pinopsida; order Cupressales; family Cupressaceae; genus Chamaecyparis; species Chamaecyparis obtusa. Next base: position 291,973 of record BSBK01001734.1, read on the forward strand.
TTGGTTGGTGACTTCAACACCCCTCTCAACCCCTCGGATAAATGTGGTGGTTTAATGGATTATTCTGATAGTATGGGGGACCTGGCGGATTTCATCTCCTGCACTGGTCTTCTAGACATTGCTCTAAAAGGAAACCCCTTCATGTGGACCAACAATAGGAAAGGATCCCATCTTATCTAGGTGTGGCTTGACCGCTTCCTTGCCACCTCTTTGTGGGACCTCTGCTTGACCTCCACCTTGGCCTCTTCCTGAAAACTACTTATGACCATAACCCCTCCTTTTCTATTGGTGTGACTCCCCTAGTTTTGGCCTGGCCCCCTTCAGATTCAAAATTATGTGGTGCTCTCACCCATTCTTCAGAGATCAAGTGAAAGCCTGGTGGGCCACTAACATCAAAGGCACTGCCATGTTCAGGGTTTCTCAAAAACTGGAAATCATCAGAAGAGAGGTTAAGGGCTAGAGTAAACATAACTTTGGTGATTTCCATAAAGAGAAAAAGGAGCTGACTGAAACCTTAGAGTCCCTTCAGGCCTAGTTGGCTACAAGAAGCCCCCCACCCTAGATCCAAGTGGAAGAGGAATTGACTTGACACAAATGGCAGGAAATTCTGAAAAAAGAGGAAATCTACTGTAAACAATGATCTAGAATATAGTGGCTTTCTGAAGGGGACAGAAACATGGCCTTCTTCCATAGGTCTACCAACAACCACAAAAGAAGGAACACCATTAATGCTATTAGGGATGAGGGAGGGAATGAAGTCATGGAGAAGGACAAAATTAATCAGATTGCGGCAAACTATTTTAAGGGATTGTATTCAAATGAGGGACAAGTGTGCCCAGTCAACACCTAAAATCAACCGCCGGACCACATCCAAAGTGCCATAACTCATAGTGATAACAACCAGCTCATGAAATGAGTGTCCGAGGAGGAAGTGAAGACTGCGGTTTTTTCTATGGGTGCCTACAAAGCCCTGGGGCCTGATGGATTCCCCCCAGCCTTCTTTTAGGAATATTGGGTTATTGTGGGACTTGATATTACCCGTGCTACTAGAGATTTTTTCAGAATGGGGTGACTCCTAAGACAACATAATAAAACCTATATTGTGCTTGTCCCTAAGCACAACAACCCCACCTCTATGTTGGACTTCAGGCCCATCAGCCTTTGCAATACATTCTACAAGATTCTCACTAAGATATTGGTCAATCAAATGAAGCCCCTTCTGGATAAGATTATCAGCACTACTTAGAAAGGCTTTGTTCCAGGAAGGGAGATCCTTGATGAAGCCATATCCACTCATGAAATCATCCACTCCATGGACAGGAGCAATATTCTAGGTATGGCCTTCAAACTCGATATCTCTAAAGCTTATGATAAAGTTAATTGGTCATTCTTGCTAAAAATCCTTGCTAGGATGGGATCTAATGAGAAGATTATCCACATTATCCAAGAATGTACTCAAACTGTCAGCTTCTCTATCTTAGTGAATGAAACCTCTTGTAGTTTCTTTAAACCTGAAAAGGGGCTCAGGTAGGGAGATCCTCTCTCACCCTACCTATTTATTATGGTGGCTGAAGTCCTCAATAGGAATCTAACTATGCTTTCCTCCATAGGGAGAATAAAAGGTGTTAAACCTACTTCCACTCTTCATCAGGTTGTGTTGGAGCAATTTGTGGATGACACCTTCCTCTTTGGGTACTCCTTGGTGGTTGAGGCCAGACAGTGAACACAAATTCTAGAAAATCATGCCTGGGCCTCCGAACAGTGTATCAATTATTAGAAAAGTCGAATGGTCTTCTTTAATACTCCCATGGAGATACAAAATAGAGTGCTTCAAATCCTAGGCTATCAGTCGGCCTTGCTCCCTTCTACATACCTTGGTCTCCCTCTCATAGTTAAAGAGGTGCCCTAGGAATTCTGGAACTCCATCCTGGAGAGAACCCAGAGGAAACTTGCTAGTTGGAAAGGGAAGATCCTAAGCAATGCTGGTAAACTTCAACTGGTGGCTTCCACCCTCTAGGGGATCCTAGTCTACTTTTTGTCTCTCTTCAAGATCAAAAACAACATGGCAGACAGATTAGAAAAAATTTAGAGAACTTTCTCGTGGGCTAGCTCTAAAGAAAAGAAGAGGATGTCCTTGGTCAATTGGGATACTGTCTATCTCCTGAAAAATCCGGGTGGTTTGGGCCTGAGGAGAATTGGCTTGATGAATAGAGCCCTTACCACAAAAGTGTCTTGGAAACTCATAGAAAGGAAAGTGGATTGGTGCAAGATAATGGAAGCTAAGTACCTTCAAGGATATCCCTACAGGATGATGTATCATGATAATGACCTCCCTAATGGCTCCAAACTTTGGGTGAACATCTGCAAATGTAAAACCTTGCTCTCTAAAGGTGTTTTTTGGCAGCTTGGAAATGGGAGATCCATTAGATTCTAGAATGACTATTGGATTCTAAACTGCCCTAACCTTGGTAGTAGATTCAACCCCCTCATGGACTACCTCAGGCCTGTCCTTGGCAACAGAACTTCCAACTACATCATTGGAGGGAATTGGAGGGATATATCTAATCTTCTCAGAGACAGACCAGAGCTTCAATACTTGGCTAATGAGCTTATGGAAATCTTGAGGAATGTTAGAATCCTGAGACTTGGTGACCAAGATTCCATCATCTAGGCCCCTACCCATGTTGGTACCTTCTTAGTTAAAACTGCTTACAACCTGCTTCTAAAGGAAGAGAATAATCTGGGGGACTAGACGAAGGTGTGGATCCCTTAGCTCACACTGAAAATCAATTTCTTCTAGTTGACCCTTATGCATGGTAAAATCCTAACTCAGGACAATCTTATAAAAAGGGGCTTCTCCATGGAAAGCAGGTGCATCCTATGCAAAAAGGAGGAGGAAACAGTGAACCACCTATTCATACACTGTGATTATGCCGCTAACATTTGGTAGGAAGTCATTGGAAAGCTTGGAATCTCATGGGCTTTAGGTATTGATGTCCACCATTTCACCAGTTGGAGATCCCCCTCCAATCATCCCCTCCTCCAACACCTTCAACGAATGCTACCTCCTCACATCTGCTGGGCTATTTGGAAGGAAATAAACAACAGGATTTTCAGGGAGTCCAGTAACCCGCCTATGACTTGCCTCCATCTTGGGACCAAGCTCCTTTGCGAGAACATTAGTGTGGCTAAGTGGAAACTCCCCTCAACACCCCACTCTGCCTGGGAAATCAAAATGGCTGATTAATGGAACCTTTTGACTGGCTTCTCCAAGTTTGATGACACCAAGCTGATGGCTAGAAAAGCTACCAAGTGGGCTGCCCCGCTCAGAGGCTAGACCAAATTAAACTTTGATGGGGTGGCTAATAACCTCACCCAAGGTGGGAGAGGTGTGTTAAGAGACCATAATGGAACTTTCCTCTTGGCATACGTGGGGCTGCCCAATAACTGCACTATCAATCAAGCTGAGGGCATGGCTCTTCTTTGGGGAATTGAATTTTCCACCCAAATGAACATCAGACTACTAGAAATTGAGGGGCATTCCAAACTGGTGGTGGAGGTTATCAAAAGAAGAGGAAATGTGGGGTAGCATGTTAACTCTATTATTATGGAAATCTGGGAGCTCCTCAACAATCTCCAATGCAAGATATCCCACACGTAGAGAGAGGGAAATGCGGTGGTGGATTCGATGGCTGCTATTAGTCTTAAGCAAACCAAACTTAGTAATTAGAAGGTGGGTAGTGAACTACCTATGGTGACTCAGAAACTAATCAAAGAGGAAATAAATGGTATCAAAAAATTTTACAATGAGTTAGGCTGTCATTCTCGTTAAAAGCCCTACCTTGATTACGTGTTGGTGCAAGTTGATGATTTGTGTGATCATGAATAAGAATGCCCAAAACCCCATAAAGGACCATAATTTCCTCTCATGCATATACGTGTGGAAAGTTAGGTGTCTACATCAGTAGGTTTTCTTGGCTAATAAGGACACTAAGTGCAGCTATGGCATAACTACTAATTATGGCACCTGGAGATCCATTAGATTTCATCGTACGAAACCTGGCTCCCAAAAAACCACCCAAGGCCAGCCTTTTGAGTATAATTTTTTTCTCAAAATGGCTTATTCAGAACAATGGGTTCAATAGTATCTTTCAGAAAGCTCAACCCTTTGATTCTTAGGAAATTCTAGTGAAGGATAAGGAGACGTCGGACATGGGAGGCAATACTTTACACATTGAACCAGATAAGATTGATGAGGCTTTCACTTCCAACCCTCTGGTGACCCACTACTATAAAGAAAGTGGTATCCAGAGTTTCATGGTGTGCATGAAAGGAGGACATGATGAACAAATCTCCAAGCAGTTTGTCTCATCCTGGAATAACAGGAAGGTCTCTGTTGGGGGCATTCATTTCCAGATTAATGAGGAGGTCATTACTAAGGTGACAGGGCTCTCTGTGGAAGGAAGAAAGTATAAAAAAACTAGTAGGATGCTAAACCCTACTAGCCTCAGCTAATTCTTCAAAGATGGGGAGATTCCTATTAAGAAGTCGGGGGGTTTCAACCATGAGCAGCTTCTGGAATTTTGGCCCAACCTGTGCCTCATTGTGATGAAATATTTCACCCTGGAAGGTAAATTTACGGTTTTCTACTATTACCATTTACCTTTTCACAATTACATAAAAAATAAGGACCTCATCTCCATTCCCTTTTATCTCCTTCATTCCATTGAAAACAATATCTTGGATATTAGGGAAAACCCTGAAAAACCAATTCTCCATCAAGGTCTCTTGCTCTGCCTCTATCAATTCCACAAGGCCATCTGCCCCCCACCCCAACCTCCCATGATTATTCAGGAGGTCACCCAAGAGGACTCCCCTTTGAAAACCAACAACCCCACTCATTCCACCTCCCAATCCCTCTGTGAAATCCAGGAGGCGGATCTTGTCCCTAAAGATGATAAAAGTCACAAAAGGTGTGTGAAAAACCCTTTCAAAAAGGGGAGGAGCTTGAGGAATCCCATGTCTCTGAATTCCTAGATACTAAAGATTTGAAGGAGTCTGACAGTACCCCTAAGAATGAAAGAAATCCCAAAAAATGGAGGATCTTGGATAGCCAGGTCAAGCTGGAGGTGGACTTAGGCAGCTTTGGTCACCATCGATCTAATAGAATTGCTAAGGAGCAGTGAAAAACCAAAATCAAGGAAACTACTTTAATGGAGAAGTCCCTATCTTAAAAAGACTCCCATTCAACTAAGTCAATTGAAGGCTCTTTTGATGACCATCTTAGTCTGAACAGGACTGGCACCACTCTCCCTCCCAACCCCCAGCAAAACATAGAGGCTCCCCGTAGCACTACCCCAACCCCGACCTCCCGCCATGATCTACAGACTAAGTCCCCCACTACTGAGCACAACTCTATGCCTCTGGATGGAAATGATAGATTTAAGGGTACTCTCAAGCTGAAGTTCTCCGATTTGGACAATGAGATAGCTGGCATCAAACAGGACTTGCAGGAACTCAAGAACCACATTTTGATGACTAACAAGTTTTCTCTTAAGGTCATGCATGCTTCGGCTATGACCCTCTGCACTATGCAGGAAAAACTGGCGGGTGGCAAACTGGAGGCCAATGAAGACAATATAGACCTCTTCATGTTCCTGCAGGAAGAGTGGGCCATGACTCTGATGTCTAAACATCTAGGTGGGAGATCCTAGCTGTTGTTGTTGTTATGAGGTTTTTATTTTTGTTCGGGCTTGGCCCTAAGTTCTCTTTTATGGTTTCATGTTTTAAGGTTAATCCTCCTAGTTCGTGGCCTAGCCCTGCGTGGCATGATATCATTAATTTAGTTGCTACTACTTGCTTAAGATACTCTGGTTCGATCTTTTTGGATAGAACTGTGATGTTTATTTTTTACAGAGGCATATTAGACCTTATTTTTCTACTGTTAAACCGTTGATAAACTTTTCTAGAATAGTGCTATTAATGTGCTTATAGTCATCTGTACTACGGGCCAGCACCCTCTTGTTGCTTTTATCTATCAAAAACATATTAATTGATCACTATAAATGATTGGAAACACCAATGAAAGAAATATACAGAAAAAATTCAAAAACAATCTTATTGGTCATTAAAATTGCATAGATAAAAAAGCCAATAAAAAGTTTTTAATTTGATTTTTAGGTATAACAGAAATGAGATTTACAATGAAAAGGAAAGTTTTTTAAAATTAGAAACTTGAATAATTAAGATTTTGTAAAAAAAACATTTTTTTAATTAGAAAGTGTAGTTTTAAGTAAACAATTAAAGATGAATTTTTTTGGACTTGTAATGGAATTTTTTTAAAACAAATTAGAAAGTGTCTATTAACAATTTTTGAATTTTTTAAATAATAGTTACTAGTTTATGTAAATAATAAAGAATCAACAAAAAGTCATTTTGCATTATTTTAACTTTAGTGGCTTTATATTATTTTCAACTCTTTTTACTTTACTAGAAAATGAAGCAAAATCACTTCTATTAAATTTATTTCAAAAAATATTCAATTCAAAGAAATTTTCTTAATTTAATAAATGTTGACTCTTCTTTATGTTATATTTACAATCAATTTGAAGAAGTATTTTTAAAAAATTTGGTAATGTAGATATTGGATCATTTTCATTTTATCTATTATATTACAATATTAGAAAAGAAGTCAATATTTAGTTTTAGAAGTCATTTTTATCAAATTGACAAGCAAAGATATTTAATTGATCAAAATATTTATAATTTGAATGTGTCATTATTATATTTATGAAGTTTTTAAATATTAATAGTTGATAGAATAAAAAAGACATATGATCAAGTGTACCAATTAAACTCTAACTCCTCAATTGAATACTCTATTCTCGGTTGTGTTTCACTTACTGGTAAAAATTTTGTCGGGTGCAAAAACAACGCAGGTAAAAAATGATGTAGGTGCAAAAACACACATCATTTTTGACAAAATGGTCGAAGACACACATCATTTTCGACAAAATGGTCGAAAACGCATAGCATTTTCCACCACTCGCACCTATGCAGTCAACCTTTCCTCCATCTTATATTTAATTGTGCAAGCGCGATTAAAGTTGAGCCATTGATTTCAAAGAAGATGATTTTTATTCCTTCAACCACTGACAAAATTCATTTCAATTTCTTGATGAATTTTGGGCCTATACTTTTGTGGGTGGATCGATTATTCCTTCCGTAGCTGTTGTCTTATCTTCTTTTCATGTTTTTTGTTGTATTTCCTTTTACAGAAACAAATTTATTTGAATGGTTTCAGTACTGGTAACAAAGATTTGACTGGGATGGTAACAAAAGTTTTGATTCATATTGTTATTTTTAAAAATTACTCTCGCCCAATATCGACATAATATTAAATCTCGCCCAAAATTTTAAATCAATATGGCTGCAAGTGTTTTTGGTTCTCATCCAGTGGGATGTCCAGTGCTCAACCTCCAACCATTTGCTATAGAAATTGAAAACAAATGCTAAAAATTGAAATTTGCTTGTGTAGGGAGGAGCAAAGCATTAAAATACTTATTGCCATTGATAGATACAAATTAAAACCCCAAAATGGAAGTCAATCTAGAAAGATTATGGAGAACAGTGCAATCTCATTGCACACCATTAACAAAGGTACCTCAATTTTTTAACAGCAAAATGGCCATGTTGATCGACCAAACTGTAGAAGGTGATTAAGATGTCTTAAATTTTATGCCTTTTACCTATTTTCATGGTCCTTGCAAGATCTCAACAATTAAACTCTTACGTTGCACTATTTAATCATGAAACAAAATTTAAAATATGAATGTCTGATTTAAGAAGAGGTATAATCTAAAACATTTATGAGGAAGATGGTGAAGTAGGGGATGACAAAATCTACAAATATCTTCACAATAGTTTGCAAACAAAACAAGTCATAGTAACATTTTATACCAAAAACAATTGTAATGCTAAATTGGGAAATATCGTAGAAGAAATCTCTTCTATGCCTCTTTCACATTTGTTTTCTACGCCTCAACGAAGATTATGCTGGCTGTTAAACGCTGACGCCAAAAGAACTATCTCGTCTTCTCTCATTTCTGGTGCTGAACTGAGATTTTCTAAGGTAATAGAATATTGTGTTTTTTGCTAGAAAATTATCTATCGAATAGATTGCCTGTAAAAAGAGAAAAAAATCATGGATTAGATTTGTCCCAAATCTTTCACCCAAATTTGTGGCAGATGAACCAATTCAGTAATAAACAACTAAAAGGGGAAACATAATCACTGAAAAGTTATACATAAATCTATGTTCAAACGAAACGGCAATGGAAACAACATAACAAAACACATACCTCTGTAACATTGAAGGGCTGGGTCGATGCCATGAGTCACCGGAGGCAAGCATAGAGGGAAATGTCACTACTCTCTCCAAAAATCAAGAAAATGGAAATGGAGAAAATAGAAACAGAAAAGCAGGTGGCAGGGATTTTATTCAAATAAATTTGAAATTGTGTTAGGCAGGATACTTCAAAAATATATGCTGGGCAGGACGATATAAAAATGTTACGCACGATAAATTATAATCTTCCATAATTGTCAAATCACTAAAAATTTATTAACGTCCGTTTTGCTCCATTTTCTCTACTGTCATTTGTCGCTGTCGTCTACTATTTGCCGCTACCGTCTGTATATAACATGATGGATTCCATATATCTTATGATATCTTATGCATCTCTTAACATGCACTTTTTATCAGGAGCTTAGCTTCTACCAAAAAAAAACAAGGGCTTAATTCCCATGTTACCGAACCAGAAGGATCTAAATAGGCTCATTAAAATCCCTCTTTGCAAATGAAGAAGAGGACAGGAATGTACTGATTTTATCGTCAATTATTGCGTCTTTTCCAGATAGTTCAGGGCATAAAATGCCACTCATGCCAGCGCCAAACTTCCTCCCACACGCCACACGGTGCATCCAACTCGGGCCAAGGCACCGATTTCAAACATTGTAATGAACACAGGAATAGTTGACCAGAACAGTAGAGGCCATCTCCCCTCTATGTGCTCTTTTCACCATGTATACAAAGGATACAATTTGATGAGGGCGATCAACCCACAGCTGACCTGGTCAATCAAATCGTGCCCTAAGCCACACGGAAGAGGTTGCAAGGGCTTGATGCACCGGGTGAGTCTCCCACAATGCACAGCTAGGGGAAACATTTCCCTTGCTCTAGTGTCAAGTCAAATTCTACTTCTTCCTATTTTTTGGTGATACAAAGGTCGACATGGCATTTTGAATCTGTTGATTTTTATATTTTGGATGATTATATTGCAAAGGTATCTTTAGATACCAAATCACAGTCTTTGGTTTTTAGTGTTGTTGGAAAGAGATCTTTGGTGGATGATTACTTATTTTGGTGCAAGAGTGATTAGGCTAGCCTTTTTTCACATAAGGTGGAGCTGCTAGATCATGGTTTCTACCTAGTTTCCTTTCTCAATTTCGAGGATTGAAAATTTGTTCTTGATAATGGGCCTTTGGTTTTTAGTAGAGCTAGTCATTGGTTTTGTTTTTTATAGAACAAAAGTTCAAATTTTTACCATTATAATGTAGTTGTGTCTCTATAATCTACCTTTGATTATGCAAAATGAGGTTTTTAGTAAATCTATGACTAATCAAATTGATAATTTTATCAAATTGAAGAATGCTTCCTTTATAGCTTCGAGGTGGTTCACCAAGGTTTTTGAATTTTTTAATATTTCTAGACTGCTACCACACATGGTTTGAATTAACTCTTCTTGGGGCTCTTGGCTACAATATGCTAATTATGAGGGGCTTCTAAAGCATTGTTTTAGGTGTGGTCAACTAGGGCACAAGATAGCTAGTTTCCAATGTCAGGAAAATGGTGTCTTAACCTTGCAATAATAAAAAGATATTGTTGATAAAAGATTATTGTTGATATATGAGCACAAGAGGTTACACAGGTTGGATACGTTGAAGATGAGTTAATATCATGTGTAAGTCACCTTTTAGTCTTGGAAATTTTGTGGCAAATTATGTGCAATAACTCTCAAGTCTCTTTGGATCTTGTCTCCTAATTGACTAGGGGTTGGGGGCAATTCACCCCATTAAGGGTTTTTAGGGGAAACACTCCCAAAAATAAACTATTGTTTGTAATTTATCATTTTGAATCTTTACCATTTATCATTAGGTCATAAGTATAAGGTGGATGTTTTGTGCATATAATTTCCCTAGAAGGCAATCCTATTTTAAGAGGGAATTGTATTATGACTATATATTGTGTTGTATTCTAAGATCATAATAGTTGTTGAGTTGCCTCAAGATTTTCATTAGAGATAATTCTCTAAGAATCTTTCTCTAAAAGTATTTTATATAATATGTTGATTTTTAAATAAATGTTAAGTGGCTTTTGGAGTGTTGGGTTTTCCTCCTGAAAAAAGTTATCACCATGTAAATTATTATGTTGTGGTATGCATGTTATTTATGATTATTTATATTAAATTTTGTAACTATTGTAAAGATTTGAAGTTTTTTTGCATAACTCTCCCCTTTAAGTTAATATAGGAAGTTTTTTGCCACCTTAACAAAAAATATCAGTAGTCTTCATCTCGTAAATCTCAAGAGATGGGTCTACAAATAGGGAAGACCAAATGTAGATTTCATTTTGAGAAATCATAAAATTTTAATGAGAAATGTTCCTCAGCTCCATCAGATAGCATACTCACTAGAGATCGCCTAAGAGTCCAACCCTTCCCATTGTTGTGGCTATGGACGCTCCTGAGTAGCATGAGCATTTTGGATTTGTTCAACAGGAGAATATTTGGGCTTCTGATGAGATGGAACTTTTTTTTGGCTCTTACTGATGATCATGAACATCTTTTGGATCAGGCCGATCATGGCTTGGCTTGTTCAGATATCTGCACCATATTTGAGACTAAGATTTTGAAGCCAAACTTTGGCAAGAATGGAAAACAAAGGGGAAGGAAATCATAAGCTTAAAAATTGAGTATGGAAGCTTTAGATGCGAGTGAGAATGAAACCCAATGGACAATGAATGCACTTCTCACTGGGAATGAGCAAAAAATTAATCTCTTGAGCCCTTAAAAAATCACTTTACCTAATTTCAGTAGGTGTATCTCAATTCTTTTTTCCATCTTTGTACTTCTCTCTGATTGTTTTTCTCCCCATTTTTTGGGTCGAAGCATTCTTCTTTTATGGAATTGGACCTGCATATAATGCATCTCGGGGACCCACTAATATTTTCAACCTCAGATGTATTATCATAGTCGAGTAGGAACTACCAATAAGGACTTAAGATTATTGAATGCTACAAAGACTACATGCATTAATAGTATCTGAATATAAAGGACATCAAAGTACTCATTGGGGATAAGTATGACAAAGAAGTAAAATACAAATCCAAAGGAGTAGATGCCATTGTGAGGGAGAATATTTCGCAGGCTACACAAACTATAAAATGCATGAAAGTCAGAGCAGAGTATGTGGAGTTTGATATTTGAAAAGAAAAATGCCTTGATCTACAGATGATTAATACACCTATCTTTCTCTTCATAGATGACAAATGGATATACAAGAATGGATTTTGATCCTTTTAATATTATTTTATACAAATAGTAAATAAGTACCAAGCCAATCCCCATGCTATATCCCACTTAACACATATCTTCCTTGCGGGAGATGTTAAAAGTTTGTAGCTTATTACGCCGAAGGCGTTTCTTATATGAGATGGCTCCGGCTGGGTTAAGGGATCGAAGGTGCACAGGCTCCAATAGCCGTGCAAGACGATTGAAATATCCCGCACCGTTGATCATTTTCCACTTTTTGCAATTCCTTTATTCTGCACTGCAAAGAATAATTGCCGTCTTTGGATGACTGGCTTAACAGAATGGTTGTTGCGCTGTCTTAACCGTGGTCAAGGGTGAAGTTAACCTTGATTACACTACTTTATGCAGCTGACGAATTGACAGATGAACAATACCAAAACATAGGCTATACCATCGTTAGGTGTACCAAACACAGGTGTCACCTACGACAGGGAGAGCTTAGAGAAATGGATGTATAAGCTAGGCAAGAACACCTACCCCGCCACAATGCAAGCCCTCCACAATCGACACCTCACACCCAACCATTCTGTTCACTTGCCTAACGAGGCCTTGGAGCTGCTTTCCATGACCAGATGTCTGGCTTCCCTTGCTTCTATTCTCAAGAGGGGCACCTCCGATGCCCGCCTCTATGCCGCCATGCTTTTACAGAAAGCGTCAATGAAAGGCATAGGGCAGTTTGTAAATAACGGCAACGATGATTAGATGGAAGGCATGCTTGACCTGGTGACGGAGGAGGTGTTCCCAAAAGCTACAGTGGCCTCCTTGCAAGTGTTAACCGCAATGGCCATGAAAAGCCAGCACTGCAGAATGAAAGTCGTCGAGTAATAACTGTGCTTTATTATTTTAAAAATCGGTAGCAAGCCATTATTTCCATAAGCCAAATGCATGTTGTCAAAGAAATATAATGTTAGAGAAAGAGAGCATACATGAAGCTTGAGTTTGAATTTGAATGAGCAGCATATAGCCCAGACAGCCTTTGAAGTCATCTCATATTTCAAAACCATAGCCCACACCAGTTATCCAGTCGTCTAGCAGACGCGCTCTGTCCCATCTTTGTAAAATGTTTTTCTTCTTGGTCATCTCCATCCCATTTTTAGCCTCCTCGTAAGTTGCCAGGCGTCACCCATTTGGAATACTTTTGCCACAAACTCTGCAGTAATTAGGTCACTTTGCTGGGGTAGATCAGAATCCATTTGAGATCAAAACTTCGAAACTCTAGGAACAAACAAAAAAACAAGGTTAAAGCACATATAAAGAAAAAGAAATCCAGATTTTCTCTACAACAAACAACAACTGGATAGCCTTAAACATTTTTATATCTCGAGCAAATGTAGAGAAAATGAGGATCTTAACCAAGTACTCCTACATACTCTAACAACGCGATCTCTAGCATTATCTGAAATGTCTTCAAAGAAACAAGAACATAGTGAGATTCAACAAATGCCATCAACCCATTGAAAAGTGGAAAAATTTAAAAACTTGCTAAGCACCGATAAGGGGGAGATGGGTCTGCAATCCAACAATAAAAAAATCTCTGGAACATAAAAAGAAAAATGAACTTTTGGCAATAAAAAAATCTGCCAGTATTCATGCCCAACTCCAATGCAGTCCACCAACATTGTGCCATGGGATGATGCCAAATAAAGAGCGAATCCCTCTTTTCATAAATTGGGGAAATAACATAGGTGGCATGCATGCCAGCTGAGGAAGCATAGATAGGGCACATGAAATGCTTTATCAGGTTGTCAACTACCTCACCATGCCACCTGTTTTTAATAACAATTAGTAGTTCATAAATTCGTGATGAGGTAGTAATGGGTCAATCTCCGACTAGGCATAGTAATTGTTCAAGAATAAATGTTAAGTTGTCATTAAAATTACAATATAACGATTGAGTGTTAAATTGTGATATTGCTATCAAGATTCAACTGGGTAGTTTTTGAGTCAAACTCATTGACCCATGATTCATGAGTAGTGGTTCACACAAACCCATCTCTCATGAGAATAAATGAAACACTTAACACTCATTGGATCTAGGTGATGCTCATAGAGGTGAAGCACCGGGACTTCCCAGGAGGTCACCCATCCTAGTAGTACTCCAGCTCCAGAGCACTTAACTATGGAGTTTCCTCCATGGTTAAACCCACTCTACTTGCATCCTCATTTGCAAAAGCTTCGCCAAGTGTTGTGCCTTATGAACCATTCATTAGAAAGCCCCTTAAGCTCATCAATTGATAAGTAGGAGATATTTTCCACAGCAAGTCAAATTTTGATAGTGCTATCAAGATTCGACTGTGTAGTTTTTGAGTCAAACTCGTTGACCCATGATTCATGAGTAGTGGTTCACACGAACCCATCTCTCATGAGAATAAATGGAACACTTAGCACTCATTGGATCTAGGTGATGCTCACAGAGGTGAAGCACCAAGACTTCCTGGGAGGTCACTCATCCCAGTAGTACTCCAGCTCGAGCATGCTTAACTATAGAGTTTTCTCCATGGTTAAACCCACTCTGCTTGCATCCTCATTTGCAAAACCTTCATCAAGTGTTGTGCCTTACGAACCATTCATTAGAAAGCCCCTTAAGCTCATCAATTGATAAGTAGGAGATATTTTCCACAGCAAGTCAAATTGTCATATTGCTATCAGGATTCAACTGTGTAGTTTTTGAGTCAAACTCATTGACCCATGATTCATGAGTAGTGATTCACATGAACCCATCTCTCATGAGAATAAATGGAACACTTAGCACTCATTGGATCTAGGTGATGCTCACAGAGGTGAGGCACCGAGACTTCCCGGGAGGTCACCCATCCTAGTAGTACTCCAGCTCGAGCATGCTTAACTACGGAGTTTCCTCCATGGTTAAACCCACTCTGCTTGCATCCTCATTTGAAAAACCTTCACCAAGTGTTGTGCTTTATGAACCATTCATTAGAAAGCCCCTTAAGCTCATCAATTGATAAGTAGGAGATATTTTCCACAACAAGTCAAATTGTGATATTGCTATCAAGATTCAACTGTGTAGTTTTTGAGTCAAACTCATTGACCCATGATTCATGAGTAGTGGTTCACACGAACCCATCTCTCATGACAATAAATGGAACACTTAGCAGTCATTGCATCTAGGTGATGCTCATAGAGGTGAAGCACCGAGACTTCCCGGGAGGTCACCCATCCCATTAGTACTCCAGCTCGAGCGCACTTAACTACAGAGTTTCCTCCATGGTTAAACCCACTCTGCTTGCATCCTCATTTTCAAAACCTTCACCAAGTGTTGTGCCTTATGAACCATTCATTAGAAAGCTCCTTAAGCTCATCAATTGATAAGTAGGAGATATTTTCCATAGCAAGTCAAATTGTGATATTGCTATCAGGATTCAACTGTGTAGTTTTTGAGTCAAACTCATTGACCCATGATTCATGAGCAGTTGTTCACATGAACCCATCTCTCATGAGAATACATGGAACACTTACCACTCATTGGATCTAGGTGATGCTCACAGAGGTGAAGCACTAGGACTTCCCGTGAGGTCACCCATCCCACTAGTACTCCAACTCGAGCATGCTTAACTACAAAGTTTCCTCCATGGTTAAACCCACTCTGCTTGCATCCTCATTTGCAAAACCTTCACCAAGTGTTGTGCCTTATGAACCATTCATTAGAAATCCCCTTAAGCTCATCAATTGATAAGTAGGAGATATTTTCCAAAGCAAGTCAAATTGTGATATTGCTATCAGGATTCAACTATGTAGTTTTTGAGTCAAACTCATTGACCCATGATTCATGAGTAGTGGTTCACATGAACCCAGCTCTCATGAGAATAAATGGAACACTTAGCACTCATTGGATCTAGGTGATGCTCACAGAGGTGAAGCACAGGGACTTCCCGGGAGGTCACCCATCCCAGTACTACTCCAACTCGAGTGCGCTTAACTATGGAGTTTCCTCCCTGGTTAAACCCACTCTGCTTGCATCCTCATTTGTAAAAACTTCACCAAGTTTTGTGCCTTATGAACCATTCATTAGAAAGAACCTTAAGCTCATCAATTGGTAAGTAGGAGATATTTTCCATAGCAAGTCAAATTGTGATATTCCTATCAGGATTCAACTGTGTAGTTTTTGAGTCAAACTCATTGACCCATGATTCATGAGTAGTGGTTCACATGAACCCATCTCTCATGAGAATAAATGGAACACTTAGCACTCATTGGATCTGGGTGATGCTCACAGAGGTGAAGCACTGAGACTTCCCAGGAGGTCACCCATCCCTGTACTATTCCAGCTCGAGCGCACTTAACTACGGAGTTTCCTCCATGGTTAAACCCACTCTGCTTGCATCCTCATTTGCAAAACCTTCACCAAGTGTTGTGCCTTATGAACCATTCAGTAGAAATCCCCTTAAGCTCATCAATTGAGAATTAGGAGATATTTTCCACAGCAAGTGAAATTGTGATATTGCTATCAGGATTCAACTGTGTAGTTTTTGAGTCAAACTACGAGTAGTTTGACTCAAAAGCTACACAGTTGAATCCTGATAGCAATATCACAATTTCACTTGCTGTGGAAAATATCTCCTACTTATCAATTGATGAGCTTAAGAGGCTTTCTAGTTTGACTCAAAAACTACACAGTTGAATCCTGATAGCAATATCACAATTTGACTTGCTGTGGAAAATATCTGCTTATTCTCAATTGATGAGCTTAAGGGGATTTCTAATGAATGGTTCATAAGGCACAACACTTGGTGAAGGTTTTGTAAATGAGGATGCAAGTAGAGTGGGTTTAACCAGGGAGGAAACTCCGTAGTTAAGCATGCTCGAGCTGGAGTAGTAATGGGATGGGTGACCTCCCAGGAAGTCTCGATGCTTCACTCTATGAGCATCACCTAGATCCAATGAGTGCTAAGTGTTCCATTTATTGTCATGAGAGATGGGTTCGTGTGAACCACTACTCATGAATCATGGGTCAATGAGTTTGACTCAAAAACTACACAGTTGAATCCTGATAGCAATATCACAGATTGAGTGTTAAGTAAACAATTACTATGCCATTATGTTTAATTATTTGTGACTGTTAACTATATAAACTAATTAGTTAATTAAATTGACTGATGGGTCAAAAGATGGAGTTGAATAAATTGATATGGATAAAATATGGGTTTAGGATAATTAGGATTATCTTTTATTTTCATTGAATATATATCTACTGATTAATTATAAGATAATTAATTATTTTTTTATTAAGAAAAAAAATCTTTTGAGGGGATGTAAAACTCTATACAAATAAATTGTCAACTATTTGTGATATAATTAATATAAATGAATAAAGATTTATTAAAACAAGAAAGCTTACCAATATTTAGACATATAGTTAAATTTCAATAGTTCAAATATAATTTGCATACAATTGATATTTAAGTATTTTATAAAAGAGAATTTATTCGACGTACAAATTGCATACCAAGTTACAACTACTAGTCTTAAATCAGCTAATATGATGTAATTTGTCAGACCAAAGACCTTTTCCATTGACTTTCGTCCATATAACACCATTTTAATATCATAAAAAAATGCATTCCATTAAAAGTATAAAATTTTCAAAAAAAGAAAAGCATGCATTCTACGTCCATATTCTGCAAATAATTTTGCAGTTGAGTTACTACCCAGGATATATGAGTTTACTCTATATCGGTGATTGGTAAGAAAAAAGTTAGTTCCCAAGATTTATTTGATGGCATGGAGAACCACTCTGTGATGGTATAAGAAAACTTGTTTTAATTTCTCATTGTAGACAAGGGAATCAAAGGTGATTTTTTCCACTTTAGCAGTCAGTTTGATAGGAGTATCCATTGAAGATGGGAAAGAGCTTGCTTAAGCGAACTAGAGTGAATATGCCAGAGAGAAATCCGACTTCCAAAATGTAGAATGATTCTAACACAAGTGTGCCTTCAAACTGAGCCTACCGTCATAACTATCTCTATACCACTGGCGATTGTTGCCTTGAGATATGCCTCTGCTATCAATCCTGATAAGACATGTGAGTTTCTCCAGCAAATTGGCTAAAAAAGGTACCTTGAAAGAGAAGCTTTGATGTGAAAGGATTCAGCTAAAAAATGTTGCTAGAAAGGAGGCAAGATTTAGAAGTAGGACCAAATTAGTTGATCATGAATGAAGAGAGAATTTCAAGTTGCTAACCACTGAGAGCTTATAGTTGGCTCATCCTTTGATAGCCAGTGAAAAGTCATTATTGATCTCATACTACTTGTGGGTAGTAATTCTACCGCCACCTGGTGTCCTTTGCTGTACACAAATTTCTCTGAGAAATATACCAAAATGGATTTCCTCTATTATGAGGAGATGGCAGCCTGGATGAAGTGACCGAGAGACTTGATGTGACCCATACCTATTTGAAAAGGCATGTCCATATACCTTTGGTTTTATACCACTTTTAAAACTGGTGACCGTTACAAGAAGTAGGTGCAAATCTGAGTTATGTGGGAATAGACTAGCCATCAGATACTATTGATTTGAAGTATGTACCACTACCAGCCAAATTTTCTAATTCACCGACCTTGGAATTTCCCTCTCGAAAAATATGATTAGCCGTTGTAGATTCAAATTTTTTGATTAGGTTTAATATTAGTTCCAAAGAGGCTTTCAATTGCCAATTTGAAATATCCCCTGTTCTAATTCCATTTATCGCAATCATAGAATCACCTTCGATTTCCAATTTGTTCAAACCTAATTCATAAGCCAGAGCTAGGCCATGTAATAACTCTTTGAATTCTGCAATATTATTGGTGTTTGGTTCTAGTGGATTAGCCAATTTTGTTATGATCTTACCCTCTGAAGAATGAATTATGCAACTAGTGCCTGATGGGCCTAGGTTTCCTTTTGATGCTCCATCAAAATTAAGCTTGAACCATCCTAGAGAAGGACACTTCCAAACACAAGAATCTCTCTTAAGCTGATTGGCTTTTCATCCTCTGTCGATGGTGGTTGGAGTTTTGAGA
The DNA here is from genome assembly GCA_027943335.1 of Chamaecyparis obtusa. Classification (NCBI taxonomy): domain Eukaryota; kingdom Viridiplantae; phylum Streptophyta; class Pinopsida; order Cupressales; family Cupressaceae; genus Chamaecyparis; species Chamaecyparis obtusa. The sequence continues at coordinate 310,640 of BSBK01001734.1, forward strand.
CCATACCGTCTTTTGATCATTTGGTCATCCCAACCGGTGTAGAATTTATGTTTAGTTGATTGAGATTGAATTTGGGATTTCATGACTGTATCACAGCCTCAATTTTGTTGAGGATAGATTCAATTTCCATTTATTTGTCTTGGAAGAGCCTCCTGTTTCTCTCTTTCCAGATCTCCCATATTAAAATAGAGGGAGAGATGATCCATAGATTTCTACATAAGATTTCTTCATAGAGCCTAGGCCACGATAGTAGATGAGGCTGTATTTCTTGAGGAAGAGCAGAGAACCAATCTAATTTTGAACACAACCAGTTCCAACATTTTTTGGTGAAGGGACATGTTAATAACAAATGATTATAATCTTCTTCACTATTGTAGCATTGAGAGCATCTAGATGGGCTAAAATAACCTATTTTTGTAAACCTATTTGCTGTTAGTATTCTGCCCTAAGCTATTGCCCAAGTGAAAACTCCTTCCTTCAGGAGACAAACCTTATTGCAACATAATTGAGTTGGAATTGTAATTGATTTTTGAAGAGAACCTAACAAAATTTTGTATCCATCCTTCACATTGTAAGTACTATTTTTAGCCCCGTTCCAAATAATTTCATCCCTCCCCTATTTGAGGAAGAAAGATCTGCCCTTAAGTATCTCTTTTAAATTGCTTAATTCTTGAGGGTCTAATTTGAGGCCTAAAAAGTCTTTCCATTTTCAGGAACCATCTACTGCAAAGGATGAAGAAGGGATGATGTAGTCTTTGACTAATGGACCCCATACCGACAAACAAGTCTGACTTATTTGATTCTGACCTAAGGATGAATTGATGTTTGGGAATCCTCCCCAAGAATCCTCTCAAAACCGAGCTAGATTTCCTTCTCTAATGGTCCAAGTGATGTTGTTGTCCACTATGTGTCTTGATTTGAGATAAAGTTCCAGATTCTAGAGACTCTAGGGAAGTCTTGAATGTAGAAGATCTCTCTTGTCAAATTACCAAGATATTTGCCTCTTAAGATCCTGACCCATTTATAATTCTGATTTTTCACAATTTTCTAGTAGATTTTAGCTCCTAGAGCTTGGTTCTATGAAAAATGATTTTTGATACCTGTGCCTCCTGCTGATGTGGGTTTGTAAATTTTTTCCCAAGCTATTACTTTGAATTTTCTACAGGGATCTATACCTTTCCAGAAGAAATCTCTTAACTTCTTCACAATGTCCATATATCCACTCATTGATAGAGAAATGCAAGACATTAGGTAGATAGGGATCACAACCAGTTTGACTTTGATCATTACAATTCTACCCGCTCAAGAAAGCCATTTAGATTTCCAATTATCCATCTTGCGGTCCAATCTTTCATTGATGGGCTTCCAAACCCTTGTAGTTCTAAGAGTTTTATCAATGGGGATTCCCAAGTAGGACCATGTGAGGGAGTCTGATTTGAATGCCAGGATAAATTTAATTTTTTGTGGAATTTTCTTTTTAGTATGGAAGAAGAATATCACTGATTTATCCTTGTTCACTACTTGTCTAGAGGCCTTAGCATATTTCTCTAGAATTTCCTTGAACTGAGAAGCTTCTCTGATTGAACCTAAACCAAAGAGAAGAGTGTCATCTGCAAATTGTTGATGTGTGACTAACCTTAATAAAGAGGTGATCTCAATCCCTTTGATACAACTCTGATCTTGGAGTTTAACTAGGCTGTGGCCCAATGCTTCTGCCATGATGATGAAGAGGAAAGGAGAGAGGGGATATCCTTGTTTGATTCTATTTGAACCTTCAAAGAAGCTATGAGGAGATCCATTTACAAGAATAGAGTACTTTGGAGAAGATATACAATAGAAAATCAATTTTATCCACATGCTTTAGAGAAACCAAAACTTTCCATGCATTTAGCTAAGAATCTCAAATTGACTTTGTCATAAGCTTTTTTGGTATCTAACTTGATGATCATATTAGGTTGTTTGTTATGTTGGATGGAATGTATAGCTTCTTGGGAAATAATAATACCATATAGTATTGATCTTCTTAGCACAAAACCTATTTGTTCTTCCCCAATAATCTTACCTAGGACCTTTTTTAATCTATTTGCTAAAGATTTTGAGAAAATCTTATAAATGGTGTTACATAAAGCAAGGTCTATATTCATCCATGCAATTTGCCTTCTCTTTTTTAGGAATGAGAGAAATGAAAGTATTATTGATTTCAGATAAGAATTGATGCAGGAGCTTTTAGTGGCTTTTTAAAATTTTAGTAGTTTTTTTAGTTTTTTAGAAAAAAATATTTTTAAAAATAACTTCAAAATATTGTTTCCAATTTCGAAGGTTAGTTGGCAATTTATCTTATCTTAGTTTTAGAAAGCTTCACAGAAAAAATTAGCTTTTTTTTAGTTGTTTTAAAAATTACCAAAAATGGAAAAAAATAGTTTAATGAAAAAATTGCCAAAAAGGGTAATTTTAGATTTGTACTTAAATTAGTGTTTTCTCTCATTGTAGTAGAAGAGTATTTGGAAGAATAAAAAAGAAGGATTGTAATTCTGAAAATCTTATGTGTTTTTTTCTCTCTTGTATTTTTGTTAATTGTTAAAGGAATTTTGGTTGCATCATCTAGTATCAGAGCCCAGAAGGTCTGGGAAAGAGAGTTTGGTGTTTGTGTTTGTGTAGGTTGAAAAGAGAACCTGGTTGCCAAAAGACTAGGTAGAGAAGAGAAAATACCTAGGTGAGGCAAAAGACAAAGTGGAAGCAAGGTTAAAGGGACTTTCTTAAAGAGATGGATTTGTTGAAGAGATGTTTGCAGAGTGAGGGCTCACTGAAGAAGAAACAAGAAAAAAAAGAGAAGATGAAAGACCAAAGTGTGAAGAAGAAGGAAGATGGAAAGGAAAATTTAGAACATCTTAAGTAGGAGGTACAAAGGTTGGATCAAGCCTTAAAAGAATTGGCGATAAGATTTTCCCTAGAAATGAAAAAATGACACCCACTAGTTAAGAAGAAGATCACATGGCCCATTAGAAATATTATTCAAAAGAGGAAAATGAAAGAAATGATAGAAAAAATAGAGGAAGAGGTAGAAAATGAAATGGTGAGTATACCCATGACTATTTTGACATCAAGAAATGAAGAAGACAAGGTAAATATAGTTGTAGATGAGCCTCCTTGTCATTTTCAATTATTTGAATTCGATAGTCAAATTGAGAAAGTGGAAACACTTGTTGATAATAAGGTTGTTAATGAAGATTTTACAGATTTATTTGTGAATGAGGAATATGTTGATTTGCAAGTTTTTTATGAAAATCATGGTAATGGAGAATATGATGTTATATTATATGATGAAGACATAAACAATGATGCTATTGAAGTATATGCACGTGAAATCAAATTTTAGAATCTGAAAGTTGAGATGGCACTGAATAGAAGACGGTTTTAAAAAAATAAGAGGAAAAAGGATCCAGGGATAATTGCAAAGATGAAGAACAAATTGGTAAAGAATTGGAAGACCAGGAAAAAGGAGTACACTTTTGCATTCAAGAGGGCTTCAATTTTCTCTTCTCTGGGTCAATACAATAAATATCTGGTATAATGGGAAGGATTAGATCTAGAAAATAAGAATGCATTCAAAAATAACTTGCAGGAGCTGCGTTCTTTCAACCAGAGGAGAGTGATGCAGAAGCTTTTAGTGGATTTTTAAAATTTTAGTAGTTTTTTTAGTTTTTTAGAAAAAAATATTTTTTTAAATAACTTCAAAATATTGTTTCCAATTTTGAAGGTTAGTTGGCAGTTCGTCTTATCTTAGTTTTAGGAAGCTTCATGGAAAAAATCAGCTTTTTTCGAGTTGTTTTAAAAATTACCAAAAATGGCAAAAAATAGTTTTATGAAAAACTACCAAAAAGGGTAATTTTGGATTTGTACTTAAATTAGTGTGTTCTCTCATTGTAGCAGAAGAGTATTTGGAAGAATAAAAAATAAGGATTGTAATTCTAAAAATCTTATGTGTTTTTTTTCTCTCTTGTATTTTTGTTAATTGTTAAAGGAATTTTGGTTGCATTAAGAATCTACCTGAAGACCTAGCCGCTTCCAATGTCGCAATGAGTTCTTTCCCTAGGACGCTCCAGCAGTGCAAGAAGAAGTTAGGAGGAAAACCTTTCAGGTTGGGAGCTTTGTTTGGAGCCATTTGTGATAATGTTTGTAGAATTTCCTCTTCAGAGAACTCTTTTGACAACATTTGATTATCAACATCATTTATTATTGTAGGAATATTGGTCAATAAATCTTGCTGGCTTTTGAGAGGTGAACTATCTTCATAATTCAATAGATTTGAGAAAAAACTGACTACTTCCTTCTGAATCTCTTTTTTATCTTCCAGAAGAGACCCCTCCGAGTTGACAATTTGTAAGATCCTGTTGATATTTCTTCGATTCTTAGTACTGGAGTGGAAGATTTTAGTATTTTTGTCTCCTATTGCTAACCAGTTTTCCCTAGATTTCTATTTCCAAACGGTTTCCTCTTTGCTTAGGATATCTTCTAATTCTTTTAATAGATCTTTTTCGGCCACAAAATATATTGGTCCATCACTATTTGGATGATAGTTTCATTCAATGACTTCAGATTTTTTTCTATGTCTTCTTTGGATGACAAAATATTCTTGAATTGAGTTCTATTCCAAATTAGAAGATTCTGCTTAATGAATTTTAATTTGGTCACAAAGCAAAAAAGCCCAGAATCCTTTACTTTAGCCTCTGTCCACCAGTCAGCTATCATATCAATGAATTGTTCCTCTTTAAGCCACATGTTTTCAAATTTGAAGGAACATCTATGGGGTTTGTCTTCCTCCAAAATTTTCAATTGAATGGGAAAGTGATCTGAGCCTGAGGAGGGATAAATGGAAGCTTTTAAAACATAAGGGAATGTTGTAATATCTCCATTGAAGAGAAATCTTTCCAATTTTTTTGATATATTATTGTATCCCATTCTTATATTGGACCATGTAAAAGATCCATTATCTGACTAAATCTCCATTAGATTGTCTCTTTGAAGCAAGTCTTTGAAATCTGATTGAGATTAAGAAACTCCTAGGGAGCCTCCCTTTTTCTCTGATGTGTGTATGATGGTGTTGAAGTCTATTGGACTATTTTTATTTAATAAGTAATTTGAACTAAAAATAAAAATAAAAGGGAAAAAAATTATTCTATAGAAAACTTTGGTTTAAGGGGTTGAGGCAGCTTGTGGGTTGTGAATGGAGTTAATTGTGTCACTTGATCGAAGCATAAATTCCATTATGTTGTTTTTTAATCTATTCTAAAGTTTTGTCTTTTAATTTGAGTTAGAAAATTATAAATTTATTTAATTGTACTCTATTCAAAATTGGAGACTTCAAAGATATTTTTAAATCAAAAATAAAATTATTTATAATTTCTTTGATCGAATATTTTGTGCACTGATATTCTCAAAGAGACACATGAGAGGGAGATGATATCAACTAAGAATGAAGAACACATTTGAAAAGAAGATTTTAGGAAAATATATAGCTATTATGATTTGATAGTTCTACTTTTGGATTAACAAATACACCTTCTACATTTATGAAATTAAATGATGTATTTGTACACATTAGGAATGAAAGGGAGCACATCCACCATTGAAGGTTAGTATTGTAGATTTAAGAGAGCATAAGCATTATGGTGAGTTATTTATATATGTATTCTTTTTGAATGAAGTATAATAATTAGGTCATGTCATTTCGACATATGAAATAACTATGGATCCAACAAGAATAAAATAATATTAGTGGTTGGTGCTTGAAAATATTTTTGGAAGCACAATTTTATGGGGTTAGTTATTATAAGAAGTTCATACTGTATTATATAAAGATATAAAACCCTGTCACTTTTTGTTAGAGGAAATGTTCATGGTTTGGGTAATAAAATAAGTTTGAAGAGACTTTTGAAATCTTGGAAGAGAGATTGACATCAGCACCAATATCATGATTCTTCATCCTAAAGGTTGTTTTATAGTCATCATTAATGTTTAAAGTGATGGTTTAGAAGGTTTGCTTATGCAATAAGATTTATGAGTTTAAAAAACTATGTACTTGTGAGTTAAATTACTAACATTGTGATTTAGTACTCACAACAATAGTACATTCATTGCAAATGTGGGGACATTGCTTACTAGGTAGGCCATTTAAGCTCAAATTTGATAAGTTGGGACTCAAATATATATTTGTATAGATACATTTGAATGCACACTAGTTGCAATGGTTATAATTTTTATCTGACATTTTATATTAGCTATATAAAATGTAAAGAAAATAGTGGTCATAATTTTAGTCAAAGACAATTATTTTGACTATAGGAATCAAGTAACCTCCCTAGTAATTATCGTGCACTAGGTAACCTTTTTAATGTGACTAATGAAGTTAGCATGACATGTCCTATGATACCATGTGCATTGGGAAAGATTGATCCTTGTGACCTCGTACCCACCATAAGAATCTCCCACCAATCAAGTTAGATCACTAATCCATCAATAATAACATATTACTACAAAAGTAGCTATTATTTAATTATATTTTTAAAGATAGATTTTAATAAAATATATGATAGATAAATTCCATGAACAAACAAGAAAATATCTTTAAGAAAACCAATAAGACTCTAGATATGAAGAATACCATTCATAGCTAACTTGACTATTAAGTTTTAAGGGGGAAATGTATGTTCTAGATTGTTGAGGCAATTTAAGAACTTCTGTGCTAAAGAAAACTCATTATGTGCCTTGCTGATGATTCGTGGAGGCAGCAACTGTTTTTATTTTTATTTTTATCAAATATCAAATTCAAATAGTAAAGTATGTACCAAGCCAATTTCCCTACACCCCACTTTACACACATCTTCCTTGCGTGAGATGTTAAAAATTGGAAGCTTATCTTAAATCAGCCGATCTGCTGTAATTTGTCAGACCAAAAACCTTTCCCATTGACTTTAGTCCATATAACTCCATATTAATAGAATATAAAAATGCATAATGCATTCCCAGAAAAATAGAGAATTTTCCTTAAAAACAAATCATGCAAATCAAATCAAATGCAAATGCAAATGCAAATCAAATCAAATCCATTTGCATGCCGAGGGAGACAAAACTCTGATTTTTATTGAAGAAAATGAAATGAAGTCAACAAGGATCCACTTTTAAAATATTAAAAAATTGTTACAGTACTGTAATTCATATAAAGGTGAAAATTTAGGTACCACATAGTCCGCAGCATTTCTGAATGTATGCTAATTTAGAGTTGAAGATACAATTATTGTTTCATATTAATGTGTATAAGTGTTTACATCTCACTCTTATATATACATATTACAAATTATTATAGTTTATTAACTCTTAATCGATTCTTTCAAATACATATTCTATCTATTTACATCATATATACCTTAAAAAAAATGTAAAATATGTAAGGATAATGAAGTGTATATATGCAAATATCTCCATTTTCTCTTTATTAGCCGATAGGCTTTACTTGTGAGGTCGCTCGTGTACGGACAAGGGTAAAACCTGTCTCATGCTTGAAACCTCTCTCACACCTGGTTTTGGCTACGGAAGTGGGAAAGTACTAATCAAACATGGTTTTGCTGGGAAGGTAGTGTCATGCAAGTCACAACTCCCTGTGTGGCGTGACTAACAAGAAATCTCAAAAATCTGGTGAGCTTTTCATTTGAGAATTTATTATTCAAGCTTATTGTCTGAGAAAGGAAGAAGGGGAAAATGAGTTCAAAGGATTTTATTAGGGTTTTGAGAGAAGAGGGTTTGACGCTGAAGCTCTCGTCTTTATCATTTGTCGCTCCATCTTCTGCTATAGCGCTTGAATTCTTCTCCTCACGCAAACCTCAATCTCAATCTGAAGAAGCTGTCGATTTCCATTGCCAAAGAAGAAAGTAGTCAGAGGAGTCACTGGGACAAGTCATGTATCTCAGTTGTTGGGCTCCCAATTGATTATTTGCCTTATTATTTCCCAGCAAGCTGAGAAATCAGAAATCGGAAAGCTTTGCAGCCGATGTATATACAGAGGAATAAGACTTCCAGGACCCCAACTCCACAGTGAATTTAGTTGTAAAATAATATATTTATTTCATTTTGGGGCATAAAAAGAAAAAGTACAACATGTTTGAAGATTTTAATTTGGGCCACGACGAGAGATCCTCCCTCGAAGATGTACAATTGTATTTTATTCCTTTCTCTCATGATTCTGTGAAACCTAAAAATGAAGATTGGTTCATTTAGAAAGTTGAATGGCAATGTATTTTTATCAGTTCCCTGAATCGACCTGCAAAAAATCCATGGGATCAAATGTTATGTTCAGTGATACTGGTGAGGCATCAAGCATTTTAATATCAATTTGAACCCTAATTAACTTTTGTAGGCTTCAAATATCATGCGTGGGTGCTTCACTTAGCTTTGGGTTATATGCAAGATTTCTGTGAAAGACAGCTTATGCCATTACGTCTTTACTCTTGTCCTTTATTATGTGGCATTGGATATTTGCATTATCCATTTTATAATATTTAAACTACTATGCAACTTTGAATATAAATTTGAATTAAATTTTTAATGCTAAAATTATTTTTATTTTTATTTTATCAAATTTAATATTATACTATTTATTTGTGATCCATGTGTTATTCTTATTATTTATTTTATAATATCTAAATTATTGTACAATTTTGACTTGTGTTTGGACCCATTTTGATTAGATTATCTTTTCTATAATGACTAGCATGTAAGTTAGGATATTTTTCTGATGGAAGTTGGCAAATATCCCTATCCTAACTTTATTCTTTTCTATAATGCCTAAAGTGTGAGTTGAGATATTTTTCCATGAAAGTTGATATATATCCCTATCCTAACTTTATTCTTTTCTATAATGACTAGTATGTAAGTTGGGATATTTTTCCATGGAAGTTGGCAAATATCATTATCCTAATTTTATTCCATTTCCATACTTCTAGATCTCATGCGAAATCTCCATTATTAATCATCTTTGTTTACATTCATCAATATAGAAGTGACTATTATCAATTTTGCACTAGGATTTAAATCATGAAGTTTTGAATATAAAATGTAAATTATAAAATTGATTCAATGTCCCTCTTTCAAACTAATTGTTATAAGTTCATTAAAGAAAAAAATATTTTAGATTGTGTGCTAGGATATTATATAAAAGAACATGACCTGTTGCATTTCAATGCATCAAGACATGCTAAGTCATTAATGAGAATCATTTACATGAGAACAATATAGTAGCTTACCTATTAATAGAGATTAATGTTGCAACACTTCTATATAATATCCTAATAAAGAAATTTGATTTGAGAGATGAACCTAAAATATTATGTCTCTTACCCATAAAATAATAATGAATGTGATTGTTAGTGGACTTTTGATCTTTTATCTTGCAAGGGCATCTTCATATTATAACTGAATTATTTTCTATCATATGCTCTTAACTTTGTGCCCCTAATGATAATTGAAGTAAGTTTAAGGAAATGTTAAAGAACACCTCTTGGACTTGATGAAGTCATTAAAACTATGAAAATCCCTTGAGCTTCAATCAAAACCCCTTTCATACTTTTTCACAAAGAGTATGAAAATAATTTAAATATTATTTAATGTTAAATATGTGATGTGACAAATGTATCATTAATGTTAATATGAAATGCTCTTAAAAATATAGGATTCTTGCAAAAAATATCCAAGTTCCTTAGTAGGTTGCCTTTAAATATGAAATCCTAAATAATAATTTAAAATTGATAGTGGTCAATTTTCCATGTACTAGTTGCCTTGGGAAATGAAATTGGTTTACATAAGAGAGAATAATGTAAATAAAAATTAAAATAATGGTGTAGATAAAATCATTAGAATTGTATTCATTCATCTAATAATATGAGTTTAGTAAAGTAAAACAATAATAAGTTTTATATTTTAATCGTTAATAAAATATGGAAATATAAATTATACAAGAAATGGGAAAAAGAAATGGGCTAGGTATAGAGAAGTGTGTCTAATCTAGCAGATGTAGAGATAGAATAAGATTGAGAGTTGATTGTAAACGATCTTGAATCATTAACAATAGGTTCTAGAAGCCTATTTTTTTATGTTCTAGAAGCCTATTTTTTTATGTTATATAATAATGTCTTCTGATATACATTCTTATCTTTGGGGTTACACTCTCATCAATGACGTGTTCAAATTAGGTGGATCATTAGAATTCTATTCATTCATCTAATAATATGAGTTTAGTAAAGTAAAACAATAATAAGTTTTATATTTTAATCATTAATAAAATATGGAAATAAAAATTATACAAGAAATGGGAAAAAGAAATGTGCTAGGTATAGAGAAGTGTGTCTAATCTAGCAGATGTAGAGATAGAATAAGATTGAGAGTTGATTGCAAAAGATCTTGAATCATGAACAATAGGTTCTAGAAGCCTATTTTTTTTATAATATATAATAATGTCTTCTGATATACATTCTTATCTTTGGGGTTGCACTCTTATCAATGACATGTTCAAATTAGGTGGATGTTTCCACTAGGAGGCATCACATTGAACTTATATATCCTCATTTTGTGGGAAAATGGTGCTTTGGTGATATTTTGGGATCTCTCTTTAGATCTTTGTATAGACAATTTAACGACTCGGTTATATAATTGGGGTATTTGAGTGGAAAGGTGTAAGAATGGAAAAAATGTGTGTGAAACTATGGAGAAGGAAAAAGTGCACCGACCTAGAGACTGGTTAAAGTCTCAAGGGATGAACCCTTCCCTTGTGCCACCTCACTTATGCTAGCGCACAGAGCTAGGGAGATCAATTGTGAATGTTGCAGGAAGTTTACTTGGTTACTTCTAAGTGTTTAATATGAGTGTTTAATGAATATTAATTACTAAATGCAAAAGTATAAAACATAATAGATTCATTGAGTATGATCATATTAGGTGAGTTAAGAATAAAAAGAAATATAAGCATGCTACAATGTCTCAAAGTACATTCTAAGGCATTAAAAGGTGAGGGTAAAAATTTCATCTTTATTATCACTTGCAATGGTCATACAAAAATTACTACCTTAGATCTACATTTCCAATTTCCTATTTTACATTTGCATAACCTTTCTATTCAAATTTGTAATACTTAATTTACCTTAAACACAATCCCCATCGTACTATTTTTGTTCAATATTTATTTATGATTAAACGTCTTATATCAACATTCTCTTTCTTACATTTTTTTATACTTTTATAGTTTTATTTAATGACAATTTTATATTTATTCAATGCTCACAATACAATATCTTATAACACAAACACATTCATTTATATTTATTACATATAAATCTTATAATCTCGTATCATACTAGCATATTTATTTCATAATCACATAATTTACATATTGTAATGCATGTTATAATTTATTATTATATTCATATTTTATACTTAAATATTATAATCCATGTCATATTTATATCATTTTCACCTTTTCTTGAGATTCATAACTACCATTATCTTATTATTTTTTGCCAGCACTTTACTTTTCTTAAAAGTGTCCATATGGCCGCATCTCTCTCTCTCTCTCTCTCACACACACACACACACACACACACACACACACACATACATTTGATCAAAAGATTGGAAGTTATCAATGGGCCTTTGAAAGGGAAAGACTAGATTGTAGAATTATAATCTAATCATAAGAATGAAAAATTACATCGACTAAACTTACTATCATACTAAAACTACAAAACTTGTTCTTTTATAATTTACTAAAGTTGATCAATAACCTTTCCATTCTTCTTGCAAAACACAACAATATATTAAAAGAAAAAATATCAACTATTATTGAGGAGTCTAATACTACTATTGAGGACGTAAAAAGGGTTTATAATAGGCCAAAATCTTAGATATCATTTGTTCTACATTTGACACCACTTATAATGTTTTAGGGTTAAATGTGGATTCTCTTTATGATATTTTTTACATTGTCATTGAGTGATTTGTTTTGATATTGTTTTTTTGTTTTTAAGGGCACTAATTTGTCTACAACTTTCAACTTCTTAACTAAATAAAGTGTTGAATGTTCTTTTAAACATAATATACAATACAACTAATTCTCAACTAATTGAGCTATGTCCTTTTGACTCAATGAATTCTTCTAATTAGGGTTGGAGGCCTAGCTTAATTGGCCAAAAATTCTTGTGGTAAAGCACAAGGTCGTGAGGTCATGATCTTCAACAAGGCATTCAAGCACATAATTTGGGTTGCTTTTTGGTTTTTAATTTTCAGACTACTTTGCAATGATGTAGATCTACCTATGTTTGTTAGCGAACAATCATGGGCCGCAAAAAAGATTGCAATAAAAGAGGATACTGAAGACCATAAACCATCAGGTGATATTTTCTAAGAGGATTTTGAAGGAGGTGAAGAGATTGAGAGAGAAAAATGGCTTTGTTTACTCTACAACAATAGTTGTGCATGAAGGTTTCAAACATTTTTCATGTGGCTTTGGTGGGTGGAAACCATACCATTGCAAGATTTTTCTCACGATAACAAGCATAGAAGGATTCTTTGTGTTTGAACAAATCCAAGATTTATTATGTTTTCTTTATTCTTTGCAAAAGATTCCATCTTTTGTGTGAATGGTGGAGGGATTGGGTCTGAGAAAGGGGTCTAGCGAGGGGTATGATAAAATCTATGGGCAAATGGAGACCGAGGAAACTTAGTCTATTGATTCATATTCTATTGTTTGCAGTGGCAGTCATGTTGCTAAGATTTATTTATGTGATGGTGGAAGAAGGGGCTTGCGAAGAGAGGGAGAACTATTATTTTTTGAATTTGAATCCAGTAGGGTATGGGAAAAAGCCCTTGAAAATGCATGCCTTTATCATTTCACAAACACAAATTTTCTTATACTTTACTTAACAACAAAGTATCAATTCAAAAATTATTAGTGCTCTGTGATGCACGTCTTCTCCAAACAACATAGGTATCGCAATCTAACCATTCTTTCTCTAACTCATAGTTAACGTTACTATTTTCCATGAAATTTTAGGGTAGTGTTAGCTCTTCATTTGTGATCATGGATTATTTTGTTCTCATAGATCTTTTGACATTTACCTAATAAAATGGTTACTTTAGGCAAGATATATAGTTTGAATAGGTATTGTCACAATAGATTTTCTTGACATGTTGTGTTGATCGTCAAATTTTTCACAAACTGCCTCAGGCACAAAGCACGGGAGAGCCAAAGAACTGGTCACCGTCAGCTCAAAAACACTCAGACCAAACCTAGTCCAACTAGCTTGCGCCCACAACGACCACAGAAAGCTTTCCTCGACAAGGAAAAGAAAGACAAAAGCCTCCTCTTAGGTGCCCAAACACGGAAGGGCAACAACAAAAAAGAGGGGAAGAGAAGAAAATGGAACCTCATATGCAGGAAGAGAAGTGGGGAAGAAGCAGGTCCACAAAGCCTCCACACGCCACCAGCTCCCTGAAAGCCCCACCAAGGAGCACACAAATCTTGAATCAGAATTAGGGGGATGTTTAAATTTAACAGAATCATTAGATATCTAATCTAACATATAATTCAACATTATAATATTATAAGATACAACATAAAATTAAGAGTTCTGATATAAAAAAATCATTTATATTATATCTCCAATTATGTATACAATATGTTTATATATTAATTTTAAAGAATTTCTAAATACTTAAAATAATTAAAAAGATATAATATAATTTTTAGCTAATTAAAAAATATTAAACATTTTTATAAAATAAACATATCATATATTTGCTTTGTGAATAATATTTCTTGATTTTTAGTCTGTGAATTATATTTCTTGATTTATTAGAATATTTCATTTGAGAAAAAAAAGTTTTTTTTTTAAAATAATGGAAAGTATTTTTTTAGATTAGAACATATAAATTAGTAACTTATTTTTCCTATCATTCTATGAGGCCTGGAATTTGATGGTTGTATTGGTCATTTTTCCACTTTTAAGCATAAACTGTCAAACTTTGTTATAGGTAATATAAATTTTAGAAACTTGTTTTACCAATTTAAGCATTTTTAAACTTAGAAACTTTCTTAATTAATTTGACATATATTACTAATTTATAATTTTTTTTCTAATGTTATATTATTTTATCACAAATAAAATTATCTATGTAATTTATTATATATATTTTTTATTGATTTACAATCTTTTCAAAATAAAACATATGAATTTAGAAACTTGTTGATAATATTGAAATTTTTGTAAATATTACTAATTTATAGTAATATTATATTGACAAAATATTTAAATTTAAAGAATTATTACATTATTCATAAATTAGAAAAAAATGACAATCAATATAGAGCTTAAAATGTAAAATGAAAGGCACTATAATGACCAAACCATCATGAAAAATTTATATGACAAGTAGGGCGACCATCAAATTTCAAGGCTGAAATTTCTATGGTTGATCATCACAATGAATATCCCGTTTTAGAAAAAATCATTTGTTTCTTTGATAAAAAGAAAGTATTTTTTGAATTTAACTATGTGACTATGTTTTCTTTATGAGCTTTTTAGATCACGTTCTATGATCTATCATGAGATTGAATGTTTTATTTGATAAAAAAATTATGAGTTGTATGATATGTAGAAGGTATTTTATGGATTAGACTACGTAAACTTATTTTGTTCTATATTTCTAGAGTTGAATTAATTAACTAACTTTATTGAACAATTAATAAGATATATCAAAGCTACACTTTCTTATTTCATGTGTTTATATTAAATAAATAATATATTAAAGCATCTATAAAAAATGATTTCAATTACCAAAAAAATTAATCTATAATTTGTATATTAAATCATGTAAATATGGCATGTCTGTAATTAGTTCTAATTTTCCATTTTGACTTATTCATAAGAATGGTTTGTAATTGTGAAATTTGCATACTCATGTTATTTATGATTTAGTTTGGTATCTATTTTAAGGAGGGTAAAATAATACAATCGTGTTTCATTTTTTTGGCTTAAGTGCACTACTCACATTAACATTTAAAAAAATAAAATCCATTAAGAATTTCAGTACAATAAATTAGTATGAGTGTAGGAGCTTCCCCCTATTTTGTGATTTGGTAGTCCTTCCCCCACCCTAAGTTCTCTTGTAATGCTTTGTTTGTGACTATATATCCTCTCCTTCAGGTACCAAGTTGCGTCTATGGAATTTTCCACTTATGTAGTTGTAGATTGAACTGAATATTAAGGTTTGTTAGGTTCTTGGATTTATCGACTAAAGTATCTTAATGTTGTTTTATTGTTCTATAATTTATGTCTACGCTATGTAAGGAATATTTTATTCTACCCTAATCTTTATTGCATTTTGTCTTTCTTGTGCTTCTTTTAACAAAAAAAATATTTTCTAAGGTGTTCAAATTTATTTAAATACTACATTATTTTGGTAGAAATACCTTCGATATATATAGCTTTCCTAAACTTCTACTTTAAATCATCCAAAGTGGATGTTGCTAAGTACAAGTCTTCCTTCTACAATTACACAATTTTTAGAATGGTGCTTTCAACTCTACGACCTATCGGCGTACCCCTTTTAATTGTTGAAAACTCATTATGTACCTTGCTGATGATTCGTGGAGGCAGCAACTGTTTCTATTTTTATTTTTATCAAATATCAAATTCAAATAGTAAAGTATGTACCAAGCCAATTTCCCTACACCCCACTTTACACACATCTTCCTTGCGTGAGATGTTAAAAATTGGAAGCTTATCTTAAATCAGCCGATCTGCTGTAATTTGTCAGACCAAAGACCTTTTCCATTGACTTTAGTCCATATAACTCCATATTAATAGAATATAAAAATGCATAATGCATTCCCCCAAAAAAAGAGAATTTTCCTTAAAAACAAATCATGCAAATCAAATGCAATGCAAATCAAATCAAATCCATTTGCATGCCGAGGGAGACAAAACTCTGATTTTTATTGAAGAAAATGAAACGAAGTCAACAAGGATCCACTTTTAAAATATTAAAAAATTGTTATAGTACTGTAATTCATATAAAGGTGAAAATTTAGGTACCACATAGTCCGCAGCATTTCTGAACGTATGCTAATTTAGAGTTGAAGATACAATTATTGTTTCATATTAATGTGTATAAGTGTTTACATCTCACTCTTATATATACATATTACAAATTATTATAGTTTATTAACTCTTAATCGATTCTTTCAAATACATATTCTATCTATACATCATATATATACCTTAGAAAAATGTAAAATATGTAAGGATAATGAAGTGTATATATGCAAACATCTCCATTTTCTCTTTATTTATATGCAGACACACATATATAGGGAGAGATTCATATATGTTTATACATACATACATTTGTGGTGCCACACTTACTTATATTAGAATATATTTAACAAATATTAAAAAAAATATTTCTTGGATTTAATAAAACAAAGTCTTATAGTCCTTTATTTCAAAAGAAAATTATTTTTTTATTTAGTAAGTAATTTAAATTAAAAATAAAAATAATAGAAAATAAAAAAGAAGAAAATTTTATTTTAAAGAAAACCTTAATTTATAAGTTTGAGGTAGTTCATTGGTTGTGAATGGAGTCAATTTTGTCATCTTGATGAAGGAAAAATTCATTATGTTACCTTTTAATTTGTTCTAAACTGCTATCTATTTACTTGAGTTGGAAATTTATAAACTCATTTAATTCTACTATGTTCCAAATTAGAGTTAGGATATTTTTTCAATCAAAATATAAAATTATTTATAATTTCTTTGATCAAATATTTTGTGCATTGATATTTTCAACAAGACACGTGAGAGTGGGCTACCATTAACTAAGAATTGGATATCACATTTGAAAAGTAGATTTTAGGAAAATATATGGCCATCATGAGTTTATAGTTCTACCTTTTGAGTTAATATATACACTTTCTACATCTATGAAATTTAATGATGTAAATTGGTGCATACACAAGAAATGGAAGGGTGCACATCCGTCATTTAAGGTTAGTATTCTAGTAGCTAAGAGAGCGTAAGCATTCTAGTTAGTTATATATGCGTGTATTCAATTAGAATGATTTGTATAATACTCAGGTCATGTCATTTCTATTGATGACATAACTATTGATCCAACAAGAATAAAATAATATTAGTGGTTGGTACTTAAAAATATCCTTGGAAGAAAAAAATTATTGGGTTAGTAAGTTATTACAAGAATTTCATATTGAATTTCATAGAGATACAAAACCCTATCACTTCTCATTAGAGGAAATGTTCAAGGTTTGAGTAATAAACTAAGTGTGAAGAGACTTTTGAAATCTTGTAAGAGAGATTGACTTCATCACCAATCTCATGAATCTCATAACCCTAAAGGCCATTTTGTAGCCATCATAAATGCATCAATTGTAGGTTTAGAAGGTTTTATTATGCAATAAGATTAAGGTATAACCTATAAGTCTAAAAAGCTATGTACTTATAAGTTAACTTGCTAACTTCACGATTTTTTCTCACAACAATAGTACATTCCTTGCAAATGTTGAGACATTGCTTACTAGGTAGGCCATTTAAGCTCATATTTGATAAATTGGGGCTCAAATATATATTTACATAGGTAAATTTAAATGTAAATAGTAGAAATGGTTGCAATTTTTATCTATCATTAATGTTATTCGTATAAAAAATAAAGAAAATAGTGGCTCTTATTTTAGTCAAAGACAACATAATTTTGTTCTACTACAAGAATCAAGTCACCCCCTATAAATTGAAGTGCACTAGATAAGCATTTTAATGTGATTAGTGTTGATAGTCTTTCATCCCTTACAATACCATGTGGGTTCGGGAAGACTAGACCTTGTGACCGCATACCCACCATAGGAATCTCTCACTATTTGAGCTAGGCCACCAACCCATCAAAGACAACATATTACCACAAGTAACTACTCTTCAATTATATCTCCAAAGATAGGTTTTCATAAAATATATGGTAGATAACTTCTATGGGAAAACAAGAAAATCTCTTTTAGAAAACCAATTTAAGATTGTAGATATGATGGGTACCATTCTTAGCTAAGTTGATTGTTAAGATTTAAGGGGGAAATGCATGTTCTAGATCATTGAAGTGATTTAAAAACTTTTGTGTTAAAGGATATTCATTGTGTGCCTTATTAATGATTTGTAGAGGTAGAAAAGTTTTTGGTTGATCTAACACAATATTTGTTCAAAGGTGTATCATTGGGCGTAGCCAAATTTGTTGGTAGATATTTAGAGTGAGTAGGCTAACATTGAACACTTCCACCATATGGGATATTTTTATCTGCGCGATGTGACAAAGTGGAAATGGAAAGTAGTTAGTATATAGTTTTCCAAGGACTTTCAAATTCCTTGAATTATCATAACATGGCTCTAGTGGAAATTGACAAGCTTACCAAAATAGGGATTCATAGATGACTTTGAGGTTCTACCAAACTTGATCTTTAGTATTGTGAACTCAATTGAACATTGGTCTAACTTATCATTTGGAGGCTAATGATCAAACTAAAAGGGTGAACTAGGCATTAGAATATTTACCATGAAGGTATCGTATGGATCAATTATACAAACGAGAATATTATCTTCATTTAGTTGAGTTCACCTAGAGTAGTTCTTATAAGTCTTCTACCAAAATAACTCCTTTGAACTAATTTATGGTAAAAAAATTAGGACACCTATTAGTTTGAATGAACTAAAAGATATAATGTATATTGGGCTAAAAATACCAATAGAGATGGAAGAACAAGATACTATAGTAAGGAAAAGGTTGGTTAAAGTCAACAATAGACATGAAAGTTATATCAAGTTGAACTAAAGTGCAACATAATTTACTATGGGAACAAAGTTCAACTTGTAGAGAAACCACATAAAAATTTGATAAAATTTGTAAATCAAAAAAATTAGCTTCCAAATATGTAGGACTTTTCAAATTCTACAACTAAATAACCCAATTGCTTACAAACTTGCCTTACCACATATCTTTCTTAATAAAACACTATTTCTTCATGTTTCTTATCTAAAGAAATATTCTTATGACTTCCCTGATGTTCTTGACTAGAATTCTTTATAGGTTATGAATCTTGAGTAGTGACAATATAACCTCTTAGAATAATCAAGGTTTGTAAGGTCCACTTGCATAAAAAGAGATGAGTCAATACAATGTCTAATGAGCCCAATATTCTAAAAATGTCACTTATGACCTGACTATAATGCATTTTGTAAAGTGTTTCCTCTTAAAAAAATTATGCAAAGTGAACTAAGATATTATGATGATGAACATTTCTTTGAGGAAACTATGTTACACCCTATTTTCATTATTCAACTTGATTTTTTTAAAAATATTTTAAACAAATTGAATATATACATAATTATGTTTGATTCATGTAATTGTATAAATCAATGTAATTTTAGTTCAAAATGTTATTATATTTTTTTATAATTTCACTAATTTTAAAATATGAATATTTTAAATTGAGTGAAATATATGAAAAATTGATCTTGTCACCATTTAGATGACTACTACTTATAGTAATTATTTTGGTTTTAAATTATATTCTTTATAGCATCTTTATTAGAAATAATACTCAATGATCCTTCTAACCATTCATAGGATTGATCTCTAGGTATATTATGGATTTCAAAAATAAAGTCGCACCTTGCATACCCACCCACTCTAAGGTTTGGATTAGCATGGTGGGGTAGACAGTACAAATAAGGGCATCAAACTATTGAATGGTTACAAAGACTAAACACATCAATAGTATGTGAATAATGAGGACGTCAGACTTGTTGGAGGTATTTATGACTAAGTAGCAAAAGAGGGAGAATGAATCCAAGAATATGCCACCAACTATGGAATTGATGGGAGGACCATGCGTAGATTCATGTTTGAAAAACTAAGTGCCCAACCTACAAATGTCAACAGATGTATGAAGATACTAAACAATAGTTTAGCTTCAATTTTATAGTCTATGGGAGCATGGTCCCCAGCTTGTACTACCATAGTCATCAAGCTCTGTGAGAGTAAACCGCCTTCAAAAGGATGTCTCTGCGGGATAAGCTTAAAACATCATATTCTATATCTGTTGTCTGTATTTTATATTGGGATGGTTTTCATCATCTAAATGTAGGAACATGAACTATAACATGTTGATGATTTATAAGGTCTATGGTAAATAGTGAAAATTTAAGTGAACATATAAACAATCATAATCATAGAGGGAAAAATATTTTTGGCTCATTTTTAGAAGATTAGCGAGACATTTTCTCACAAAACATAAGCCTGTCTTTCTAGAGAGGGAAGGATCACACTCATAATTACAGTCTAATTTGTATGACTGATATTTATACATCACAACAATTTCATAATGGACCATCTTTCTCTTCTATTTCCCATTCTATTTATATATTTTCTTCTTATACTTTATCTTGATTAATTTTAGAAGAGGGTTGTGGATGGACACGTGAGATGGCCCACTTATACTGTGAATGTATGCTATATATATATATATATATATATATATATATATATATATATATATATATATATATATATATATATATATATATATATATATATATATATATATATATATATATATATATATATATATATATATATATATATATATATATATATATATATATATATATATATATATATATATAGACACACACACACACACACATGTATATTCACATGTATATTTACATATATATACATACATACATACATATATGCATATGTATGTATGTACGCATGTATGTAGGCATGCATACATGTATGTATACACACACTCATTGTGTGTGTGTGTGTGTGTGTGCATGACCGCATGCATATTTCTATGTATAAATAATATTATATGTGTAAATCTCTATCCATTCAAGATAAGTATTGATACAAATAGGATAAGCATATATCTATAAAGGATACATTACTTCGACCAAAGACCTAAGCTCATTGACCGAGATTGAGTCTTGAATTACTCATTGAAAACTAATCCCCTAAGAGATGTACACCAAGATTATTTTCATTCAATAGTACATTTATATATGACTATAAAAACAAGATGCTTGATTCTCATCTTAAAATTTGGTCAAAAACCTCGAGGATTCAAACAAATCTAACTAATATTATTTTGGATATACCAAAAAATAATTTTGATTTCATATTTGATCTAGTAATTCATATTTATAGATCTATATTAGGTGATTTAAGTGACTAGATAAATTATTTTAATATCTAGTGTATGTTGGTAAATTCAATCTCTTAGAATTCGCCAACTCGAAATGTAAAAATTTGTGTATTAGAAGTTTCTTTTACATCCACAAGATCATCTAATAGGATCTTAGTTTCTAATATAAACATGATGCGAACTATTTAATGTGGGTACATAGTCCTTTGTGGGCTTCATTTTGTCCAAACAACTCATGTTCAATTACTCTCACTATTTGAAAGTATTTAATTCAAAAAGTATCTAGTTAGCTGGATTGATACATGTTTACTATTTTTCTCTAAATTCTTAATCCTAATGGAGTAAAAAATTTCTTGAAACTTTATAGTAAGTTTTATTTTTGTTTTAAAAGTATGATGATAATTCTCCTTTTAACTATATGATAATTTTATTTTCATTTGAAATTATATGACATGATTTTCTCAGTAAAAACTATTTCTATTTTGTTCCTTTACTTAATATTTACATTATCATTATAGGTGGTTTGTTTTATGAATAGTTGTTTTGCCTTCCGGCTAGCAGTCGAGTGAACTCTTGTGGGGTGATTGTGTATCCTCTGGCCACTTTTTTGTGAATATGTACTTTAATAAATTTTTAATTAATAGTGAAGGTTTTATTCATCAAAAAAAATTTTTACATTTCTCTAAGTTGTCATCTAAGGAGGACTAATTGTTCCTTGGATTTAAAATAAATCTATATTATATATTATCAAATGATATAAAGGGAGATTAAATGGTGAAGAATATGAGAATTCAATAACTTAAGTGTGAAAACTAGGAATCATATCCAAGCCACTACTTTCATTGTGAGAACAATAGATTAGGTCCATAATCAATCCTTGAGGAGAGTTTAGCACTATTTGGGCAATTTTTATCTTTATGAATTATAAGTTTGGATATGATTATTATAGAAACCTAAGATCTAAAGAGATAAATTAGAAGTACAAGATAGAGCAACAAAATTAATTTTTGATTCATTAGAGAACTCAAGTACATATAGGCATAGAGTGTAACCAAGTCCAACCATGAAAGGAGGAAAGAACTAGAGTGGAAGAAAAACCACCCAAGAGACAAGTGTCAAATGAACATAAATGACTAATTAAGCCTAGAAACCTAAGTATAAATTAAATAAATGTACTAACACCCCCCTTAAGCATAGATTAGGAGGACAAGATTAAAAAAAAGGTCCTAGCTACTAGCTTGGTGAGGTACTCATGTAAAATGAAACTCTCATAAAAGGAGAAATGGGGAAAACCCAATGGGAACAAAACCTCCCTCCAAAAAAGAGAAAAGATGCTAAGACATGTACAAGTGAAGAAGAATAAGAGTGATAGCTGGAGGAAACATGATAACCCCCAATAGACTACTTCAAAATATATTTATCACAAAGTAGAATATGTTCTCCCCATAGGAGAGAAAGTAGAGAAAATCATATGACCCCCCTAGAAGATATGAAGTGATGAAATCCATGTAGTATTGGTAGATTCTCGACACTAGATGGTAAAGATGAACATTGAACAACATTTCCACCCTTGGGAAGAAACAAAACCATAAATGTATGCAAAATTATTTCCCATTCTGGATAGGAATATGTAGGAATGATGCAGGAGCATCTCAGGTCCTTGGCAATCATGTGTCACCAAAAATATTTTTGTGTTTTCTTGTGTTGCTCGGTTCCTGTTTTCACCGAGTTGGCTCGGTAGTTGCTCAATTTCCTTTGTTAACCGTGTTGGTCAGTTATCTCTCTGGTGCTTGACTATTTCCCTGGCACTCGATGATGCTTTTCTAGCGCTCGGTTATCCCTGCTTACCGAGTTGTTTGCTTTAGTTTCTTGTTAAGGCCGACTCTTGAAATTAATTTTGGTCACAGATTTAATGATGGTATCTATCATTGGGAAGTGTGTGGACCTAGATCTGGTCATTCCTTCCATTGATGGTGGATCTGAACGCCAACTTGTCCGGTAGCCTCTTGTATATAATGTAATCTTTTTTTTAATTTTTAGGACATCAGTTTAGGACATCAAAGATAGAAGCTAGGAGATTGAAGATTATTTCAAATCCTCACATGTTGCAAGACTTTTGTACTTGATTGTAATAGCTGGCCTAAACCGGGAAGGCCTTATAGCCCGACATGTATGAATCAATTTAAGTTAATATATGAAAGATATCTGCATTCTCTCTCTCACTTGTGTGTTTGTTTCTTTCGCATGTGATCTCTACAAGGTGGATCTAGTTAGGGTGTACCTTTGGCCCCTCTCCCCAATCTCCCTTGTGTCAGGTGGTATCAGAGTGGGGTGAGATCTAGATCTAGGTTTGCGAATCTAGGTTTGAGGGTTCCTTCTTGTCAAACCCTAATTGATTTGTTGTTGGGTAGCAGATTGTGATATGGCCTACAATTGCAGAGGGTTTCAAGATGGTTCGTGGGAGGTGAGATGCAGATCCAGGATTGGCAGACATGTTGAGACAACTTGTTGCTAGATTAGGAGCTATTGAAATAGCCCAGAGAAGAGGAAGACATCTTGAAGATGTTAGTGATGATGAAATTGAGGAAGAACAAGGTGATGTAGAACCTGCACTGGCAATGGATCAAGGTGAGGAAATATTGTTGAAGGCTTTGAAAAATATGAAGTCTACACCACACTTTAATCCTCCTAAGCATAGTGGAAAATTGGATTCTGATGAATTGGTGGACTAGATCACGGAGATGGAAAAATATTTTGAATATGAAAATGTACCTAAAGAAAAGAAGGTGAAAATTGCAAGCACAAAGTTGAAAAGTCATGCATCCTTGTGCTAGGAACATCTGTAGTTGGACATAAAGAGGAAAGGAAAAGACAAAATCAAGGTATGGAATAAAATGGTGAATAAATTGAAAGGAAAGTTCTTACCTTGCATGATTATCAGATTAACCTAGTTAGGTGAATGCAAAGTTTAAGGCAGAAAGATAGCTCAATAAAAGAATATACTGAGGAATTCTATAGATTAGATATCAGATCTGGACATGATGAAGATGATGTGGAAATAATTGCTAGGTAATTGATCAATGGTTTGAGAGTTTCCATCCAAGAAGAAATCAGTTTGGTCAAATTGGAAAACATTGAAGAGGCTTATCAATTTCCATTGAAAGCTAAGGAGAAATTGAACAAGAGACATGAGCAAAGACAAAGAGGTAGAGGTGGTAGATTCCCTAGAGGAAGAGGTAGATCTTATGGTGAACATAGTAGATTTGAACCTGAAAAGACAAATATGGATAAAGGAAAGATTGAGTGGAAAGGTGAAAGTTCATTTAGAGGTAGAGGCAGTAACTACCGAGGTGGTTATAATAGAGGTAGTTTCCGAGGAACTTGTTACAATTTTGGACAAGAAGGACATAGATCATTTGAGTGTACACATGCAAGTAAGAAGGTCGATAGCAGTAGAAATTCTTTGGTGCAAGAAGAGTCACTGAATGAACTTGAGAAGGAAAATAACTTGATTGTAAGGAGAGCACTTTGGAGTGAAAGTAATAAGGAAGATCCAGCAAGGAAAAGTTTGTTGAAGACCATATGTAGAGTTTCTAATGAAGTTTGGAAGGTATTCATTGACAATGGTAGCTTGGAGAATCTGGCATCTAAGGAGATGGTCACAAAGTTGTAGTTGAAAATGTTGGAACATCTGAAGCCCTATTAGATTTCATGGATCAAAGATGAGCATACACTCTTGGTAAGTGAACAATTTTATGTGAATTTGAAAATTGGAAAGTACCATGATAAGGTGTTATGTGATATCATGCCTATGGATTGTTGTCATATTTTGTTGGGTAGACCTTGGCAATATGATAGACATGCTATATATGATGGGAGATTGCATAAATATACTATTTGGGCTGATGGAAGAAGACAAATCTTGTTACGTTTGATTAAAGAACCTATTAGTAATGTTTGCACATTTGTGAAAGTTTTCTTGATGGAAGGAAGAAATTTGGTTAAGGATTTGAAGAAGAATGATGTATGTTTTGTTGTGATTCCTAACAAACCGAGTAAGAAAACAAAGGATAGTGTCCTTAAGGAGATTGATAAGTTAGTCACCGAGTATAGTGAAATCATTTTTGATAATGTACCTGATGGTTTTCCACCAAAGAGAAGCATTGATCATTACATGGATCTAATCCCTGGAGATAGTTTACCGAATAAGGCACCACATCAGTTGATACCTACCGAGAATCAGGAATTGAACTGACAGATTCAAGAATTGTTGTAGAAAGGTTTGATTTGAGAAAGTTTGAGTCCTGGTGTAGTACCTATTGTATTGGAACCTATGAAGAATCAAGAATGGTGAATGTGTACTGATTCCAAAGAAATCAACAAGCTACCAGTGAAATATAGGTTTCCTATACCGAGAATGGATGATATAATGGATAGTTTGACAAGAGCAAAGTGTTTTACCAAAATTGATTTGAAAAGTGGGTATCATCATATCAGAATTAGAGAAGGTGATGAATGGAAGACTGCTTTCAAGACAAAAGAAGGTTTGTATGAGTGGTTGGTTATGCCTTTTGGTTTAACTAATGCACCGAGTACTTTTATGAGGTTGATGAATGAAGTTTTAAAGAAATTCTTGGGTAAATTTTTGATTGTATACCTTGATGATATTATGATATTGAATAATATCAGATAAGAACATTTATTGCATGCTAAAAAATTATTGCAGAGATTGAAAGAAGAAAAGTTGTTGATAAATCTGAAAAAGTGTTCATTCATGAAAGAGGAGATTGTGTATTTGGGATTTGTAATTTCAGCTGATGGCTTGAAAATGGATCCTAAAAAGGTTGAAGCTATTTTGAATTGGCCTACACCTCAGAATGCTAGTGAGGTAAGATCATTTCATGGTTTGGCAAGTTTTTACTAAAAGTTCATCATTAATTTCAATTCAATTTGTAATGCTATGACAAGACTATGAGAGGAGATAAAAGAGAATCCAAGTGGACACATGGAGTTGATAAAAGTTTTGAGACTCTGAAGCAGAAGGTTGTTGAATTACCTATTTTGGCATTACCTGATTTCAATAAGGTATTTCAAGCGGAATGTGATGGAAGTGGAAGTGCAATAGGAGCTATGTTGAGTCAAGAAGGTAAACCTATTGCTTTCTTTACTAAAAAGTTGAATGATGCAAGAAGGAAATACTCTATGTATGATCAAGAATTATATGCTATTGTTCAAGCACTGAAGAAATGGAGACATTATTTGATACCGAGTGAATTTGTGTTGTATACCGATCATAAAGCTTTACAGTATTTGGGTAGTCAAAATAAGTTGAATCAGAGACATATGAAATGGGTTGAGTATTTGCAGAGTTATACATTTGTGATAAAGCATATGAGTGGAGTCACTAACTAAGTTGCTAGTGCATTAAGTAGAAGGAGATCTTTGATGACCGAGATGAAAATTGAAGTTCTTGGCTTTGATGACATGAGAGATTCTTATGAATTTGATCTTGATTTTTCTGAGTCGTGGAGAAAGTGCAGAGCACCTATTCAAGATCAACCGAGTACTAAATGGGAAGAATATTTTATTCAAGAAGGTATTTTGTTTAAAGGTATTCAATTGTGTATGCCAAGAGGACCAATGAGAACTAATTTGATAAAGGAGAAACATAGTAGTGGTCTGGCTGGACATTTTAGTGTTGATAAGACATTGAATTTTATTAAGGAGAAATACTTTTGGCCACAGTTGTATAAAGATGTTCAGAAATTTGTGAAAAGTTGTGGAATTTGTCAAGTTGCAAAAGGAGTAAGTCATAATACTGGATTGTATACACCGATTTTTGTTCATGAGAAACCTTGGATTGATATCAGTATGGATTTTTTTCTTGGCTTACCGAAGACAGTAAGAGGTAATGATTCTATATTTGTGGTTGTGGATAGATTTTCTAAAATGGCACATTTTATACCTTGTAGAAAGACATCAGATGTAGTACATATAGAAGATCTTTTCTATAAGAAAATTATCAAATTGCATGGATTACCGAGGAGTATTATCTCTAACTGAGACAGTAAATTTGTTGGATACTTTTGGAAGACCCTTTGGAGAAAGTTTGGCACCGACTTTAAATATAGTTCTACATTTCACCCACAAACCAATGGATAGACAGAAGTTGTAAATAGAAGTTTGGGAAATATTTTGAGATGTTTAGTTGGAGACACACCAAGTAATTGGGATTCTATGTTGGCACAAGAAGAGTTTTCATACAATAATTCAGTGAATAGGAGTACTATAAAAACACCTTTTGAGATTGTAAATGGCATACAACTGAGAGGCATATCAAAGTTTAGGGATATTGCTGATAAAAGAAAGAGAAGTGCTGAAGGAGTAAAGTTTGTTGAGTACATGAAGACATTGCATGAAGATGTGAAATATAAGTTGGAGAAAAGTAATCAGAAATACAAAGATAGAGCTGATAGATCTAGAAGACATAAGACTTTTGCAGTTGGTGATGAAGTAATGGTTCATTTGAAGAAAGGCAGTTTCCTGTTGGAACATATGGGTAGCTGAAAATGAAGAGGTTTGGACCTTGTAATATTTTGAAGAAATTTGACATTGGAAATGCTTATGAGATTGAGTTACTTTATGACATGGATATATCACATATTTTCAACATTGCTGATTTGTATGAGTACCATGAATCACTAGTACATTTGAGGTCAAATTTCGACGACCATTTGTCAAATTTGCAATGCTCATTTGTCAACATTTCGACACATGTGTTCGTCACCATTTTTTCTTTGGAAATTACGGAAGAGACCTTCGTCGGTTTACTGACACCCCATTACGTCAAAAAATTTCACATCATAATAGCTTTGTTATGGCATTTCCTATGGTCAATCTATCAGAATTCTGACACAAAGACCTATCGAAAATATACAATCACTGTCAGAACTAACTGTCAAAAAGATATCATTTCCAACATTAGAACTATTGGAATAGCGACAGATCTGCAACCAAATTCTGATAGATAAACCTGTCGGTGACATAGCATTACTGTCAGAATAGCCTGTCGAAAATGGCATATCTGTGATATTTTAACTGTTGGAAGAGCGACGGTAAGGTAGTATATCTCTGACAAGTTGCCCTGTCAGACGTATAGCATTACTGTCATAATAATTATTGTAAAGTATTTTCTCTAACATTTTATCTGTCAAATGGGTGATGTGTTGGCCTATTTTCCAATGGGAAATGATGTTGGATGTATAGCACTACCATTGGAATGAATTATAAAGTGTCAAAAAATTGACAGATTTGCACATTAAAGATAACACAGCTCAAGAGACCATCATAGGTTGTCTCTTTCTTTGGTCTATATTATTGACAGAATGTTTTACCTTTCATTAGCTCATCAAATCTGAGGATTTGAAAGAATTTAATAGAATATTTTCATGACAACGTATATTATTTAAGTTGACGTTGCACGAATTTATCTACTTCATGCACTTGTAGACTATGACGATGATGATAAAGAAGCATGGCCATGGGAGGAGATGCTTCTTTATCATCGTCCTAATAGTCTACAAGTGCATGAAGTAGATAAATTTGTGCAACGTCAACTTAAATAATATACGTTGTCATGAAAATATTCTATTAAATTCTTTCAAATCCCCGGATTTGATGAGCTAATGAAAGGTAAAATATTCTGTCAATAATATAGACCGAAGAAAGAGAAAACCTATGATGGTCTCTTGAGTTGTGTTATCTTTAGTCCTAGCTACTGGGTAAGGCCTGAAAGACTTATACCTGTCGATCGTCGAGAATAATCACCACCTTGCATTTATTTACACTGCACAAATTGATCCCAGTCTTGCAAAAAAATTTTACACTTGTAGATCTCATCAATACTGGAGGCCTAATGTAATTTTATACGATCACTAGCACATTTCATGCATGGATGTGAAACAGTATCCAAAGTTTCTAGATAACCATTTTTGAGAAGAGGAATGAGAGGAGGCTAAAGAAGGGATAATTGTGAAGGTTTTATAGATGTAGGTTACTAAATCATCATCTCTACACTGGTACTCAATCCGGCCTCCACTCCATATATGTCTTCTCAGAATTTAAAAACTCTCCATCATTGATTCCCGTTGTTTTTTTAGCATCTTCGTGGACTGAGACCTTAAATTATTGAGCTTCTCTTTGTTTCAAGAATAGTTTAACATTCTCTACTTAATAGGGCCAACCACGTGAAGGTGTAAGCTCACCTGGCCCCTCCTAGGAGCCTCTTATGACCCTTTACAACATTTTAAAACCTCTAAGATGTATTCTTAGGGATCGTAAAGGGTCATAAGGGGTCCTGAGACACAACAACTGATAAACATAAATGTAGGCATCATGGTCACAATTTTTTGGAGACAACATAATTGAGTGGTTTTCCTAGATGATGCAAAGTAGTGGTTGCTTTGCATCATTTGGGAATAGCACTCAATTATGTCATGTCTCCAAAAAATTGTGACCATGATGCCTACATTTATGTTTCTCAGCTATTGTGATATCTACATTGCAGTTTGTCATTGTTGCAGTAGCAGAGCCTATATTCCACAACAAAAAGGAAGACATCTTTTTAGCCTAGGTCTAGATTCTACCCCAATTGTCGAAGGATCCAGGGCCAGGCTAGAAAGATGTCTTCCCATTCTGTCTGCAACATTGTGTCCATCCATGATCTTAGGAATATCATCATCTTTCCACTCTTCATTTGCCAAAATATGTCGCTTCTTCAAGGTTGCAGAGTAATCTTATTAATAAAAGAACTCTTGCCAACATTAGGGTACCCACATATCAAAATAGTTGATGTTATTGGTGCTTGTGCTCAAGTATATCGATTCACTATTTTGAAATGGCCAAATCATTTTTATTTCAATTATAGAGAAAAGGAGTGGGAGAAAATGAGCGGGTGAAAGCTGATCGAGCGCGAGAGAAGGCATTGCATTTTATTTGATCATGAATGCTCTCTAAAATGACCAATCATGTTTTCTATTCGATTCTTTTTGGTGCTTTTTTTTCCCATATTCAGTAGATAAAAATCATGATGGCAGCCACTTAGCCATCTTTTTGATGTTCCAGGTATTTTACAAAGATACAGGTATGTGGATTTATCATTCAGTTGCTTGCAGTTATTGGTCAAATGCAAATATTTTGTCCAGTTGAAAGGGAAAGATATCAGTTTGGTGTTTTCGGTTTATGTTAAAAGTTGATTTGGTAAAATCCTCAAAAAACACACTACATGTTCTAAAATGTAAAGAAGTTGAATGTTAAATGTAAGATATATCTCATCCATAGTAATCAAAAGAAAGGACATGAAACTTATAAGGAGATTTACCAATCCAAAAATATAAGCGAATAGGAAACATGATTGGTACCTTGTGAATTGGTTTTTGAGGTGCACAATCTTCATCAATCTCCTGAGAAGAAGACCCCTCCTCACAAAAAATGCATTTAACACAAAAAACAAATCTACAAAAATGAACCAATGGCATGTTTAGAACAAAGAAATAGAATGATAATAATATGCTGAAAATTCTATTATGTTTAATACACGCAAAAGGACCAGTCCCAAAAATTCTTAAACATACTTTATCTGATATGATAATAACATTCTAATTAAACTGATAAAGGTGATATCTACATTTAATCTTCCAATTACTAATTACACAAAAAACAAATTTACAAAACTGAACCAATGACATGTTCTTCGTGTGTGATTTCTTCATCTTTCGAGCATGTGGCATCATATTCGACTGCAAATTTCAAATGCATTGCATTTTATTTGATCATGAATGCTCTCTGAAATGACCGCATTCTACTAGTGTCATGCCCTAGCCTGTGCTTTATCTCCATTATTTGATGTTATTGGTGCTTGTGCTCAAGGATATCGATTCACTATTTTCAAATGTTTGGATCATTTTGGTCATGACTGTTCCTCTAGTACATAGTCAGGAAATGTAACTATCTAATGATTATATGTAATGTTGAATGGATTAAATTCTTTATTCTTGGTAGAATTGAATGGAAGGAATAGTGTTTTTGTTAGGTTTCATTTATTATTGAATTCAATGGTTTCCAAGATGTGTTGAGGAGTTTTCTCCTTGTTTAATGTTAACTATTCCTGCACAATCCACTCATACAACAATGAAATGCTATGTGATTGACAATTTTATACAACTGGTCCTTTGGTGTGTATTAAATACTATCCAATCACTTATTGAATACTTTGGAGACTACTGGTTTGACTTTCCATGCGTTACCAGTGACTGAGATTCATTAAAGGATACAAAACTCTTCATTTTGGGGTTATTGTGTGTGGATTCAAATGTAGGTTTGATTTGGTTAATGTTTAGAAGAGATCAATAAAGTATTTAAAGACAATCTTACATGTTTGGAGATGTTTAAGAGGCACTTATCATGATTTTACCCTCACAAACAATGTCATAGACTAGTTTTACTAAGTTTCCTTTCTCTATTTTGAGGTTTCCTTTCTCTGCCATAGGGATACAATCAGAGGGTTCATTGAAAAAATGATCCTTTGAATGGTTACTATGAATATGAATGATTTGATATAGCATATTTCTCATTTTAATTGAAGTTTGGAATAGCTTGTGCAAGGGTGAAAGTAGTTTTGATTGTTTTGGTTGTGACTATTCCTCTAAACAGTCAGAGAATGTAACTGTCTAATGATTATATGTAATGTTGAATGGATTACATGCTTTATTCTTGGTAGAAGTGAATGAAAGAAATAGTGTTGGTGTTAGGTTTCATTTATTATCAAGTTCAATGGTTTCCAAGATGTGTTGAGGAGTTTTCTCCTTCTTTAATGTTAACTATTCCTACACAATCCACTCATACACTAGTGAAGTTACAAAACTGAACCAATGGCATGTTTACAACAAAGAAATAGAATGATAATAATATGCTAAAAATTCTATTATGTTTAATACACGCCAAAGGATTAGTCACAATAATTCTTAAACACACTAGTTATCTTATATGATCAATTGTTAATAAAGGTCTAATTCTGTAGACTGCTAGCACGAAGGAAGATTTGACCTAGTCAAATCTTCCTTGTACCAGACAAAAAAAAATGTGTGATAACTATGTCTACTCCAACATTAATTGTTTAAGAATTTCTCATATCAGATAAAGTATGTTTAAGAATTGTTGGGAGTTCTATTAGACCTTTTTTGTAAACATGTCATTGGTTTTCAAATGTTTGGATTCACATTTGTTGATATTACTGGCATGTTTAATGACGCCATTGTACATTGTTGTCACTGAAATGATTGCATTCTACTGGTGTCATGCCCTATCCCATGCTTTAACTCTATTATTTGATGTTATTAGTGATTGTGCTCAAGGATATCCATTTTTTTGAAATGTTGACTATGGTTATCAAATGGACAGCCCATGAGCTTCTAGCTAGGCATCATTTGTAATGATAGCTCAGGGCATCAAATATATTGTATCATTGATAGTTGAGACTTTGTTAAAAGGAAATAGGACAAAGAATGATTTTGATTTAGTTTCTCTATTTTGATCTCTAAGTAGCTTACAACCCTAGAGAAGTATATGCAGATTTACATATGTAGTTCCAGGATACATAGCAGTCGACAATTCACAAGAAATTCATGCATCCAATTTGAATAGCAATTAATACAAAGAAATAGGGTCCTCGAATGGCCCAATCATCCAGACCTTGACTGTCCCCTCAACTAGTGACCCTTCAAAACCGTGTTATCATGCAATCAGTGAGTGATCCTTCATTCTCCTAGTCTTCCCTGCATCCAAACATATTGGAAATACACAATACAATGATAAAATGTCTTTCACAATCCCCCTTCCCTCAAGGAATAGTATCAACCATCCCTTCCACATAGCATTTCACTGTTGTATGAGTGGATTCTGCAGGAACAGTTAACTTTAAACAAGGAGAAAACTCCTTAATACATCTTTGTTGTAAACATGCCATTGGTTCAGTTTTGTAAAAAAAAAAATTTGTTAAATGCATTTAAATGGAACATTAAGCATACTAATAATATGCTTAATCTATTATTAATTGCAGATTAAATGCCCATAACACCTTTATCAATTTAGCATGTTATTATAAGATACTAAAGAAGACCTGCTATTTGTCAGAGAAATCTTCACTGTCCCCCACAATGAAGACAATGAAGATTGACCTCCTGCCCCACAACAAAGAACATTATAATAAGAATAAGATATAATATAGTGTTAGAAAAAACTTTGAATAAAGAAATGTAATGCTTAAGTTAATGATCTAAAAAGATACAAATATAGGAATTGAAAAAGAAGATAGTGCCAAGAAATATTTTCACAAATATGAAACATGAGGAAAAGTAATAACATTAACAATGCCAAGATTCACAGCATTAAATTTCACCTACGTATGAGTTTCTGCAGTGGGCTGCCCAGCATCAAAAATATGTTGAGTTGCATTTGAGTTGTAACTAAGAGTATCATCTGGGATAGACCCTAAACTTTGAAAGCGTTCTCCTGCCTGGAAATTCAAAATTAAATCTAGGCAAGCATCAGTAAGTGAAATAAATTATAAACATCAACATCAACATCATCATAATCATTAGAAATAAACTTTAAAGACATATTTTGGATAGTACTATGTTTCTTGAAAGTTTTTGTGATGCTTCTAAACTTTAAAGACATATTTTATGGCTTAATGATAACATAGATTAGTGTTTTGTTTTTTGATGGAATGTTGTTGATCATTCATGGTCTTGAAGAAACTTTTGATTGTTTTGATTCTTGAGTCTTGAAGTTGTTTCTCAATGTGATATAGATTGACCACAAGATGGTTCAGTTGGTCCTCTCTTTCTATTTAGTCATTTGTCTTCTTCATGGTGTAAGTGTCAATATGTTATAATCCAACCAGCATGTCATACCTCCACTTCTGATAAACCTCATAGCATGCAAATCACAACCAAAGACTTGGTTGATCAGCATACACAAACAACAATTACCTTTAGGAAATAATGATTATTAATATTTATTAATGGCAGGCAGTGATTCCTTGGTAATAAAGGCATTGACAACATTCATCATCTTAACCAAGTCATGGGTGGTGATCCTTGAAATAACACAATTAGTAAAAGGAAATAACAACATAACATAATTTGGAGTGAGGAAGAAGGAAAATTGGAAAACAAAATCTGGAATAATCAAGTTGGAATTAGAGAACAATTCAAAAATAAACTTGAATTATAAAAAAGCCAAGTTATCTAGTTCTTTGTTTGAGGCTGGGTCCTGGTTCTACTTTTGTTCTCCTCTGGGTTCGACTTGGGTTCCTTTGGTAGGAAATTGGGTGCCTGGGCCAATCTTGGGTGCACTTGTAGTATTTTATTCATAATTTTATAGGCTAACTCATTATTATGGTAATATGGGTATGACCAGGGTATGTGCAAGATCATGAGGGGCCAAACTATGCCCTTAAGTGGCAATGAAAAATCAGCAAATCAGGGTTAGTCAACTTGACGTGAAAATTTCAACTAGCTATGAACCTAATATCAAAAAGTTGTAAGAATAGAATCTATAGAAAATTGAATTTAGTTTCTAAACTACTAGGCCTTTTTTGAGAAAAAGTTAGTATGATTGGTGAGAAATATAGATTTGAATGCAGCAATACAAAAATTTTAGGAAAAAAATAAGTAGGTGTATGTCTAACCACCTTAATCATAATCAAATGATAATATTTTATTATAAGATTTTATATATAAGTAGTAGACTCATGCCCAGATGTGACACATATTTTTTTATAATTTTATTCCAAAAAAATAATTAATTATGAATTTTTTGCTACAACATTTTCAGAATAAAAAAACTCCCGTGTCTGACCACCTTAACTCATTCAAAACTTTACAAAATTCAAATTTTTATTTTTTTTCCTTATAGTAGGTGAAGCATAGAATGTGACGCATTTTTTGGATTTCAAAAATGTTATACCGTCTGAAAGTTATAGTCATTTTTCAATCAGTATATAAATCAGCACTTTAGAGGTAGCTCAATTAGAAAATAACTAATAATTACTTACCAAATTCAAAATTTGACAGCAATTATATCGATAGAAAGCTGATAATCTCCTTAAGATACCCTTTTCATTTTATCAAATTTGGGTGAAAAAAAAATCGTCAACTACATTGTCAAATTTTTGAACTGACATCACCACTTTTTGGCCTCTCATGATCTTCCACATACCCACAACACTCCATGCCTTATAATGGTACCCAACATGGAGTGTGGTTCAAATGAAGTTGAACCAAATGCTAACTGTGATGGCTATGATCATGATGAAGATGAATATGAATATTAAATCTAAAATATGGCTTGTAATTTGAATTTTCATTATGAATGAAGAAACTATAGATTCAAGATGACTCATTCTATGTTGTAGTATATTTGTTCCCTAGATCTACCATATTATATATGTGTAGCCTGTAAGGGACATCTTCTACTCATCCATGTATCAGAGCTCGGTGAGAGTTCTTAGGAGAAAGACAAGATGTCAGTGGGAGATGGAGAAACCAATCTCAGAACACCACTTGAAGCCTTGCAATGTTGAAAGTGGGATAAAGGCTACACTTGAGACCCTATATAAGGAGAAAACTTATTGAGCTTCACTTTGTTTCGAGGATAGTTTTATATTCTATACTAAATAGGGCCAACCACATGAAGCTGGAAGTTCATTTGGCCCCACCCCCCCCTAACATCACTCTAAATTCCCTGTTAACATCTAACATTCATTCATTATTTCATCCATTAATAAAATGTTACATTCATTAATTATCACACGATAACATTCATTAACATTCATTCACACATTAATAAAATGTGACATTCATTAATTATCACACGATAACATTCATTAACACATTATAAAATTTATGAACATTCAATACAACATAATTAAATTCATTGGCATATAAAAATCAGTCATTATCAATTAAGGTGCATATATGACAACCATTTCTTTTTTTTCTTTTGATTTCTAGTTTTTAAGAAGTAGTCATTAAGAGGACTATCAATATCATCATGATGATCATCTACCCTCTCATTAGATCTCAATGCACGCCTAGTTCTTTGTTGATGCAAAGGGGGGTCATCTGCAATAACATATAAAAGGGTTAAATTAAAAACATTTTATTATAATTAAAAACATTAAAAATATTTTAAAGTATTTCAGTACTTTACAGGCCATAATCATATAGCTCTTTACCTGATCTAGTCACATCATCAACATCAAGGTTAGTTTTCCTGGCCTCGGTCTCAACCTCAACCTGCTCATTAACAACGGCCTCTACATTGTCTACAACTGCAATACAAATTGTTACATTAATCCAAACACCAATTGCAATTAAATTTATATTACTACACCAATCAATTTAAGATGTTTACTTGTATTACTGTGATGCACATCCTCATTGTCATCAACACGCATAGGTTGTGTATGGCATGAATTGGCAGGCTGCATTTCAATTTCATAGGCATTCATGTTATCATTGTCTTCCTACTTAAAACAAATTTACTCACTTTATGTTGGAACTTAACATCAAATAAACTAATTGGTAAATAATTAAATTTGAGGTAGGGTTCTTGTGCGTTGA
Organism: Chamaecyparis obtusa; assembly: GCA_027943335.1. Classification (NCBI taxonomy): domain Eukaryota; kingdom Viridiplantae; phylum Streptophyta; class Pinopsida; order Cupressales; family Cupressaceae; genus Chamaecyparis; species Chamaecyparis obtusa. The sequence goes on from BSBK01001734.1 coordinate 347,633, forward strand.
AAAAGGTTGAAGGTAGACACTTTTGCATTTCACACATTAGATGAGGAATTCTTCTCTTCCAGTATTTTATATCTGCTCTATGGATTTCCACTGCATATACATCTTCTCGAAATCTAAAAACTTCGGCCCATCATTGATTCTCATCAATGTACCAATTTGGATAGTAAGTCTAATTTAATTTGTCTGTGGACTGTGACCTTAAATTATTGAGCTTCTCTTTTTTCTGAGAAGAGTATAACATTCTCTACTTAAGAGGGCCAACCATGTGAAGGTGGAAGCTCATCTGCCCCTCCTAGAAGCCTCTTATGACCCTTTACAACATTTTAAGACCTCTAAGATGTATTCTTAGGGATCGTAAATGGTCGTAAAGGGTCATAAGGGGTCCTAGGACACAACATATGAGAAACATAATTGTATGCATCATGGTCACAATTTTTTGGAGACAACGTAATTGAGTTGTATACCCAGACGATGGAGAGCAACTCCCGCACCTCCGATTCCAAGTTGACTACAACTTTTTCTCATGAATACAAGGTCCTCCAATAGATGTATTCAACTTGGAATCGAGGGTGCAGAAGTTTCTCTCCATCACTAGGGTACACAACTCAATTACATTGTCTCCAAAAGATTGTGACTATGATGCCTACAATTATGTTTCTCAGCTATTGTGAAATCTACATTTATGTTTCTCAGTTGTCATGTTTATGTGCATGTTTTTTATGTGTTTTGGATAGTAAGTATAATTTAATTTGTCCATGGACTAAGACCTTAAATCATGTAATGAGGAGGTTCAGAAAACTAGTAAATGCAAATTTCATTATTTAATAATAAAAATCTATTAAAATGTTTATACCTTCTTCTCTCATTTGCTGGTGTAATTCCTCTTTGAGTATCCCCTTTCTCCTTTGAATCCAAAATGAACTCATTCCAATCCCTCATTGGAATAAAGGGAGGACTCTCAAACTTCAGCAAGAGTTCATACCACACAACGTTCGTAGATTACATTCAATGCATTATTTATGTTCGTAAATCAGCATTGCATACAAATCTATGGATGGTGCATGGTACGAAGCCACGCTCAAGCTTGAAAATGATAGTCAATCCATAGTCAAGGTCAAGGAACAAATGGAATAACCAAGAAAAAACTATACATTAAATCATGTGATTGATAGCAGATTGGAGCTCACCTGAGCCATAAACATGAAGAATTATTCTAAAAAAAGATGTAAACCATATATATGCGCACTTGAGGCAAAGAGAAGTTACGTCATATCCATATTAGAATATTAGTTAAAATATGAAAATACTAAACTAACTAATTCCCAAGTTCATCTCTGCATATGATCGCAACAAAGATATGTGATTAAAATACAGAGAAGGCATCGTAAAAATATAATTTTAGAATTTGCCCCAGCTTGACACATTTTGCACTCAAATCCTTCATCGCGGATAAGTGGAGATGGGCAGATAGATGTAGATGAGTTGTCATCAACCCAACTAAAGTATCCATAGCCATTATTTCCCTGTGATGCCCAGTCTACATTAGTTCTTATATTATAATGAATAGTATTTACATTAGAAACATTAAATATATACACATTAGCAACCTTTTTTCTATTTGGATAGCACCAAAATTTTTGTCCAGGGTTGGTCGGTGTCTATGAAGTCTTCAACACACACTGCCCACCACCACATTGATAGTTTGGCACATTGATAAGATTCATCGAGCCTATATATCAATAATGCACCACACCATCATTACTACATTTATTATTTTTATATGATTATTTTTATATGAAATACACCAAGGAGTACCATCAAAAATATTAACTATTTACAATAATGAAAAGTAAACATAAATCAAATAGCTCATTTTTTTATCAACATGTGTAGTCTCTGTGTATATGAAAAATGAAAGAAATATGAAGCTGAAATAAAATAGTGAACAAAATAGTATTCCACATAGACTGAATGAAATATACCATCAAAAGAAGGTGAAAAAATCCTATCACGAAGCACAGACATAGGAAATCAAAAAGGGAAAAAAGACAAGAAATAAGAAAAATCATTACGACTATAGCAAAATCATTTATACTATAATAAAAAAAAGAAACACTCTTTGTCAACAATTTTCAAAATCATTAGGACTATAGAAAAATAATTAAGACTATACAAAATCAAATTTTAGAAATGGATGGTTCTGATGCTTTGTCATTACAACAATTGAGCATTCATCATTTGGTATTGTGTAATCCATTTAAGTATGTCAACAATGTTCAAAATCCTGTCACCAAGCATAGACAAGAAATAAGAAAAATCATTAGGACTATAGAAAAATCAAGTTCTAGAAATGGATGGTTTTGATATTGCTTTTCCATTACAATAATTGAGCATTCATCATTTGGTACTTCTTGGTGTATTCCATTTAAGTTTTTCAATTTTCGTGTTTATGTGCATATTCTGTGTTTGGCTTCTCTCTCTCGCAAGGGATACGTCGATAGGTAATTGATTTGAAAGCATAATGATTTGATAGTCTTTTTTCAGGATAGGCATAATCATCCTGCCAACCTTAATTAGCAACATTTGTGATATATGTCAAGTACTTATAATCAGCATGCCCAACAAACAGAGACTTAGTAGTAAAAGCATGTCCTTTGGTTTACTAGTTTACTTATAATCAGTATGTCCTTTCTAGTTTACTAGTTTAATCTAGTTTAAGAATGGTGTGTTTCATGTTTGAATGTACCATTGAATGAAGCTTGGCTATATTAAGTACAATATTAAGGCTCGTGACTCTTCAAATTCTCTTATTTCCTTCAGACCTCCAAACATGTGTACTTTGAGTAGCCCTCCAACAAATGGACTTGTGATGATTTTCACAATAGTACATGTGTAGGAGGACTACTCAAAGTACTACTTAGGCAAATCTAAAGTTCATCACCTGTGCATATAAGAGATGATCATAGAAGGTATATGCTAGACCCAACAACAAATAGATTTGTGGTGATTTTCACAATAGTACATGTGTTGCTGGGTAAGCTCCCAATAGCGCTCAGGCAAATATGCATGTTCATCACCTGTGCATATGAAGTGGCTCTAATGGAAGATACAATCACTAAATTCTGCATACTCCTTATTTTGTTCTGTGTTGATATTGTCAGACATGGTCTTTCTTGAATGGAATGACTCGTTACTTGTACATTGACTAGAATGTTGGTGGAAGAAGGATGATTTGTTTGCAACCATTTTTTCAACTCTAATTTTCTCAACACAAAGGGACATTTATCATAGCCATAGAAACATGATTATTTTAAAATGAAATGCACCAAGGAGTACCATCAGAAATATTGACTATTTACAATCATGAATAGTTAACCTTAATCAAATAGCTCATTTTTTTATCAGCATGTGTAGTCTCTGTGTATATGAAAAATGAATTAAATATCAAGCTAAAATAAAATAGTGAACAAAAATTCAAATTCAAGGCCTAATTTATCAAGAGCAACAAACATTAGGACGAATGAAAAATCATTAAGAGTATAGAAAAATCATTAGGACTATAGAAAAATCATTAAGACTAGAAAATCAAGTTCTAGAAAAATCATTAAGAGTACTACAGAAAAATCATTAGGACTATAGAAAAATCATTAAGACAAGAAAATCAAGTTCTAGAAAAATCATTACGACTATAGAAAAATCATTATGACTATAAAATCAAGTTCTAGAAATGGACGGTTCTGATGCTTTTCCATTACAACAATTGAGCATTCATTATTTGGTTCTTTGATGCAGGAGCATCTTAGGTGTAAGAGCAATCTTGCATCACCCAAAAATATTTATGTTTTTGTATTTAATAAGGGCTATCTTATGAAGAGTTGCTATTTATGGAAACTTGTTGTTTTTAGTAAGTTGGCCATACGATCTCAAAATGTTCTAATTTTACATGTGGAGGTTCATCTCAGTCATATCAGCCTACTAGTAAAGTTTCATGGCCAGATTAGGTCTAGTTTTCAAGATATTGAAGATTTTCGGTATTGGCAGTAGGGTATAAAAACTTTGAACTCAATTTTGAAGGCTTTAGAGGCCTTGAATGAGGTCAAAAATTTGGGTGACAGGTGCTTGCATGAATCAAGCTTGTAGAGCACTTCGTGGCCTTTCCAAAATGGGGTTATAATAGTCAATCAAGTCAACTAGTGATGACTTATGGTCTCCGGAAGTCGAGCCACCTGAAATGGCAGAAAATAATTTTCCTTCAAAATTTTTGTTCGGGTTTAAAAAGTTATTTTGAGCCAACTTTGATGTAATAAATTGAAAAATAAAATAATTCTAAGTTGGTCAGCCCTAAGGGCTAAATTTCTAAAACCTTCTCGGGCGGTAGAAAATGCCTATATAAAGAAGGCCCGTAATGTTGTCTAGGATAGTTCTGGTAGTAGATCTGCGTATTGATTCGAGGATTTGTCCTATAGAATATTGTAAGGGAATGCCCATGTGGCTTTGCATATTGTAATTCTAAAAGTTTGTAATTCCACATTTGTGGAGATAATAAGAAGCCAATTTTCTGTTCTTGCATATTGTTGTTGTTTCTCTATTTCTGTTATGTGTTTGTGGTATTAAGGGGAGCACCCTTCATCAAGTGGTATCAGAGCAGGAGTTCCTGAGTGTGTAAACAAATCACTGACTGTGAGGTAGTTTGCACCAGGACCATGGTTAGGGTTTTAGCGTGCATCGTGAAAATTCCTCCACGAAGGGAATGTGGTGGAAGAGCTGGTGTTGTAACACCTAAGGTTAGAGCACTCTAGAGACAAGTGCGAGCATTGCAAGAAGAGATTTGTAGAGGAATGAATCTTAATGTCAAAGATGAAAGTGAGGATGAAGCCAAAGAAGGAAATGATGATCAAGAAGAAGAAGGTGAAATTTTGAATCGAGAAGAAGAAAGGCTTTTTCAGGCCATTTTCAAGATTGGAAAAAGACCTAAGATCGAGGTTCTTGCATTTTCAGGAAATCTTAACACAGAAGAATTGATCGACTGGATCAATGAATGTGAAGAATATTTTGAGTATGAAGATATTGAGGACCCTGATAGGGTCAAATTTGTGAAGGCCAGACTGAAACGTCATGTGAAAATCTGGTGGCAAGAGATTCAATTGGAGTGAAATAGAAGAGGGAAAGATAAAATCACAAGATGGGATCGGATGCTGGATAAATTGAAGCGACAGTTCATTCTTGTTGATTATGAGCTTGACCTACTGAAGAAGATGCAATGTTTCAAGAAAGCAGGAAGATCTGTTCAGGAGTATATAGAGGAGTTCTATCGAATCCTCATTAGAACAAGCCATGCAGAAGTTGTTAAGGAGAAAGTTGCTCGTTACCTTAATGGGTTGATGCCAAGCATTCAGGAGGAGCTGAATCTGGTTCGAAAGAGTAGTATTGAAGAGGCATACTAGTTTTCCCTAAAAGTGGAGGAAAAGTTGAACAAGAAGTTCGAGAAAAGACAAAATGGAAGAGGTCCCAGTGGATGATCTGGTGGATGGTCATATGGAGGCCGAAATGAAGATCCGAAAAAGAAGGATGAGGCCAGTAGTAATCAAAATCAGAGAGGAAATAATTCCAATCATTTCCAAGATCAAAATAATAGAGATCAAAGAAGAAGAGGAAGAGGACAAGGTTTAGGAAGAGGAGGCTTCTGTGGAACATGTTTTCACTGTGGAGAAGAAGGTCATAGGGCATTTGAATGTCCTCAATGCCAAGGAAGGATAGATAGGAGGAATGAAGGCCAAGCCAGAGTTGCACATGTAGATGAAGATGCCAGATCATCAAATTCAGAAGATGCTGAAAGAGGAGAAATGTTGATTAATAGAAGAGTCATGCTAAGTGGTGAGAATGAACTTGAACAAAGGAGGAGCCTATTTCACACTAGATGGAAGTGTGAGGGAAAATGTTGTGATGTGATTATTGATAGTGGAAGCACTGACAATTTGGTGTCAGAAGAGATGGTGACAAAGTTGAAGCTCAAGAGATAGAAACACCAACATCCATATCGGATTGCCTAGGTCTAGGATGACCACAAGGTCATGGTCAGTGAATAGTGCCTAGTAAAGTTCAAGATCGGTGGGTACCAAGATGAGGTACTATGTGATATCATATCTATGGATGCATGTCATATGTTGTTGGGTAGACTGTGGTAGTTTGAAAGATGTGTTGTACACGATGGTCATACAAATACCTATTCCTTGACAAAGGATGGAGTGCGACATAAGCTAAAGCCATTGAAGGAGACCGAAGAAAAGGTATGTGGTAATGCAAGAATAACATTTGTTGATGGAAGAAAATTCCTAGATGGTATGAGGCATGAACATGTGTGTTTTTCTTTAATTCCAAAAGATGGTAAAGAAAAAGTAGAGGATGTACCTGTAAAGGTTGTAGATTTGTTGAATGAGTTTCAGGATATTGTATCTGATAATGTACCTGATGGATTACCACTGGTAATGAAGATCAGTCATCAAATGAATTTGATTCTAGGAGCCAGTTTGCCAAACAAGGCAACACACAGAATGACACTAGTAGAAAGTGAAGAGTTGAATAGACAAGTACATGAGTTGTTACAGAAGAGATTGATTTGGGAGAGCCTGAGTCCATGTGTTGTACCAACAGTATTAGCACCAAAGAAGAATGGAGAATGGAGGATGTGTACAGATTCCAGAGCAATAAACAAGATCATAATCAAGTATAGGTTTCCATTGCCATGAATGGATGATATTATGGATTGTTTGAGTGGAGCTATGTATTTCTCAAAGATAGATCTGAAGAGTGGATATCACCAGATTCAGATTAGAGAATGAGATGAATGGAAGACTACCTTCAAGACAAAGGAATGACTGTATGAGTGGTTAGTCATGATTTTTGGGATAACCAATGCACCGAGCACTTTCATGTGGCTCATGAATGAGGTTCTGAAAGAATTTCTAGGTAATTTTGTCATTGTGTACCTAGATGATATTTTCATCTTTAGTAAGACATTGGAAGAGTATATGATGCATATTCGTATGGTGTTTGAGAAGTTGAGAGATGAGAAATTGTTGATTAATTTGAAGAAGTGCAATTTTGTGAAGAAGGAGTTAGTATATTTGGGATTTGTAGTTTTAGCAAAAGGTCTAAAAATGGACCCAGAGAAAGTACAGGCTATCCTTGAATGGCCTACTCCAAGGAGTGCTAATGAGGTAAGATCTTTTCATAGTTTGGCTAGTTTTTACATAAAGTTTATCAGAAATTTTAGCAGTATTTGTGGACCCTTGACTAAAATAATGAGAGGGGATAGAAAAGAGTTCAAGTGGAATAATGGGAAAAATAAGAGTTTTAAACTGTTGAAATAGAAAGTTACAGAACAACCTATTTTAGCACTTCCTGCTTTTAATAAGGTGTTTCAAGTAGACTGTGATGCTAGTGGTACTGCAATAGAAGCTGTTATGAGCCAAGAAGGTAAACCTATTGCTTATTTTAGTGAGAAGTTAAATGATGCCAAGAAAAAGTATTCTATTTATGATCAAAAATTTTATGCTATAGTTTAGGCATTGAAGAAGTGGAGACACTATCTGCTTCCTAAGGAGTTTGTTTTGTATACTGATCATCAAGCTTTGCAATATTTGAAACATGTTTGTTTTGAAACACAGGAGTGGGAAGTCTAATAGGGTTGCAGATGCTCTTAGCAGAAGGTAACTATTGTTGACAGAAATGTATATTGAAGTGGTTGGGTTCAAGGAACTCAAGAATTTGTATCTAAAGGATCCTGATTTTGGTGAAGCTTGGAAATCTTGTAAAGAACCTGTTAGTCTAGACAGAATGAAGTGGCTAGATTTTATCATCCAGGATGATATGCTATTCAGAAGGATTCAGTTGTGCATTCCATGAAGTTCTATGAGGGAGAATATCATCAAGGAGAAGCATAGTGGAAGATTGGCTAGACATTTTGGTCGTGATAAAACCTTTGCTTTGGTTAGTGAGAATTATTATTAGCCATAGTTGCAGCAAGATGTCAAGAACTTTGTATAGAGTTGCATAGTATGTCAGATGGCAAAAGGAGTGAAGCAGAATATAGGGTTGTATCAGCCATTACCTATACTAAAGAAGCCTTGGGAGGATATCAGTATGGACTTTGTTCTTGGTTTACCAAGGACACAGTGGGGACATGATTCAATTTTTGTGGTGGTTGACAGATTTTCAAAGATGGCACATTTTATTCCCTGCAAGAAGACTAATGATGTTGTTCATGTAGCAGAATTATTTTTCAGAGAAGTAGTGAGACTACATGGTTTGCCAAAAAGTATAGTTTTAGATAGGGACACTAAGTTCATTGGATATTTCTGGTGTACATTGTGGAAGAAGTTGAAGATAGATTTGAAGTTCAGTTCATCACATCATCCACAGACTGATGGACAGATAGAGGTGGTGAATAGGAGTTTGGAAAATTTGTTGAGATGTTTGGTTGGAGATAAGCCAACGGGATGGGATTTGATTTTACCACAGGTAGAATTTGCATACAATAATTCTGTCAGCAGGAGCACTGGTAAATCACCATTCCAGATTGTATATGGGAGTAGCCCCAAAAATGCATCTGAGTTGAGAAAGATAGATAAAGGAGAAATAAGTAGTGCTGAAGCTGAGGATTTTGCAAAACATTTGAAGAACATCCATGAGGAGGTGAGGAAGCATATTACCAAGATGAATGCGTAGTATAAGGCTAAGGCAGATGAGAAAAGGAGGCATAAGGAATTTCAGGTTGAAGATTAAGTCATGGTTCATTTGCGGAAGGAGCAATTTCTGGTTGGTACATATAACAAGTTGAAAATGAAGAAATTTGGGCCATGTAAGATACTAAAGAAGCATGATTCAGGAAATGCATATGAGGTAGAATTGCCTATTGAGCTGAATATTTCACCAGTGTTTAACATTTTAGATTTGACAGAGTATCATGAAGGAGGTGTTCAAGATGAGTTTATAGTAGCACCGTGGAGTATTCCAGCAACCAGTTCAGATATCAAAGAGATTGAAGACATACTAGATAGTCGTGTTGGTAGAAGCACAAGGAACAAGACATATGAAGAGTATTTGGTCAAATGGAAAGGATGACCTGTTGAAGATTCATCATGGCTAACAAAGGAGGAGGTTAACCATCTTGGTTTTCCTCTGCACACCTAAGTCATGATAGGGTCACTTCTTAAATTACCCTCGGTGTCTGATGCAGGATCATCTTGAGTGTAAGAGCAATCTTGCATCACCCAAAAATATTTCTATTTTTGTATTCAATAAGGGCTATCTTGTGTAAAGCTACTATTTATGGAAACTTGTTGTTTTCAGTAAGTTGGCCATACGATCTCAGAATGTTTTGATTTTACATTTGGAGGTTCATCTCAGTCATATCAGCCTGCCAGTAAAGTTTCATGGCTAGATCTGGTCTAGTTTTGAAGATATTGAAGATTTTCGGTATTGGCAGCAGGGTATAGAAACTTTGAACTCAGTTTTGAAGGCTTTAGAAGCCTCGGATGAGGTCAAAAATTTGGGTGACAAGCACTTGCACAAGTCAAGCCTATAGAGCGCTTTGTGGCCTTTCCAAAATGAGGTTATAATAGTCAATCGGGTCAACTAGTGATGACTTATGGTCTCCGGAAGTCGGGCCACCTAAAATGGTAGAAAATAATTTTCCTTCAAAATTTTTGTTCGGGTTTCAAAAGTTATTTTTTAGCTGACTTTGATGTAATAAATTGAAAAATAAAATAATTCTAAGTTGGTCGGCCCTAAGGGCTAAATTTCTAGAACCTTCTCGGGTGGTGGAAAATGCCTATATAAAGAAGGCCCGTAATGTTGTCTAGGACAGTTCTGGTAGTAGATCTGGGTATTGATTTGAGGCTTTGTCCTATAGAATATTGTAAGGGAATGCCCATGTGGCCTTGCATATTGTAATTCTGAAAGTTTGTAATTCCACATTTGTGGAGATAATAAGAAGCTAATTTTCTGTTCTTGCATATTGTTGTTGTTTCTCTATTTTTGTTGTGTTTGTGGTATTAAGGGGAGAACCCTTCATCATACTTCTTGGTGTATTCCATTTAAGTTTTTTAGCTGCCATGTTTATGTGCATGTTCTTTATGTGTTTGGCTTCTCTCCCTCGCAAGGGATATGTCGATAGGTAATTGATTTGAAAGCATAATGATTTGACTATTCCAAGTAATGTTTTTAATCCTTTGAAGTTTCTCATGATCTTGATGTAAGTTGATTGGATTAAGCAATTTGGGGATCCAATAGGACTTTAGGGGAGTTCAATAAATGTTTTGGAAGACTTAGAGGAACTATTAGCATGACTGTTCCTTCATCTACAATGAGTTAGACTAAATTTGCTAAGTTTTTCCTTTGTTTTGAAGTGTATTTTGTAATCTATTTCCTTTCCATGGACCCAAAGACCTAGGACCCATGGAAAAAGGATAATAACATTGTATTATACAACTCTAATGTTCTTGACTTGTAGAGATTTGAGAAAGTAAAGAGAACACTGGCTATATTTAATGTTAAATGTTCCTACACAATCCACTCATACAACAGTGAAATGCTATGTGATTGACAATTTCATACAACTGGTCCTTTGGCGTGTATTAAACATAATATAATTTTTAGCATATTATTATCATTCTATTTCTTTGTTGTAAACATGTCATTGGTTGAGTTTTAATCTACTGGTGTCGTGCCCTAGCCCATGCTTTATCTTCATTATTTGATGTTATTCACTGTTTTGAAATGTTGACTGTGGTTATCAAATGGAAAAAATAGAAAAAAAAAATTGTACACAAAAAAATTTACAAAACTAAACCAATGGTATGTTTACAACAAAGAAATAGAATGATAATAACATGCTGAAAATTTTATTTTGTTTAATACACACCAAAGGACTAGTTGTATGAAATTGTCAATCACATAGCATTTCACTGTTGTATGAGTGGATTGTGCAGGAACAGTTAACATTAAACAAGGAGAAAACTCCTCAACACATCTTGGAAACCAATGAATTCAATAATAAATGAAACCTAACACCAACACTATTCCTTCCATTCACTTCTACCAAGAATTCTAGCATAAGCACGAGCTATTCAAAACTTCAAGTACAAGCTATTTCAAACTTTAAGTAAAATGAGGAATATGCTATATCAAATCATTCATATTTATAGTAACCATTTAAAGGATCATTTTGTCAATGAACCCTCTGACTGAACCCCTGTAGCAGAGAAAAGAAACCTCAAAATAGAGAAAGGAAACTTAGTAAAACTAGTCTATGCTGCTGTTTGTGAGGGTACAGTCATGATAAGTGCCTCTCAAATCTCTCCAAACATGTAAGATTATCTTTAAATACTTTATTGATCTCTTCTAAACATTAACCAAATCAAACCACATTTGAATCCAAACACAATAACCCCAAAATGAAGGGTTTTGTATCCTTTAATGAATCTCAGACACTGGTAATGCATGGACAGTCAAACCAGTAGTATCCAAAGCATTCAATAAGTGACTGAATTGTATTTAATACACGCCAAAGGACCAGTTGTATGAAATTGTCAATCACATAGCATTTCACTATTATATGAGTGGATTGTGCAGGATTAGTTAACATTAAACAAGGAAAACTCCTCAACACATCTTGGAAACCATTGAATTCAATAATAAATGAAACCTAACACCAACAGTATTCCTTCCATTCACTTCTACCAATAATAAAGCATTTAATCCATTCAACATTACATATAATCATTAGACAGTTACATTTTCTGACTGTGTAGAGGAACAATCATGATCAAAACTACTTTCACCCGTGCACAAGCTATTCCAAAATTCAAGTAAAATGAGCAATATGCTATATCATATCATTCATATTCATAGTAACCATTCAAACGATCATTTTTTCAATGAACCCTCTGACTATATGCCTGCGACAGAGAAAAGCAATCTCAAAATAGAGAAAGGAAACTTAGTAAAACCAGTCTATGCCACTGTTTGTGAGGGTATAGTCATGATAAGTGCCTCTTAAACCTCTCCAAACATGTAAGAATGTCTTTAAATACTTTATTGATCTATTCTAAACATTAACACATGGACAGTCAAACCAGTAGTCTCCAAAGCATTCAGTAAGTGAATATGAATGTTTGAAAACTTTCCTCTCAACTTCCCCAACCACTCCTAATCGGTTAGAGGGATTAGTTGAGTGTCTAGACACTAAAACTTCTTAAACATACTTTATCTGATATGATGAATTGTAATATCAACAAACATGAATCCAAACATTTCAAAAGAGTGAATTGATATCCTTGAGCACAAGCACTAATAACATAAAATAATGGAGATAAAGCACAGGCTAGGGCATGACACCTATAGAATGTGATCATTTCAGTGAGCATTCATGATAAAATAAAATAAAATGCATTTGAAATTTGCGGTCGAATATGATGCCAGAGGCTCGAAAGATGTTGCCTGTCAAAGATACCAATCAAAGATGAATAAATCACATACCTTCTCTCATGCTCAGCTTGCATGAAGGAAGATTTGATAGCCAAATCTTCCTTGTACTAGATGAAGAACATGCCATTGGTTCAGTTTAGCATGTTATTATCATATCAAATAAAGTATGTTTAAGAATTGTTGGTAAGGATAGGAATAGTGGAGATTCTAGAAATATCCCTCTAACCGATTAGGAGTGGTTAGGGAAGTTGAGAGGAAAGTTTTCAAACATTCATATTCAATTATTGATTGCTTTGGAGACTACTAGTTTGACTGTCCATGCGTTACCAGTGACTGAGATTCATTAAAGGATACAAAACCCTTAATTTTGGGTTATTGTGTGTGGATTCATTCGCTTTAGCCAGGAAGATCAAGAAGATGGGGTAGGAGGACATTGTGGTAGAAGAAGTATTTAAAGAAGAAACAAGAAGCAATAGAAAAAAATTTAGGAGTTTGGAACAACATTTCAAAATCCATGAATGGTATGGGTAACATGACCTTTATTCTTAGTCGTGACTTCAATGAAACATTGGATATGGCTGATAAGAAGAAGGATCACTTGTTGATAGTGTTCCTTGAGGGAAGGGGGATTTTGAAAGACTTTTTATCATTGTATTGTGTATTTCCAATATGTTTGGATGCAGGGCAGACAAGGAGAATGAAGGATCACTCACTGATTGCATGATAACCCAGTTTTGAAGGGTCACTAGTTGAGGGGACAATCAAGGTCCGGATGTTGATAGTAATTTGTTGAGGGAAGGGGGATTGTAAAAGACTTTTTATCATTGTATTGTGTATTTCCAATATGTTTGGATGCAAGGTAGACCAGGAGAATGAAGGATCACTCACTGATTGCATGATAACCTAGTTTTGAAGGGTCATTGGTTGAGGGGACAGTCAAGGTCTGGATGTTGATAGTGTTCCTTGAGGGAAGGGGGATTTTGAAAGGCTTGTTATCATTATATTGTGTATTTCAAATATGTTTGGATGCAAGGCAGACCAAGAGAATGAAGGATCACTCACTGATTGCATGATAACCTAGTTTTGAATAGTCACTGGAAGAGGGGGGAATGAAGGATCACTCACCGATTGCATGATAACCCCACCGAGCATTCTTTCCTTTAAGTTTCCATAATATCTCAAAATATGATCATTATTCTTTACTTTCTTCTATATGCTATTCTTTCTATGGTTTTGTTATCTCAGAACTATATCAAAAATATTGCAGATGTGCATATAAAAGTAAAATATTGTCCTTCAATTGTTCCACATTGAAGCATTTCCTCTTGGGAGTATTCTCTTCATTTGTACAATATCTGTCCAGAATGGTTCCCATATTTCTTTAAGATCTATTTTAATCTTTATATTGCAATTTTGATTAGATTTGACCAATAGTTGATTTCATTGGTATTTTATAGCATATGCTCCTAATGTGAACTGTGGAGAGAAAGAAAGAGACACACTAGGTATGAATTAGATGATATAACCATCATCACTTAGCACTTAAATAATAAATTATGGATAGGGAACAACCCCCTAACTTCTAGATATTTGTTTCATGTTGGCCTCTTATTATATGCAAAGATAGGCCTATCTTAGGCTAACAACTATAGTGTAGGGGCCATAAATTATGGATCCCAAAATAGTGCACACTTGTATTAAATTAGGTTCACTATACTACAAGGGAATGGAAACCATGCAATAGTGCCTCATGGGGATGGAAGCAACCCTTCACCAAGAAGATGATTGTGTCTACAATATTTACTAGAGGCAAAGAACATAATTTGGTTCCAGCAATTACTCCTAGAAGATAATGGCACCCATAAAACACTTGTAAAAGATAGCACTCACTATATCTTTTATCACTCTTTTAAAGCTGGGACAATAAATCTCAAAGATTGATTAATGAATTCTTGAACACAAAGAACCACTGACAGTTATGATTCATGTGTACAATAGCTAACAACCAGTTGTTCCAATCATGGTGTCCAATAATTATGTTATAAAAAGCATCTACAAATCCCTTACACAAGCATAATAGATTCAAACCATGAACCATAAGAACCTAACAATGGGACGATAAAAGATACAACCTAAACAAATCTTGATCATATTCCACCCTATTGTAAGACCCAAGAAGTAACTCTATCTTAAAGCTACATTCCTCTAGATGAAGCTAAAAGGTCAGGTAGTTGAAGCATAGCAATATTTGAATGAATATAGGAATAATTTGATGTACAATCATTTGCTAGCTTGGTTTGTGGGTTTTCCACATAATATTTTCCCTTTAACCACATTTATAGTTTGAGAAAATCAGAAAAAATTATTTCAGATTTATATTATCCTTTTGAACTAGCACACTGCCATCAAAATCATAATCATTGGTCATATCAAGAAAATTCCTATTGATTAGTAGGATATCCTTATAAAAATTTGATGCATGGATTTCTTGTGAATTATCAACTGCTATGTATCCTACAACTATGGAAGGAATAGTGTTGGTGTTAGGTTTCATTTATTATTGAATTCAATGGTTTCCAAGATGTGTTGAGGAGTTTGCTCCTTGTTTAATGTTAATTTTTCCTGCACAATCCACCCATAAAACAGTGAAATGCTATGTGGAAGGGATGGTTGATAGTGTTCCTTGGGGGAAGGGGGATTGTGAAAGACTTGTTATCATTGTATTGTGTATTTCCAATATGTTTGGATGTAGGGCAGACCAGGAGAATGAAGGATCACTCACTGATTGCATGATAACCCGATTTTGAAGGGTCACTAGTTGAGGGGATAGTCAAGGTCTAGATGATTGGGCCATTGGAGGACCCTAGTTCTTTTTATTAATTGCTATTCAAATTGGATGCATGCATTTCTTGTGAATTATCAGTTACTATGTATCCTGCAACTGCATCTGCAAATCTGCATATACTTCTCTAGGGTTGTAAGCCACTTACGGATCAAAATAGAGAAACTAAATAAAAATCATTCTTTGTCCTATTTCCTTTTAACAAAGTCTCAACTATCAATGATACAATACATTTGATGCCCTAAGTTATCAATACAAATGGTGCCTAGCTAGAAGCTCATGGGCTATCCATTTGATAACAAAAGCCAACATTTCAAAAAAATGCATATCCTTGAGCACAAGCACCAATAACATCAAATAATGGAGTTAAATCACGGGCTAGGGCATGACACCAGTAGAATGTGGTCATTTCAGTGACAGTAATATACAATGGCATCATTAAACATATATGCCAGTAATATCAACAAACATGAATCCAAACATTTGAATATAGTGAATAGATATCCTTCAGCACAAGCACCAATAACATCAAATAATAGAGATAAAGCACTGGCTAGGGCACGACACCAATAGAATGTGGTCATTTTAGAGAGCATTCATGATCAAATAAAATGTAATGCATTCAAATATGATGCTAGAGGCTTGAAAGATGAAGAAATCACATACCTTCTCCTGCGCTCAGCTTTCGCTCCTTTTCTCATGCTCCTTCTCTATCCAATCAAAATAAAAATGATGAGGATGTTTCATTTTTTCTTATCTATACCCCGAATCTGTCAAAATTCTGATGGTCAATTAAACACCCATTAGAATAATGACATCATTAGGGCCTATTACAAAAAAAAAGCACCAAATTCATAATAAAAAGTTACCCATCGAAAACTTCTATCAAAATTTGGCCCCAAATGTAGCAGTGAGTCAAATGAAGAGATGACAGTACTGAATGATTATCCTAAGAAATAGACAGGAGAAGTTGAGAAAATTTTGGAGCAAAGAATTGGCAGAAGTAAAAGAGGAAAACAATATATGGAATATGTGGTAAAGTGGAAGAATAGACTGATTGAAGACAGTTCATGGATTTCACAATATGAGTTGGATTTACCTTAGATCATACCTATTTCATGTTTTGGAGAATCATTTTCAAATAATCCCAGGTGTCTGATGCAGGACCATCTCAGGTCCTTGGCAATCTTGTGTCACCAAAAACATGTTTGTGTTTTCTTGTGTTGCTCAGTTCCTATTTTGATCGAGTTGGCTAGGTAGTTGCTTGGTTTCCTTTGTTAACTGAGTTGGTTAGTTATCTCTCTGGTGCTCATCTATTTCCCTGGCACTCAGTGATGCTTATCTAGTGCTCGGTTATCCTTGCTTACTGAGTTGTTTGTTTTAGTTTTCTATTGAGGCCGACTCTTGTAATTAATTTTGGTCATGGATATAATGATGGTATCTATCATTGGAAAGCATGTGGACCTAGATCTGGTCATTCCTTCTATTGATAGTGGATCTGAAGGCTGACTTGTTCGGTAGCCTCTTGTATATAATGTCATCTTTGTTTGTAGTTTTAGGACATCAGTTTAGGACATCAGAGATTGAATCTAGGAGATTGAATATTTTTTGATATCCTTGCATGTTGGAGGACTTTTGTACTTGATTGTAATCTCTAGCCTAAATCGGGAAGGCCTTACGACTTGACATGTATGAATCAATTGAATTTAATATATGAAAGATATATGCATTCTCTCTCTCACTTGTGTGTTTGTTACTTCTGCGTGTGATCTCTACAAGGTGGATTTGGTTAGGGTGTGCCTTTGGCCCCTCTCCCCATCCTCTCTTGCATCAAGGAAGTGAGCTAAATGTCTCTGAATGCTGCCCATAACCCAAAGACTTAAATGATGCCATCGATGCCTTTAAATGATGCTAAAAAATATCCAAGCCAATGTTGATGCGTGATTGATCATATAGCATGAATTATTTGAGAATAGTGACCATGGATGTATGGTGATGTTTGCACCAATGTGAATTTGATATTACTACAAATAAAGATAATTGAGATGGATATAAAAACTCATGAATATTTGTACAATGTGTCATGATAGGAGATGATATAGGAAAGTTAAGAGAAATGTCCAAAGATGAAAATGGTGATGCAACTTCATGAAATTTATCACCAAATAGAAGATGAATGTATTCAATGTTATCATCCAAATCTGCAAGATGGGAATCTACAAAAAAAGATGCTAATTCTAATAGATATGCATCCCAATGTGGTGGATATGGTATGAATATAGAAAATACCTTATGCAAAGAATTTGTGGAACTCATGTGAATGAGTGAACAACATATTCAATTGTAGCAACAAGTGATGGTGTCCCACTAGATGGCCAAGTAAGACTGGATGGTATTTCTGTATGAGTTGGAGAATCGGGTAACACAATACCATGATTGAGAAGAATTTGTTGTATTTCCTCAATTTGATGAAACCAACATTCTTCTATTGTATGCCTATACTTTCCACTATATCCACATTTAATTTTCCATTTATTAGGAGGATTGTACAGAATCCTCAAATGAAAGAGATTGTTTGTGAGAGACATGATCTCTTCAACCAATAAAATAGAAACACACCAACATTTCCCCTAGATTATTTGGTCCCTCCCCTCCCACTCCCCTCCCCCAACCCTTCCTCTTTTGGTTGGCACTTTATAAGGATAGTGTGTTGTAACCAGTACCAAAAAGCATAAAATGACACTTTATAGAAGTAGTGTGTTGTAACCAGTACACAAAAGAATAAAATTGCACTTTATAAAAGTAGTTTGTGACTATGCTTGATGGATTTGTGGTGAAAAAGAAAGCACCTTTGTAAAAAACAACACACTTAGATTCAATTTTCCTAGCAAAAGTTATCGCATGTGCAAGTTTCTTCTACATGTATACTTTATTTCCAAAAATGTTTCCTTACACATAGAAGGAACACACATCACTAAAGGGAAATATTTTTTAAGCCCCTCTAGTTGGGAAAAAACAAGGGCTTTATTCCCATGTGACAAAACTAGAAGGATCTAAATAGGCTCATTAAAATCCCTCTTTGCAAATGAAGAAGAGGAGATGAATGTATTGATTTTATTGTCAATTAATAGAGGGTCTTTGTGTCTTTTCTAGACTACTCAAGACATAAAATATAACTCATACCAGCACTAAAATTCCTCCCACATGCCACATGGTGCACCCACAACTGACCCGCTCAATCAAATCTCCCCCGAGGTGCCAAGATGGCCTGTGGATGCTAAGGTGGCTTGCAGATGTTGTGGTGTCAAGGTGGCCCATGGATGTCATTTCCTCAAATGGGTGTCGATGTGGAGATGCACGATAACGACTACCCACAGGTGGACCAAGATCTACCCAAGTGTGGGATAAAATGCCTCAATAATAGACCACCAAGGGATGTGAAGGGGTCACCCACATGTGACAGGGTAACTTGGTTGTCCAACCACAAAAATCTTTTTCTTTATATAACTTTTTGCAAACTTTTGAAAAAAAAAAGTTTTTCTCCTTCGTATGGTTAACAATTTTCATGGCTGCATAGGCACTGCCAATGTGATAGGATCGACGTGCCTGGAGGGCTATGAGCACCAACCAAGGTTCGATTGGAGTCATAATACACATACACAAAACCTTCAAAGATACTTGCACATAGATTTAACAACTTTCCAAACACCGACTTTTGTTGGTTATAGGCCTCAAAAATCTCTCATATCTTCTCTAATACCATGTATAAACCTAGGATCTAAAGAGATAAATTAGAAGCACAACATAGAGCAACAAATTTTACTTTTTATTGATTGGAAAAGTGAGTACATATAAGCATAGAGTGCAACCAAGTGTAACCACAAAAGGAAGAAAGAACTAGAGTGGTCGTAAAACTATCCAAGAGACTAGGATGATGTGTCGAAATAAAATTGACAGATCTCTAGTAGACTCCTAAATGATGATGAATTGTGTAGACAAGTGTCAAATGAACATAGATGACTAATTAAGCTTAAAATCCTAAGTGTAAATTAAATAAATACACTAACAATTATGATAAGGAATGATGTAAGAACAAGATGAAATCATTTAAAATTGACAAAATTCAACGTAAAAATACACAAATAGATAAAAGGAAAGAAAATTTTTACAGATCTAGAAATGAGATATAGAAAACAACCATTCACTAAAATATGAAGCTAAAAGTATTGATCAAGTGTGCTAGATTCCATAGTCATGGAGGTGCTCCTATCAACTAAGACTTTGGGTTCTTAGATTAGTGTTCTCTATAGATCACACTCTTTGAAATTCAAAAAAAATGTGTTGATAGCATGTGCTAATTGACATAGTCCATGCATTTTCACTTGTTCAAAATATAGAGCTATATGTCTTAGTATGCTCTCTACAGCTCAACAAATTTCAATAGTTAGATATGTAATTGTAATCACCTAAAAATGGTCAAGATCAAATCAAGTGAGCAACTAAGGAAAAATAAGGGGATTAATTGCAATCAAGCCAAAATCCAATAATAATTGAAAATCAAAAGCCAAAAAATCAATTTAAATCAAATAAATCAAGATAAATCAATTAATTGTGAAATTAATCTAATTAATTGTATAGTTAAATTTAAATCAAATCAACCCATTCAAGGAGTACACATGGCTAAACAAATCATTTAAATTCAATTATTTAATTCCCAATTTCCCTCACCCATCACATGGGAGGAAAATACCTCAACCAATAGGAATTAAGGATTGGACACACATGGATCAAAAACAAATTGAATCCCAATCACACATAAGGTGAGAGAATCTTGACCACTCATTTTGTCTCTTTGTCCCAAGCTTTGAGAACAAACCATTTAAATTGTCCCGAAAGGTGGAACCATGGACTTAATTCAAACCTTATCATGATTAACTCAACCACACCCCCTATGCTTGCAAAAATCTATAAAAGAAAGACCAAAATCAGGAGAAATCCATCCACATATCTGAGAATTGCATCAAGCTTTTTGAGAATTTTAGCTAGAAAAGCAATTTTAGACTTAATTGAGCATAGTTTCTTTGACATAGGCTTAATTAGTTTAATATATTATCATTTTCTCATTTTAGAGTTGTCACTAATGGAGGCTTGCTGAGAGCTTACTATTAGCATATCTAAATAGAGAGTCATAGAGTGCTCATTGTCATTATTTGCATCAAATGGCTCTTAAATTGTGGTTAATTTAGTTTATTTTTTCATTTATTGCCAAGCTAACCCTATGAAGGTACTTTCCATAGTACACAAAATGATGCCCACCATGGGGCTCTAAGCCTCATTTCTCCAGATTTTGGAAAATTTTCTAAAATTCTAGGATTTTCTTGTTATTAGCTCTATTTTTTAGGTGAAGTTGCACATTTGAGACTTCCTAAAGCACATCCAAGCATTCCTGCAGCTCATCCAAGGTCTAAAAAAATGCATCTCAAGTAAAGAATTGCACCTTTACATAGGGAAATAATGCATTCGATACTTTCTAACTCATGTCTTTAATTCTTTCAGTGCCTTCACCCTGACTCCGCAATGCATCCAAGAAGTCGTGAAGCACATTTAACACTTTCTTTATGTGTATTTTCTTTTTAAAACAATGCATTTAAATTATGTTTCTATGCATTTAAATTTTTCTACTGCACATTCAAGGTTTTAAATAGCGCATTTAAACATTTATGTTGTGCTTTTAAATTTTTTTATAAATTGATAAATCTGACAGTTGAAAATGTGTTTTTGGTGTTTGTCTAATGGCTAGACATAAAAAGGTGAAAAATCTAGAGACCAAAAATAATAGCGAAGACAAGGCCATTGCAAAAAGAATCAACAAGGAGAACATAGCCCACATGAATTGCGTTTTGGAGGATTCCAAGAAGGAAGGTAAAGATTATGAATGTTATTGGCAAGTAGTCGATGCTTACAAATCAAAATTCATATCCTTGAATTGGATTTTCATGCCTTGATTATTTTTGTTTAAAATTGAAAACTAAAGGTTTACAATTCATTTTTACTTGTTTTTCTTCACTTTTCTTGGTTGTGTTGGACTAACAATTTTGAAGAAAAGGAAAAGGAGCTAGAAAAATCACCACTAGGTGAGTAAAATCATGATAATCTCAATAAAAAATGCCCCTAGCCTTTGCTAGCTTCGAAATGAGGTAAGCCTTTGCACTTTTGTGAATTTTTTCTTAAATTGTGGCATCTTCACTTTAAATCTAGTAATTAAAAATCCTGTTATTATTTAAGGGATTTGGTAATAGGGTTATATGATCTTCAATTTTCAAGTGAATCAAAATTCCAAACCTACCAAGTTCCTTGATTAAAAGAAAGGTTAAGGAATAAACAAGCATTAAATTTGAAACCCCTTGTTTGTGGAGGAAAGTAGAAATACTTTATTTCCATTAGTTAGAGGGTTTGGTTAATTGAACATTGTTGATTGTGCTTAGGAGTGAAGGAATAATAGGGATATGATCTTCACCTTTTGGTGAATCAAACTCCTAAACCTATCTCTTCATTTCATTTATTTACTTTAAATGAACATGCTAGAACTTTAGTGGGCTCACCTCCTGATAATTTGCCTTAACGAGGCCGTTGAGAGGGACAACCCAAAGTGGGATACAATTTCCTTTTCCACAATAATCTGACCCACTATAAAACAAAATGCATTCATCCTTAATGAGGTGAATGACAAAAGGATATCAAGTATTGAACTTCCTCGAGTAGTCTCCGAGATTGTAGAAAACTCTGATATACCGGTGGTGGGAAGCCCCTAATTGTTGTCGAATGAAAATTGGTATTTATTTTGAATGGAATAATTACTAGTACCGTGTTAGCTTAGAAAGCCTACCTATTTAGAACCATGTTTATGAACCAATTTTACAAATAGGTAGATTTCTTGGAGTTCCTTATTGTTCAAAAACTCGTGATAACATTCAATACATTTCAAACACTTTGTGTTAGAGGGTTAAAAAGACAAGTATACTTGTGGTTGATTTGTTTGAAGATACATATAACAAGTGAGAAACATCCATTGAAAATCATCTTACATTTTATAATATCTTCTTAAAAAGAAAAATCACCAAATTTGGGGAAAATCAATTTGAATCCAACCTTTGTTGATGCCGATTTTTATACAATCACATAAATTGAAAATATCTTTACAAGAATATGACACTTTCATAACAAAATAGGTCCCCGAATTTTTATTTCAAACTCCTTTTATCGAAACTCAAGAACAAGAGGATAGTCTCCCAAACCTATTTGAAGAAAGAGTCAATCCAATGGCTAGAAACGCCAAATTTTATGACTATGTTCATAGAGGGGATGATCAAAATCAAGGAACGATGAACCAAGGAAAAAATAACCAAGTGAATCAAGGGCCCAAGGAAACAACTAAAGAAAGAGCCAATAGGGCGGCCCAAGATCCCAAGTTCCTTGAGATAATGGAAAAACTTTTGAAAAGAAATAAGGAAAGATACTTCCTTAACTTAGCCCAATCAGGGATCAAACTTCCTCATGATTATGATATCACAACACATAAGAAAGATGAGGAAGAGGATAATCATTTAGGTGTGATGAATAAACAACTCAAAATGTTTCAAGTACAAATTGACACCGTGAAGAAAGCGGTCGAACCAAATCCCTTTTCCATTGAGGCTTTATTCTCATTTCTATTCGATTAGAATTTGGTTATGGTACATTGCCCACCCAACATGGTCTTTCCTAGATATGATAAATACATGGGTAAATCAGACCCACAATACCATTTAAGATAATTTTGTTCTTTAAGCATAGAATTCATGCACGATACCACCTATTTAATGAGGCTATTTTCGAGAAGCCTAGGAGGCTAAGCCATGGAGTGGTTTTCCAAGTTACCACAAGGAATCAAAACATTTGAAGAGCTAGCCTCAAAATTCATGACTCACTATTCCTATAACATAGAGCACAAAATCACCATGCTCAACCTATGCGACACAAAACAAAAATATGGTGAGTCTTTTCTAGGGTTTCTCTAAAGATAGAGAACGGTTTTCACATGATACCCATGAAGTATACTTGAAAAAGAAAAGATGGAGACCTTCATGAACAACCTAAACATGGAGATGAACTATAGACTCCAACTTCAATGGCCCCCCATATTTGAAAAGATCATTGAAAAGAGGATAAAAATTGAAGAAGTGATGGTAAAAAGAGGTGAAATTAAAATATTTAAAGAAAATAACGTTTATACCAACACTAACAAAAACAATAACTTAAATAGTTATAATAATAATAAGAGAGCCAACAACAAAAATGAAAAACCAAGGTTATGGTTGAAAAACACCAATAAGAACCTTGTAAATAATGGAGTTATGGAAGCACACAACGTAAAGGAAACTCCTTTTAACTTAACGAGTGGCTCAAATCAAACACATAATGTCAATCAAACAACCAAGGCTCCTTTCAAAAACAATAACAACAACAAAAGAAACAATAATCATTTCAATAATTCAAATGTCAACAAGCCTAAACATTTCTTCCCTTCATTCCAAAGAAGGAAATTCACATTCCTAGGTGAACCTTTTTGGGATTGGAAAGATAAAGTACTAAGACAGGAGGGGTGAATTAGTACCCTCAAAAAATTCCAACACTTAACAATCTGCAATAGTAGTTCTTAACTAACCAACTGACTCCATTGTTTGAAACATACATTCATATATCTAAAAATGTAAAGTGCATGTAAACAAAACAATAAATCATACATGAAAGTAAGTACTCATGACTCAGATATTTTGGTTATGGACAAACCCTTGTTAGAAGGTAAAAACTATGGTGGGGATGACACCCAAAATCCTCACTACTGCAGTAAATAAAGTATGTCGATTAAGGCTACAATTGTTGATCACTTATGATGATCTTACCCTATTAGGAGTAACAAAAGATTGACTAGATCTACCTTGTTAAAGGATTTTAGCAACACAATCAAGTGTGCACTTGGTTAAGAGATTTACAATAAGATAGTTAAGTCTATTCTATTAAGAGATTTAAATATGCTACAATGGTTAAATTGATAACAGGAAAATATCTGTAATTTGACAACTCTATCTTGTCTGATTCAAATTTGTGAAACAACAATCAAATATCACCTCAATGTGATGAATGTAACCTTCTTTCATGCATGGTAGCCTTGTATGTGTTATGATAAAATTGATTCTATATTTGATAAACTATCTATCATAAACCCTTGTCTGATCTCCTGTTGTCCTAGTACGGCTACTGCTTCATGATACATATTCATAATGACATCTTTACAATTATATATCAAACAATCTTGACCTAATTAGGGTGCACATCATCTTAGAAAACCTAAGATTAATGGTATACAAAACTAACCTAGATCTACCATTACATGGGAATCATCACAAAAGTTAATGATTACATCCATATTAAATATGTCTCAATCTTTGTAAACTGTTTATATGATCGATGTAAACCATTGGCATAGATATATGTGTCATTCCTAATTACTATGTCATTTCCTGAATAACTCAATAATCACTGAAATCCATGTTTGGTTAATTATTGATGCTCGATGTATAAGAATGCTTGATTATTACTAGCTCGGTACTCGGTAAATTCCCATCATTCGATAAGTGTGCTCGGTAAAACTTGTATTCAGTTATCTTGAGGTTTTGCCTTGTCTTTTCTTGGTGTAAAGGCTTTGTCTACTTGACCAACTGAATTTTTGTCTCCTTATACCAATCTTTACCGACTGAATAACTTATTGATACTAATGACAATCCATAAATGCTCAAATAGAGATATCAATCTCCCCCATTGGAATTAGTATCAAAACCTTATGTATATGTACCAACTTTCAAAAAATTATATACAAACTCAAAATTTACTAACTGTACATTGACTTCCTTCTTTCCAAACTCACAAACTCCCACTTTGTACATGCTATCGGTGGTGTAAAGTACATAGTGGCATATACATGATTTGCTCCCTTTTTGAAATTAATGCAAAAAAATATAAATATGTACTTACAACTTGTAAAAAATGTGCTTCTAGGTTTTCTGCAGTGAGGCTAAGAGGTTTTCCCATTCCTCTTTCAAGTTTTCAAGAGTAATGTGCTCAAGACCAACTTGTGCATGCATGTCAAAAATGTTCTCCAAAACTAAAATCTTGGGAGTAACAACTAAGGTTTTTTCCTTCTCAACATGTCTTTCCATTATTTTGAGATGGGGAAGCAGCTCGGTGACCTGGTCACTTATGGTGTCTTCCTTCTTCCTCAAATCAGATCTCAACCGCCTAATCTTGAACTTTTGATATATGCTTGTGAAAAGCATTTGGATCGGTTAGAGATAAGTTTGAATTGCCTTGGATCTCTTCATCCAACTTTTTAATTTTCTCACTAACCTCGGTAGTGAAATTTCAACAGTGCATAATTTAAACAAAATTTGAAGAATCATCTCAATTATTGTGTCCAACTCAGTAATTTTCTTAGATAACTTTACCTTATTTATTACCACTTCTTGGCTGATCTTCTCTGCAAGTTTCAATCAAGTATCTTTTCCTCTACCCTTTCTTCTATTCTCTTTTCTGCATCTATGTATTGGGCATTTGTGTGACTAGTTAGAGAAGCAAGTTGATCAAGTATGAGAGTATCCTCATTAACATATATCTCTAGAATGACTTGTTGTAAAATGTCTCTAACTTCTTTAAGTATCTACTTACTTTTA
Organism: Chamaecyparis obtusa; assembly: GCA_027943335.1. Lineage (NCBI taxonomy): Eukaryota > Viridiplantae > Streptophyta > Pinopsida > Cupressales > Cupressaceae > Chamaecyparis > Chamaecyparis obtusa. The sequence goes on from BSBK01001734.1 coordinate 373,730, forward strand.
CTTTCTTTTCTCAATTTTTCTTGTGTTGCCTTCCTAGTGCACAATTCTTCATATTTGATAAGTTCCCTAGGGTCTAAAGTTCTAGGGTCACAATATGGTATTTCAATTACCTCATCCATTGTTACAGGACCCTTTCCATGCTTCTTTTTCTTCTTCTTCTTAGGTGTGGGGGATTTAGAATATGGAACTAGAGCTTTACTCTCTACATTTGTCTTCTTAGGCTCCATAGGTACACTCTCTTCTTTCTGTTTCCCTATGACTGGTGTCTTGATTGATTGTCTAGGGTCGTCGGTAATGGTGTCTTTTTGTATTTTCTTTGTCAGTTTACTTTCCTCAGTTACTTGTGATAATGCCTCTATTTGATTAGGCTCATTTTTAGTATTCTTCTCTATTGTTCCTTGTTATATGGTGCCTTGTTCCTATGTTATCCCCTGATCCTCTGGTGTATCTTTTAGTTGCTCAAGGTTTGAGCCTTTGGGTTCCTTCTATTTTATTATCTCAACAACTTGTACTAAGATTGGTTCGTCACCTGGTATCACACTAGTTGTTGTCTCGGTGGGTGTTGTTTCCTCAGTTTGATCTAAAACAGTAGTAACATCTTCATTATTGTTTATATCATCTGGATCTCCATTTGTGATGTCTTCAATAAGAACATCATTTGTCCCTATTATTAATACTTTCTTGGGAGGATCCTTATACACTTCTCTATAACTTGCCGGATAAAAGTCGATAGCAATGGTAGTGTCTGGTACTTTGGTATCTAATAACTCTCTGGGTTCCTTGGTAGCCAAGTCTGCATCATCCGAGTGTATACCTTTACCTTTATTCTTTATTTTCTTCTCGGGTACAACTACTAATTCTAGCTTATCAGCTTCTACTTGGGCAGTAAGAATTGTAGTCCACAAGTGTTGACTATTATAATCAACATCCTTGAATTTTCCTGCCAAAATGTTTAGTGCTCTACTTTTCACTAAAAACATCTTTGAGTATTGTTTCATCATTTCTTCAATCTCAGGAACTGATAGTGTAGGCATAGCCAATATCAGTGAATATTCCCTCATCTTTTTCCTAGTGAGGCATAATTCCATCTTGCTGACATTTTATCATACAAACTCTTAGGTACACACCTAGAAAATTCAATTGCTACATTTATAAACTTGATCATCATTTGTCTGAAAACCTCTTTTGTCTTTTGCTGATCCTCGGTAGACATATGTACATAATGACTCAATTTGGGGTTGCTAACACCACCAGTTTTGATTATTGTCTCAGCAAGTTCATCAATAGATTGATTTTAATTTACAATGACATTGAACTTATCTTGGTCTTCCTCTTCATATTATTCATCAAACTCATCCTTAGCCCTTATCAACTTCCTCATCTTCTTTGGTAGCTTGGAGGTGGCTTATGCACCTCTCTTTTTCTTTTGGTAAGTTTTAGTAGGAGTGGGCCTAGAAATTTTCACAACTCTTTTCTTCAGAGGTGGAGAAGCAGTTGTTGTAGACCTTGTCCTATCTCTTGTCTATACTTCTTCTTTCTTCCTCTTACCTATGGCCTTGACTGGTGAAGACTGAATGTCTTTATCAGACTTGGTCGCCTCTTCATCATGCTCACTATTACCTATTAGTAAAAGTTCCTCAGTTTCCTCTTCAACCAAAATATCCTCAGGTGCCTTCCCTTCTCCTACATCATCACCAAATTATTTCATTAATTTTTCCATCATTTTATTAGACTTCTTGGTCACCTTGACTCTGACTAGATCCATTTTAATTCTTTGTTTGGCCTCTTCATAGGTTCCAAACCTACTTTCCTGAGGATATTTGGGCTTGGCCAGTAAAGCCTTTATTGACTTGGAAGCTCGATCAATGTCAATTTCATAGCCCATTGGTACTAGCCATGTTGTTCTCGATTTAATAGCCTTTATCAAAGTGTATTTGGTTTCTACCAAGAAATAAATATCATCTTTGTACTGCTCAATCAGTTGTCCTAGTATTCTATTTCTCTAGTTCATTCTATCCTTGAATTGTTAAAAAAAGCATCCATGATGCTGACAAAATCTTGTCCCAAACTTTGAATAAAATCATTTATTTGTAAAGTGATCGGTTAGTCAATGTGCCAATCAACATTACCGATTGAGGGGGAAATTTTCTGAACATAGAAAAATATGCATAACAAAAGTGATCCAAACTTACATATGTTAGACTTTGTCGGCCTGATGGTTCTCATGTTTTCTTCTAACTACTTCAACAATAACTCGGCGAGGTCCAGTTGAAATCCTTTCTTCACAATTTTATAAGCGATGTCCACAACTCCACATGGCATGCTTTTAGGTCTACTAGATTGAAATATTTTGCAACTAATGGCATATGCAGCGAACCTAGTTTTGGGATTAACAATCATGTTGATTTTCATGCCTCTACCATCCCATTCGACTTGAATAGCTTTTTCAATCTTTGTCCTCAGTGCTTTGACCTTGTCAATTATGGAATAACTTGTAACTACATGTATTATATCCCTAGTGATCTTCACAGGTTCATCTAACCATAGCTTTCTCTCATGTACTTAGTTCAAAACAATCCTTATCCATTCGTTCTTAAAAACCCTCAGGAAGTAGATAGCATTGACCAAACCTTTTACCTCCAAATGTGTGTGTTCGTCCTTTACTTTCCCATCAACACTTAGCTCCTAAAAGGTGGATTGAAGCTCAAAATCACTGATCTCTCCAATCTTGCAGTGAATATATGCGTAAATGTCTTCGACTAGCAAAACCCTAGGTGGTATGCTTGAAAATGCTCTAGTTTTGTCTGTCTGCAATGCAACTTTCAGATGAAGTTTATACTTTGGCTCATTAAAAGTTGTAGACTTGATTAAGTTAACACTTTTATCACTTCCAGTCTTAGATTTCTTAGCTTTTGATGAGGACGTCATTGTTATTCAAATTAGGGCTTCGAGAGAAATCAACTATATAGCTCGGTAAAAATGAAACTTACTTTAACCATGAATTACTTAGCTTATAAATCCTTCAAATCTATGCTCAAATCACTCTCAAATCCTTCATCTCAGTTCTTCACTCAAAATCACTTTGTTCTCCATTTTCACAATGTGAGAAATGACCAAGTCTACCATGTATTTATAGAAAAATTTAAATTCCCAAGCAAAATTTCCACATTAAATGCTTGACCTAACACATCTCAGTAAGAATAGTTGTGCTCAGTGTGTACTTCAAAAGATCATATGCTCAGTTAACACTAGGATATCACTCGGTTAGTACCACAACTTCATTAACCTTGCCAATAGTTACCAACTAGCAAATACATACTCAGTCTAGCTTATACTGACTATATACATTCAAAGCTCAAAATATATAAAACCATAGTGCATCTTGTTTCATGTAGATTTGGTATTCAATTACTAGATATAAGGAACTGTTTGTTAGATATAATCGATTTCAAATTGCAATTCCATAGATACCTTTATGACCTAGGTGGAAGTGGTGATGTCACCCAATCCAATGGATGAGGTGTCATTGATTGCATTGCTTGATCCAGCATTATCACTTGATGCTTTTCTCCACATTGTGTTTCTTATCCTCATGATTTCCTCAATTGTATTGCCATTTTCATATGTTTATGTCTCTGGTGCTTGGTCTCTGCAATCCTTACTTAAGTGACCGACTTTGTTACAATGTAAGCATGCCATACCAGTGTCTATCCAGCTGTGGGATCGACCTCTGCAGTTCTTTCTCATGCAATTTGTTGTAATATGTCCATACCTTCCACATGTTGTGCAATTAACCCATGTATTGTAATCCCAAGTATATGCATTACCTTTCCTTCTTGGTTGATAGGTTTTATTATGTTCTTTCGATGTCTAGACTTTCTTCATCTTTGTCATGCATTCTTGTGTAATGTGTCCATGCATGTTGCAAGTGTGACATTGTTTCTCCATTTAGGGTTCTTAGGAGTCCTATTCAACTTAGATATGCACTCATGTGCCTGATGTCCATACTTGTTATAGTTATAACAATAACCATTAAACTTAGGAGTGGATTTAGGAACACCTTTTTCTTTGCTCCTGCAAACATTTGTTGTGTGGCCCAATTTTCCACAATGATAACATGATAGCTTCTTTGGTCTTTAGTTAGTGTAAGCATTATTATTTTTAGCTTGTTTTGATGACTCTCCTTGCTTAGTGTAGCCTAAACTAGTAGTGCTTCCAAGTCCTTTTTGACTAATCAGAAATTCATCTATCTTCTTGGAACTATCTTCAGCTTTCTTGATCATTTCATTATGTTGTTGTTGTATTTTGACTTCATTTTTCAATCTTTCATTTTCTTCTCTTAGTTCATTGATGTCTTCTAGTTTCCTTGTAAGCTTAATGTTTTCTCAGTTGACTTCCTAACTTATGAAAACCATCTGATTGGAGATTGCAAAGTGATGCTCGGTGAGTCTCAGTATTTCAGATTCCTTTTATTGTAATTTCTCAGTCATTTGTCTCCTGTCTTCAATAGACAAGTTTATTTCTTGTTCTTCTTGCCTAGCATTGTTAATGACATCAATCATCTTGACCATTTGTGTCTCTTGACTGATCTACAAAGATTTGACTTTTTCAGTAAGATGTAGATTCTTTTTAGATAAATTAGATATTTCTCCTTTAGATGCATTAGATATACTACCTGATCCAGATCTAGTATTCTCAAATGGGTCATCTATCTCTTCTTCATGGTAATCAGTCTCACTATTTTGAATTGTCATATCCTTCCTTTGAGTAAATAACATTTTCAATTCATCTTTGGCTTTCTTGAATTATTCAATGAAGATTTTCATATGTATCCTTTGATTCTCAATAGTCTTGTCCAACCTATATCTTTCCATCCTTAGATATTTACCTCTTCAATGGTTAAACTTCCTTAATAAGAGATCTAGCTCTGATGCCAATTATTGGGATTGGAAAGATAAAGTACTGAGATGGGAGGGGAGAATCAGTACCCTCAAAAACTTTCAACACTTAACAATCTGCAATAGTAGCTCTTAACTAACCGACTGATTCCATTTTTTGAAACATACATTCATATAAATGAAAATGTAAATTGCATGTAAAAAAAATAAAAAATCATACATGAAAGTAATTACTCATGACTCAGATATTTTGGTTACGCACAAACCCTTGTTAGAAGTTAAAAATTGCAGTGGTGATGACACCCACAAATCTTCACTACTATAGTAAATAAAGTATGCTAATTAGGCTATAATTATTGATCACTTCTGATGATCTTACCCTGTTAGGAGTAACAAAAGATCAACTAGATCTACATTTTTAAAAGATTTTAGCAACACAATCAAGTGTGCACTTGGTTAAGAGATTTACAATAAGATGCTTAGGTCTACTCTGTTAAGAGATTTAAATCTGCTACAATGGTTAAATTGATAGCAAAAAAATATCTGTAAAATGACAACTCTATCTTGTCTGATTTAGATCTATGAAATAAAAATCAAATATCACCTCAATGTGATGAATGTAATCTTTTGTCCTACATGGTAGCCTTGTATGTGTTCTAATAAAACTGATTCGTTCTCTAATAAATTGTCTATCATAAACCATTTTATGATCTCATGATGTCCTAGTGTAGCTACTGCTTCATGATACATATTCATAATGACATCTTTACAATTATATATCAAACAATCTTGACCTAATTAGGGTGTACATCATCTTAGAAAACCTAAGATCAATGGTATACAGAAATAACCTAGATCTTCCATTACATGGGAATCATCAAAAAAGTTAATTATTGCATCCATATTAAATATGTCTCGATCTTGGTAAACCATTTATATGATCGTTGTAAACCATTTGCATAGATATATGTGCCATTATTGATTACTATGTTGTTTCCTGAATAACTCGGTAATCATTGCATTCCCTGTTTGGTTAATTACTGATGCTCGGTGTATAAGTAATCTTGGTTATTACTACACTAGTACAAAAACAACAATATATGACCAAATAAACTACCAAAAATTATAGATAAATGACCAAATTTGGTCATGTGACCAGTGGTAGTTTGTTGCCGGTCATTTATCTCGCGACCAAATTTATGACTAAACTATTTTAGTCATTTATTTGCTCATATATTTAGTCATTTATTTGGTCATTTAGTCATTTATTTAGTCATTAATTTGGTCATTGATTTGGTCATTGATTTGGTCATTAATTTAGTCATTAATTTAGTCATTTATTTAGTTATTTAGTCATTTATTTAGTCATATATTAGGTCATATATCTAGTCATTAATTTAGTCATTTATTGAGTCATATATTTGGTCGTATATTTGGTCATATGTTTGGTTAATTTAGTCATTTATTTAGTCGTATATTTGGTCGTATATTTGGTCATATATTTGGTCATATATTTAGTCATTAATTTAGTCATATATTTAGTTGTTTATTTAATCATTTATTTAGTCATATATTTAGTCATTAATTTAGTCATATATTTAGTCATTAATTTAGTCATATATTTAGTCATTGATGTAGTCATTAATTTAGTCGTATATTTAGTCATTTATTTAGTCATAAAATGAAAAGTATTTTAAATACCATAAATTTTATAATGCCAAAAAAACATCATATTCAAAGTATGCAGAGTGCCAAAATATATACGTAAGATGTCAAAGTTATCTAAAGAGTATATACATAAATATAATAAAAAATATCAAAGTCGTCTCAAATATTAAACATTGAGCCAAGATGTCTAATAACTAGTACATGATAAACATGTTGATCAACTATGTCAATTTTTGCAAATATTTTAGTGGCCACTATGTGAAGGTTCCCTCTTTCTCTTTCAGACGAACAACTCCATCTATTTTTTCTTCATAAGCAAGGGGTACATTACTTGTGACCTTTAAAATGTTTACATTTGCATCTCCTGTTCCTTTCAAGTTGATTTTATGTACAATAGATAGTTAGTGAATCCGCCCAATGCCCACAACATCACCATCATATGGATCCAACACCTTAACTTATCCCCTTCTTTGAGTTTATCAACACATTTTTGCAAAAAGAAAAAAAATAACACATTATATTATAACATAGGTAATGAAAGGCCACAAATGTAATATAATCATAAGACTCTAAATAAGAAAGACCAAAATTATTGTTCATTCCTATTGCACTTCTCTTTTTTATGTTCAGGACTAAAGGTGACACAAATTTAGAATTGCAAAAAACAAAGAAGCATTTATAGTTCATCTAAATACTAAAATAGTATAGATCATCCAAATAGGAGATGCTTTAATTTCTTATTGCATAATAAATAGAAAGAATGTTCTTTATATCTAAAACTTGAAGAGAAGTAGAAATTTTGACTAGCAAATATAAACAATGAAATAAATAATAAATACATAGTCATTCTAATGGTTAAATTAATTTGGTTAGTGTCCTTTATTCCAAACATAAAACATCTAGTTATGCTCTAAAACTATAGTGATGAGAAATTTAGTCACTAGTGTACAAATATAATTCACAAAATTCTCAAGTAGGAAAGGATCTGTTGATAGTCTGCATAAAATAGGAAAGGAAATACAACTATTGTCTTTTTCCATGCAAGTACAAGAAACAACAACTGACATTACTTTTTTTAATCTTTATAGTTGTTGACAAAAATGAGGTTCATATCTTGGATGCATGAACATTCCATTCAATTCATTAAACAAGTGTGAACATTAAATCAAGACACTAGTAAAATATTGGTTGGAGCTTAATTTAAGTAAAATTAATATACTCCTAATGTCAACAATTACCAACGTAGATTTGGGACTGCTCGGTTGTGTTGGTTGGCTAAGTAATTGATCCATATCCGCCATGGAGATCAATGAGAATATTTAGTGTGAGCTCATGATGCGAGCGGACTTGGAAAATAAGTGTGATGTATATAATTAGCAATGTGTGGTATATCAAAAAAGAAGGAAGGCTAAATGAAGCAAAGGCATTGGTACTCTAAAGTAGGGATCACAGGTTCAAATAAAAAAGGAAGTAGGATTGCAGACAACTCGAAACAATCTCCATAAGGATAGTCCCATGAACCAAAAAACCACAAAGCTTGTTGTAACAAATCATGGCCACAAAGAGCTCATAATGTGACTCTCTTTAAAAACAAACCAAACAATCCCAAGATTAATTTTTGATTATTCAATGAATGAACTCTAGTTTACTTCTTGTTATCTTGTTCATAGGACTCTTAGAAATCAAACCTATGTAGATTGCCCCCTAATCGTGTTGTTTATACAACAATGAGTAATGGGTTGTGTAATAATATAATAAATGTTGGATGACTTAGATGTTGGCATCTCTACATTTACATAGCGGAAATTATTGAAGAGGTTGACTTTGGACTTGGAATTTATATTTCTTTTCATCAAAAAATCCTAATCAAATGAGTTTGTTTTATTTAGTTTCTCTATTTCTATAGAAACGTGTGGTTTTGTGACTCATCATCATCATGATATTGCACAATCATCTATGTTTCTAAGTTTGGAAATATTAAAGAATTGCAAATTTTTGTGGCCCTCAATAAGAAAATAAAGATAGAGGTGCTTTGAATCTAGAGTGAATTAGGCTTGGAATGAGCTCATTTGGTTGTGTGTAGTGAAATCTATCATAAATTGATTAAACATTAGTTTATACCCTCGTTAGGAAGTAGTGAACATACAAGATGTGATTCTTTTGTTCTGCACGTGGAATAATCTCATCTCTTGGACACGGATGAGGGAGAATGTATACTCTAACTATCCAAAGGCATTGAAGGGCTCCATGCTATTTCTGGCATGTGTGTTAGGGGCTGAAAGGTGACTGAATAGTCACATTCCCTTGGTACTTGATGTGGTTGTTCTTTGTGTTAAAGCTCTTTGACTCTGTGGGAGAACAAGTATTTAAATAAAAACACATTGTGGTTCTCAACCATCTTCCTTAGAATATTATTTAAATAGACATATACTTCATTAAGGGGTCGTATCACTATTTCATAGCTTTTCCATGGGTATTGTATGATGATGGAAACTTTAAAGCATATAATATTCATCATTTAGTAACAAACTAATTTCCTTTCCTTATAATATGGTTCACTTAACAACATTGAAACAATGAATGGAGATGTTCATATTTCTTGCATTCATTAAGCTACCATTATTAGAAGTAATATTCACTAAAAAATAACTTTAACGATAGAATCACTAGCAATAAATAACTCCAAAACTAGACACACTGCATATAAAATATATGAAAAGTCAAAACTGAACAAGTATAGCCCGTATAAAAATATAAATTGATGGCAACAGTCTGAAAAATGAAATTCAAACATTAGTGTCAAAAAATTTGTGCAAGCCAATTTGAGAGAAAGATAGAAGTATAGAGACAAGTTCTATTGAGAAGAGTATTCAAACTAAACTTTTTGCATTCTAAATTTTGGGATGTGGGACTCAGTTTGAGCATTAATTAAAAAGGTCAACACATATACAAGTTGAAAACTTATATCCCCAAGAGCTAGAAAATTCATTGGGAGGAGATAAATAAGATTTCATATGGTTTAGGACTACTACTGGGTAAATTTTGAGTGTTGCAACTTCATTTGCAGACTATCCTTGGTAATTTTGAGCATTATCACATTCATTCTCATATTGGTTACAAAAAATAGGGGTCGAAGTTGATCTTGTGTTGGGTGGTTGAATGCAAGAAGTGGTTACAACCTGTTGCCTGTTGGTGTATGAACTTGGGAATGGATGATTGTGTTGCGTGGTTGAATGCAAGAAGTGGTTACAACCTATTACGTGTTGGTGTATGAACTTGGGAATGGACAATCAGACCTAGATTTGACAATTTTGAAACTGTAATGCCCTACTTCAGACCTCCAGCCTCTGCTACATGTTGTATTGAAGGTTAGAAACTTATGTATGATGTGAACTGTTTGTTTCAAGTATTTTAATTGAGAGGTTTAATGTTTTCAAGTGTTAATTCATTACTATTATTTCTCAAATCATGTATGAGTATCAAAATACTTCATGAATGAATGTGAGTTCCATACCATATTGCAAAAATAAAAACTACAATAGAGACATCATATTTCCTTAATACAACTGAGATGTTTGACTTAAGTGCTTAATGGAAGAGTGCAAAATAATTGTAAAAATAGGGGTGGCCTCTTATATTTTTAAACGTCTGAAAATGATACCACCCAGAACCACTCATGTGACTTCTTGAGGAAAAAAACATGGCATGCAATGAGCTGATTAAAGAAGTGATTCAATAAACAAAAAATAGTGCAATTTTTAACATAAAAAATACCTTGTAGAAACTTCCCTCGAAACTGCACAATAGCAATAAATACTTTATGTGCAGGGCATAAAGACAATCACAAATTGACTAAGCAATGGAAATAAGCCAGATGACAATGCTACAATTTTTTAAGCAAACTATGTGAATAGGTTAGAAAGAATAACTCCTATTGATCTTCATACTATGTGAATGGGTTATAAATAATAACTCCCATTCACCTACTTGTCTATATTAACATAGTACAATAGATGGTCCAAGACCATAACTCCCATTTGTCTTCAAACTACAAAATAGAAATATGAAATGAATAGAAACCAACATGAAATAAGGTCCAAATTTATGTTTAAAACTAGGTCCTCACTTAGGATAAAATTAAACCGTTAAGAAATTACACCCTAGATAAAATTTACAATTTCCAAGGTTCCTTTATGCACAACACATTAACAGATGATTCAAAGCTTACATAGAGTTCTATGTCTAGGGGAAAACTTTGGACAATAGTGAAAACCATATAGCTTCATAAGCATCCCAAATTTTTCCAAACATAGAAGGTCCCTATGTAAAAACACCTACTTGGGAGAGAAATTATGGTCTATCCTATGTATTTTTAATAATGGCATGACAAATTAGTGTAAGTGATGATATCAAGAGTGTGAAAGATACTAAAATATAGAACTTCTCAAGAACAACAGAGACTAAATCCCAGAAAGAAAAAAATAAGAGGAATAATTTGGAAAAGGAGGACACCACATGGTGGGTGTACATCCATGAGAGTAAAGAAGAGTTGTGAATGAAGCTTTGAGAAGAGGGTGACAATCATTCTAGTAAGATGTTGGAAGAGAAGGAAAAATAAATATTTCACCTCCTCAATAGAAAAATGGAGTTCATTGTGGGTTGCTAGAAATTTGAAAGGGTAGTCCAACTACCAAACTCCATTTTGCAAGCTCAATGCACAAAATTTTCCTAATTAATGTGCCTAATGTAGGAGAACCTTGCAAAAATAGGTAATTGACCACCTCTTTCCTATCAAAAATATGTTGATCCCTCTTAGAATCTACGGTTTCCATCTTAGAAAACCCAAAGTTTATACATGAATCTACTGCGCATTTAATTGTAAAACCCATGCTTTGACTTCTTGCATCTATTTTCCATTGTTAGAGGCCTCTTTTGCAATGGATAGTGTTGCTTCTATTATGAACTGATGCTCCGACACTAAGTTTGGTATCTACTTCTAAAATATGTTTCTTCTCATCAAATTCCTTCTCCTACAGTGTCCATGCAGGCAGTCAGTTGCACTTTCAGGTCATTTGGGTTTACTAATGCTCCCATAGGATCCTTTGAGCCCAGCTAGAATAGTTGATCTAGAATACTTTTTAATTCTGTCAATAATCTGGCTAAAAATGATAGAAGAAGACCATCCTCAAAGGATTGTAGTCTAAGGAGTCCTAATTATGCCTGAAATAGAGGATCTCTATCCATTTTTTAGGGTGTTGTCACAAAAGTAATGCATCTGCAATTTGAGTTAAGAGTTGAATGTTCTATGAATATGTGTAATGATATAATTTAATCCTCACCTAAAGTTTCATAATTATTGTGTTAATTAAATGATCATTTTGGATGGAAGCAAAAACTTAATTGATTTTCTCTATACCCATCAACCCATCAGATGCTTTTCTTTTCTATTGCCTTGTTACTGGTTGCTTTCTCTATTCCCGGACATGATGGCAATAGTTCATTTCTCAACATTTATAAGGATATCCTCTATGACAAGACCCATTTTTATTTGAATTTTATTTGGTTCAGATGTAGCTCTAAAATATCAGAATTGTCCCCTCATTGACACTAGAAAAGGAAAATTAAGATGAAAATTGCAAGTAAATTGTGATGAGCCCAGTGACTAAGATATTGACTTCTTTCAAGATGTTGCACTTCAAAGGGGACTATATTCTTATTAGAACAGTGTCTAGGATGATCTATAACACCTTTGATATAGCTTAAAAAAGCAATGCAGGTTTCAAAACCAACCACAAAACCTAAGAACAAGCAATGAAAGTCCAACCTACCAAAGCAAAAATTCAAATACAACAACATAAACACTCTCCCCTCTCTGAAAGAAGTAGCAAAAATGTAACTGTGCAAATAGATTATAGTATGTAAAAGGTTTCATCATTTGATCTTCCCTTTTGGTCATTTGGTCCTTCATTTTTAGGCTTGGAAGGGTATAAAAAATGCATTGGATGACTGCAAGAAAGGTTAGATAGGTTGGCCATGATTTGAAGGCCCTCTAATGAGTATTTGTATGATTGTCATGTGTAGGAGAGCAAGAAAAGACATTATTGACATAGTTCCAGGTCTTTGGAGCTGGTGAATCACCCTTGTGGATTTTGTAACAACCTAAGGCTAAGAGGCATTGTAGCACTTGTAACCACCTATGCCATAGTTGATGAGTGATTGCTCACTCTAAGCTTTTGTACACATTTGAGGTTCCTCCAAGTGTATATCTTGTATTTTTAGTTGTGAGTGCTTGAGTTGCATGGACCTATCTCTGTAAATTCCCTTATGTTTAGCCAAGTCAATGGATCAAGTGGTATCAGAGAAATTTTCCTGTGCTTGGGGGGTTTGTTAACATTTTATTGTGTAAAGAGAATTTCTAATTTGGTTGCCAAGATGCAGGGTTGGATGTTGAATCCATTTCAATGGGTTGCAATGTGTTTTTCAAAACTGGTTTATGTGAGGTAGAATTTAAAGGGTGATTGAAGCATACTTACAGTGCAAGGAATCTTCCAAGAGGGTAGACATTGTGTGGACTTATTGGGTCCCAAAATTGCTGCTCCACTTCCTAGAACAAAATCTCACTAACAAGACCAATGTGGTTGTCATGCAAGTGAAATAAGCTCATGAACAACACATGGATTCTAGTATTATAAACCAAACTTAATATTTAATTTCAATTAAACTAATATCAAATAAAGGCTGGCCCTCAATGCTCAAACGTCTATTGTATTATGGTGCCAAGTTTATTAATTCAAGGTTGACCTTACCTTTTATTTTATTTTTCCCTCATATAAATGAGGACTTTTGGGTTTAGGAAATTCATTTTCAATTCATATATGTGAAATCTATCCTAATATTCATGCGAAATCTCTTAAGGAAATCTGCTATAGTAGCAAGCTAGCCTTGCGATCTCCTTCCAGCTACAAAACATCTGGAGATTTATATTTTTGTTCTTATCATGCTATAATTTGTGCCACTATTGTTTATTTGTCCTTCATGGTTAATTTTCTTCGCAGATCAAGGATCCTCAGCAAATTCAATGATATTGTTGTAAGTTAATTGGACTACAAAGCCAGAGTCATCTATTGCCTACAAATCTGAAGACTAAGAGTTACAAAATTGTAGAGTGGACAACAACAAATAGTCCCAGACTTCAAATAGGCAAAACCCCCAAGACTATGCCGATTTGCACCAATGTCTAACATTTTTAGCCAAGTGCATTTTTAAAGCTTTCTATCAATTTGGACACCCTCAGGACTAGGGTGCCTTTCTCCATAGTGCAACATTTTTGGCTCTAGATTGCAGTTACATCCTCTTGCATCTCATTTCCAGATCTGAGATTCTGCATTGGTTTACTGTTTGTATCTTACTATTTATGCTGAAAGTTATCAATTTTCTATCATTTTACCTAGTTCATTCACACACATTGAACAATCTCAAATCTATAGCAATAAAAAAAAAACATAAACGTACTTAGTGTTCAAGTTTTCTATTAGGGCATTAGCCAAACCTCATTTATGCTTCCAATGGTATTCAATATATATTTGAAATCTTAGTTTGCATTACTAGGCTAGGATCTCATTTCCAAGTTTCCTACATATGAAAATGGAAATCACCTGATGATGATCCCAATAGTAAACCAATGTTCCAATAATCTACATGAGATTAAAAACACTCAAATGGCCTCACACCTTATACGCATAAAATGTCATACCTAAAGGAACCTATAAGCATATGTATCGGCCTACACTAACTCCTGTAGCAGCTTGCACAATTCTTGTAACAACCTAAACAATGCCTATAGCAGCCTAAAAGATGCTTATAGCAGCCTACATGTTACCCTGCAGTATATACCTTACTTTGAAACCTTCACAGTTCAAACTACTCAACCAGTTTCAGATCAGATCATGTGCAATCCATTAAGCTTTTAAAATAACATTAAATAAATAATGTTTAGTGGTTTTTATTGCATTAGATAGCTAGTAATGAGCATTTACTAGCTCAATGTTCACATGCCAGCCAAATATCACAAGAAAAGGAAGCAACATTCCATGGGGAGAAGTCCCAAGAGTACAATTGACATCCTGAACATCCAAAGGACTTGAGAACTTGAAGGGGCCCTTCCCATTTTCCAAGACTAGATAATCTATTCCATTTGGTGGATGCAACTAGAAAATATATCTTTTTAATAAAAACCACTTAAACACTTAAAGTGGGGAGTCCCCATAATTCAAAAAAAAAAATTGCTATACCCAAAACTTTGTCCCCACACCTCATCCTAGAGTCAATCATGGAATCATTCATTTTAATTTATGAAACTATATTGTTGTACATATATTCATCAATGTCTTAGCTTGTTGTACAACTAATAGTTTAAATTAACAACTAATAATCAGATCCTAATCAAGCAAAAGTAAAGTTTTATAGCACTGACCTCAACTTTATCACTACTAGTACTATAAATATCATGCACATCCTATTTGAAATTAGCATAATCACCACCATCATTGTCTTCTACTTTTCATTTTTCTTTCATATGTTTTCTCTGCATGTGGGTTTAATCATGAAAGGTTAACATAAGTCAAGTAAAGAATGCAAAAGCTATAAAAAAATTTCATAATAACTATTATATTACCTCAGCTTCAATAAAACTATGATTGGGCTGCACATTCTTGTCCACTAGTCCATCATGATCACTATCGATATTGGTAGCTATGTTGGCATCAAGGTGTTTTTGTTTTTGTGTTGCTTTGATCAAATTGTTCTGCATGTAGTTAAAATTGATAAAAGCTTGGTAGAGAGGAAAGGTCATAAAATAATGGTGTGAAAATGCAATATCAACAATGCTATGTGTATGAGAATCAATGCTTAGGGATAGTGTTCTGTATCTAAAAATTCATAAAGACATTGATCAAAATTATTCTCTCAATAATGCAAAGATACAACACTATGAACCAAACTTAACTCATCAATATAGCCTCTTACCTGATATGAATTCATAAAATTATGATCATTCCATGAAGAAACTATAGGCTGAACTGAGGAAGTCAACTGTGAAACTTTATTAATGATACTATGTAAGTGCATCATTATATGTTCATACACTTCATTTGAGTTGACATGATTTGCAGAGGCTCTTACTGGGAGTTCCACAGATGGTTGTGAAGTCACTATTGATGAACTAGACTTCCACTTCATACTATTCTTAGATTTATTAGGATTTAGTTCTTCCATATAATTGACAATATCTTCTGCACCTGCTTCTCTATTATTATTTTCCACCTAAAATACAATGTCAATTTTAACACAGTCAGTTCAATAAAAAAATTGAAATAAATAACATAATTTAAATTGAACCAAAAATTCATACACTTACTCCAAATTTGTTTATTTCTACAACCCGCCTCAGCCAAATGTATATTCAACCTTCACACTATCTCTTGCTCTCTTTTCTTTATTACTCTTTGTCAAATATTCTTTAGAATGCATACTTTCTTTCAATTTTTCCCACTGTTTGGGAGATAGAGTGTTGTCTAAACTCTCTTTTCCCTCCATGATTGCTTTTATGCACA
Source organism: Chamaecyparis obtusa (assembly GCA_027943335.1). Taxonomy (NCBI): domain Eukaryota; kingdom Viridiplantae; phylum Streptophyta; class Pinopsida; order Cupressales; family Cupressaceae; genus Chamaecyparis; species Chamaecyparis obtusa. The sequence goes on from BSBK01001734.1 coordinate 389,907, forward strand.
TGTATCTGCAATTATTCATTAGAAGTCTCATCTTGTACTTGTAATATTTTCTCAAGATTTGTCCACCAATATTGTCAAAGATATTTTCCATTTTTTGTATAATACTCTCCACGTGGTGTGGATCTTGCTCTGCAAAATTTGATTTGCAAATATCCAAATGGGCCCTACATCATACACCCAATTCAAAGGCCCACCTTGCAACATTTTTCCCAATGGGATCACCATCTCTTGACACCTCAACCAATAATGGCTTCTTCCCTTCTAGTATCCTTTCTTTTGAATTCCTCTCTATTGATCTATATAAATCTTGACTCAATTTCTTTCTTTTAACAAAAGAAGACACATCTTCTGTTGAACCACTACCAACAGGTTCACTTTGAGGCACATCAGATGCAAGCAGACTCTCTTCATGACTTTCATTAGGTTGCACATCACCATGTGCTATATCAAGTTCCACATCATCACAATTACCTTTTTCACCAACTACATTTGTTGGATCAAAAAAGTGTTGGCTTTTATGAGCTGGGAAATTTGTAGCTTTATTTGCTACTTGTTATTTCTCTTCATTTTCTCTGCACTCTTTTTCTTTCTTGTAAAACCCAAAAAAATATCGTATTAAGTCTTATATACATAAATATTTTGCATATAAAATTTCATTAAATATTATTAAACAAATAATATACTAGTTATTAAATGTACAACTTGCCTATTTGTCAAACCAAGATGTGCAAAACATTCATTATTCTTGGCCACACATTCTTCATGAAATTGCTCATAATCTATTAGTGGAATTTTAGCATTATGATCACTATCATCTAATTTGCACCTTGAATTCTTTCTCCTCATTCCCCGATGTCCAAAAAAACAATAATGTATAAATTCCTGAAACAAGAGGTGATAAGGAGTAGTAGTGGTTATAACAAAGAGGTTTTAGAAATAAGAAAACAACACAAAACAACTATAAAAGTGGCACATAAAAACTATAACAGCAAAATAACAGCCAAATTAGAGAAACAGTTACATCAGAAGGTATAGAAGATCTTTCATTCTCTGAATTTAATTGAAGGTACATAGAATATGTTTCTAAATGGTTGTTTTATTGAAGGACTTTCTTATGGATTATTCTAATGCCATATTGAATGTGTAATAACTACCCTCAATTTTTTTGAAATATCTCAGATCACCAAGATCTCAGAAAGAGCAAGGTGATCTAGCATATGGTGTTCAGGATTACAAACAACTTAAAGAAGACTTAAGAAAAGAAAGCATAAGATGACAAGCCAAATGGAACTGTTTCATTTAGGCATCAAAATTCTTCCACTTGTTGATGGATCAGATTGTTAAAGCAGGTATGCATTACTAGTTTTCTTTAGTTTACTACTCAAGATTCATTGGCCATGCAAGTTATAGAAGAGATTCTACAGGAAATAACATAATTGTTCAGCCTGACCCCATAAGACCCTAAAATTTCTCCTATGAACAAGCTTTGGATCCTAATTGGCCCCTTCATTGTGATAGATGTCAATCCTGAGCCTTACTACACTCATATCACATGTCATACTTACTTGCACTTGGTCCTAATATAGTAGTATACATTCTTGGAAAGAGGCTGAATACAAACACAATCAATGTTCCACTCCTTTGGGTAATAGTAGACTGAAATAAGAGTGAGTTCTAGTAGAATAATCACATTTAACTAGTAGCTATGCAAGGCTCCACACAAATCTCAATGGGTCTACAATAGAACAAATTGTCCCTGGTGGCCAAACACAACTGAGTTTATAGTCTCATTCCAACAAAATGGGATTGATTCAGACTTCTGTCAACTCACAACCAACATATGCTGTTCCAATGTCATTTCCCAGCTTACTGTAGCTTACACCAACAAGCAATATGTAACATACACCTGCATATTTTTTTGAAAATGTTTTGCCAAACAATGTACGCTCACCAAAGATGAGCATTCTTGCTGATAAAGACTGATTATATGTTTTATTCATTTGAGAAGCATGTTACATGGTCTTGGAATAGCATTAAAATATCCCAAACTTGCTACAACCAAATAAAGTGATATAAAAAATGCATGATAGTCATAAAGCACACAAATTACCTCATATTAGCAACCAAAGATAATGTTATAGATTCTCTACCTATGTGCATGCTATAGACATCATCATCAACTTTTAATGGCTTCTTGTGATAAAAATCAGATATCTAGGAGGCTGCGATGGCACCAATAACACCTAAGATAAGATATTATCACTATTTCCAGTGAGAATGGTCCACTCCAAGGTATGGAAATCACTCAGAACTTTTGCAGCAGGAGGTTGTTGAAGAGGTCAATCAACATATGATTAGAAATTCACATTTGAATGGATTTTGGTAAGTTCTAAAGTAGCTATTTGTTAATTTAGCAAGTTCTTTGGTACATTTCCCAAGGCACTTATATGACCTGCAAAAGGGACAACTCACTCCTAAAAATCAAAAGCTGCAAAAAACCTTTTGAAAACTAACTAGGACCTATTGTTATTTTTCTATCAAGATTCAACTATGTAGTTTTTCAGTCAAACTCATCAACCCATGTTTCATGAGTAGTGGTTCACAAGAACCCATTGCTTATGAGAATGAATGGAACACTTAGCAGTTATTGCATCTAGGTGATGCTCATAGAGCACAAAGGTGTAAAACCTTTAGCAAGTGTAGTGCCTTATTGACTTCTTATGGAAAATATCTCCTACTTACTTGTCATAGTAAAGTCACAGTATGACTGAATTTTTATTTGTAATTTAACAAAACTTGCAGGATGTCCATCGGGAGGTTATGATGCTTGGAATATCACGTTGCATCATCCTATTTAATTAAAGAGTGGAAAGAATCACATTCAACTTTTAAGTGCGACTGTTGGACTGCAGGTTCTCTTCAAAATTCCACATTTACATCTTTAACTTGTCAGTTTTCTTCTTTTTAAGGAAATTTTCCTAGGTTAAAATTCAGATATGTAGTTCTAAGAATTAAGAACATTGTTGGTCATAAGTTGGTATTCACATTGATAATAGAAAACATGGCCTCCAAGATGTCGATAATTCTACATAAATTACTTAACCTAGATAGGAAAACCTTCTCGAAGGTCATAAGAATATAGTTATGCTAGGTTATAAGAAACTAATAATGAGGTTTTTTGACAATAGTGAAATGAGTTTTAAATTGAAAATGATTCATTGCAAGTAAGTTCCCCTCTAAAATGTTTAATCCATATTTCAATTATTAGATAACAGTCACACACATGAAAAGTAGAACCTGTTATTGCAAAATGTATCTGTAGTACATCCCAAATAAAGTACCAAGACTAGGTAAAGGTTATAACTTATAACTTATTTTTACCAATGAAAAGTGGAATGGTAATAATGCAAAATATTAAGTTGGACCTTGGAGAGAGGTTCCATTTTAGGAAGTACTTCAATATAAGAAATGTTTCAATAACCATATGGAAACACACTAAATCAATGATTCACAAAGCTAGCTCTACAATATGTAAATCCACCTATCAAGTAAATAAAAAACACATATTGGTGGCAGCATACAACTAGAACATTTATACAATAACCATTTTCAAAACAACAAGGATTAGTAAACCTACGAGTCTTGAATGGATAGATAAATAAGATGAAGTGTTGGATGGATTTGGAAATGCTTTGTATCACATATATTCTCATCTTATTATCTGATGCCAAGTTTGCAACACCCTTAGCTTGAGTGATCATTCAAGTCACCATCACCCTCATTAGTGGTTCAATGCTTTCTAGAATTTTCTGAGTTTAAAGTGCTAGCACATTGTGGTCAATGTGTTGGATGTTTATGGTGGGAACCACCCCTAACATGCATTGCCTCTTAGGATCTTCCCTCTTGGTAGCCCTCAAGCCTCTATTTTCCTTGCCGACTAGCTATGGAATTTGATATTCAATATGCATGCTAGGTTGTTTGTTATAATTTATCAGAAACACTGGCCAAGTTGACCATTTAGTACTTTGATCTGAGAATGGGTTCACCCCATCTAGAGCCAAACCCAACCTTATATTATGAGGATCTTGAGAAAAATCAGGCCATTTTTAATCAAATTCCATCCATGTCCTAGAGTCTAGAACATGTCGTTATTTTCCACCAATGCTCTTATTTTGGGCAGGTCACTACATAAGTTCAGAATTGTCTTTGCACCTATACATTCAGAGTAATCATGGGATTATCGAAAAGTGGTGAAGAACCTTTCTAGGAACCACAACTGATTTCAACCCTTGTCTATACCTCGCTTCATGACATTTTAGACATTCACTCTCATTTACAAGATTTTTATGAAATAATACACAACCATTCACTCATGTGTGGATGTTTTCATACCCCAAGCCAAGCTTACTGATTTGATTTTTACATTGACTTCATTTTTTTGGCAATGTGGAGTCAGCTGGTAATAATGAACTTAATAATGTCAATAATTGATCTACACTCTCATTTGTCCAACCAAGCACCACTTGCAAGTTGAGAATTTGAAGAATTGTTATCAAACGAATTAACTTTAAATTAGCATAAACAAGCTTTAAAGAATCCTCCATTGACTTGGCCCAATCATCATTTAGACCCTCATTTAGCATTCTATCAACTTCAAATCCTTCGTCAAACATTTATGTCTCTTCATTTATGTTTGTTTCCTCTTCATCTCTCACTGTTTACAATTCTATCATATCTTCATAATTATTGTAAGCCCAAGCACTTATACCATTGTGCCCACATCTTATCATATGTCAATAAATCACATTTCTCTTTTTCACCTTTCCACCAAGACAGTTTTTACATGGACGTGGATATTTTTCAATGTCCCCCTCATCAGCTACTCTCTCATCATATGTATGATATTGATCCATAGTCAACCTATGATGTTCATCCATCTGTAATATTCTACATTCCAATAATAATTTAGTTTCTAAATTAAAGAAAAAACATCAATTTGAAAATAGAGATGCCGAAACATTGTTTAAAGTAGTCACTTTTAGTAGAGGCCATAAAAGAAAGAAGAGGATATAATGATTCATTGTTCTAACATCTATCTTACATTCATTTGAAGTTTACCTAGTGAGAATGGAATATGTATGTGTTTCAGGTTTCAAATTACCTCTGAATTTGTTGCAGAGGGACTTGCTAACTTCAAATTTGTTGTAGAAAACTTTGAGCTCCTTGCCCACCTTTTCAAAAGTCTCCAAGTCCTATCTAAACAAGCTTAATCACCCATCCAATTGCTTCAATACCTGTCCATGAGAATAAAAAATGTTAACAACTATGATGAGCGTGTATTAACAACTTATGAATCAAATTAAAGATGAGTGGAAAATCATTGTAAAAACTATATCTTAATCATAATATATGGTCTTATGCTAATGTACAATAAAAGATTGAACATTTTATCATCATCAATGAAATTATGGAGACAAAAAGAAAAATTCAACAATATGTATTAAAAGGTGCAAAAATATTGGGCATAATGACTACTGTAGTAGCAAGGTTCTAGTAATCATATTAGAGGAGGCTGTAGAAGTCTTGGAAGGTCAATTGTTAGCTTGCCTAAATCCTCACATTGAGCATCTAATTCTCATAGGAGATTACTTGCAACTCTGACATTCTGTTGCTTCTTCACAACTTTCCCTTGAGTAAAACTTCAACATTTCTTTGTTTGAAAGATTGGTGACCAATGGAAAAGAATATAAAACACTAAAGTATAGAGGAGAATGAGGCATTCAATTTCTTATCTTCTCTCAGATTTTTATCCTACCATTGGAGATCATAGATGTGTTAAAACCTTAGACAATGTTAGAGGGGTTATGAGCAATGTATATTTCTTGGATCATTCAAATGTAGAAAGTTATATGGATAGTTCAGGTTGCAAATTCAATCATGAGGAGGCTGATTCAGTGGTTGAGTTTTCCCTTTATCTAATGAACAAATGTGGCTATTCTCCAAAGGATATAAAAATTCTTAGCATGTATAGATCTCAAGCTATTGAGACAGGTCAACACTTCATTCTTTTGTTATGATTTTTCTATTGCTTGGTAGATGGGAATAGGAAATGGGTATTTTATTTATCGCTCCAAACTTTAATTTTTGAAACTAGGCATTTTTCTACCTCACTGCATTCATTGATGGCATATGGATTTGAGAGAAAGAACAATGAAACTATACTTGTTTTTGATCTTGCTGGTGGAACATTTGATGTTTCAGGTACGAAAACATGTATTATAAGAACATAATTTATTTTTATTTTGCTAACAAATTTAGACATGAAGACTGTAAATATAGTGTATTATTGATGCTTGTTTTTGTTTATTCAACTCAACATTTGGGGTATTGTTATCTTGGCACCCTGTTTACATTTAGTGGCCTTTTTTTATTGATTAACAAAAGAAGTGCTTATGTTTTCACAAATTTATGTGATCTTGTTGAATTTTGTTTGTTTGGATGTGTGGCAAGTTGGGAATTCTTCACTATTTTCTTTGCGCTTTACAACCTTTCAACAAGTCACTTGTGGTTCATTCCTCTACCATTATGTTAACTGAATATCTGACATCTCTATGAATTATGATTCTATTGCAAAAAATTATGGTCACTTGTTTTGCATGTTGTAGATTCCATGAGTTCAATTGTATCATTAGTGTTGTTTTGTTAATCTTAAGCTATTCATTGGAAACTACACATGTTAGGCTTCTATGCCAATGCTTCAGGCTTTTAGGCAACCTCTGCTGATTATTTCTACTTTCAAGTTCCTATTTGTTGGTTTTTTTGGTTTATCCTTTGTCTTAAACTCTATTTTGCAATCTCTTATTTCAAATTAACCTTTATTTACTAATTTACGCATTGAGGATTTTATTTTTCCTAAAATTATAACCATTCCTACAATATGGCTTTTGGACAATGGCTTATGGCATATGTAACTATTGCTTGCTTTGATATTTGAAATGCAAGTTTCAACATTTGGTTTTCCTTTTTCAGTGCTTAAGGTTGGAGATGGTGTGTTTGAGGTGCTCTCCACATCAAGGGATACTCATCTAGGAGGAGATGACTTTGACAAGGTTTGACCATTTTCTGGAATTTAGCAAGCTGAAATCAACTAGTTTTATTTGAACTCAAGGTCATAATATAGTTGATTTGTTGTTATAGAGAATTGTTGATTGGCTAGCTACAAGATTTAAAAGAGATGAGGGAATTGATCTGTTAAAAGACAAACAAGCACTTCAACGGTTAACAAAAGTAGTAGAAAAGGCAAAGATGGAATTATTGTCACTCACACAAACAAACATTAGGTGAGTAAAGAATTTTAAAAGTCCCTGGAGGTTTATTTCCATGACTTAAGATACTCACATGATTGTAGGACTCATCATTTACATTGTTGTGTTAGGCTTTGAAGATTATTTCTACCATTTTGTGATGGCTAAAATGTTTCAATCTTTTCGAGTGTGTAAGATGCTGAGTGAATTACATTCAGTTTTTTCTCTAACTTCTTAACAACATTTTGAGAATTAAGTGATTATAATGTTCAACTGTCAATCTTTGCCACAGTTTACCATTCATAACTGCAACTGCAGATGGTCCTAAGCATATTGATACAAACCTTACAAGGGCTAAATTCGAAGAGTTGTGTTCAAATCTACTTGACTACAAATGAATTTAAGTTTCATGACAATTAGACTTTGGTAAAGACTGCATAGCTTAGTCTCCAAGTGTGTATTTCTATAAGCAAATAAGTATTTTTTATATCAATTATCCCATACATAGTTGCATTCAAGAACTAAGGTTTTGTATCTTATAGAGAATATTTGTACAATTGACACAAAAGTTTGTGAACTATAATGAAATTTAAGTGCAAAAATAAGATTAGTTGTGTAGTTGGGAATTCAAATTAAAGAAAGGAAACCAAACTATGTTTCTTCATTTTCCTTGGCTATTCATTTTGGCTTTAACTTTATTACACTAAAATGCAAGATCATTAACATGATCTTCAAAAACTGCAAGAGTCAAGACACATGCAGTTTGTCAGGCTTGATCAAGGTTATTTATCCAAGTTTTAAGATAATCATAATATTGAAAAATCTATGTGAAACCTAATGCTATTTTGAATTTTATATATTGTAAGTTAATTTCGTTTCAAAGACAAACCTCTACTGTTTGCAAAAATTTCTCTAGAGGCATAAAAGGAGACAAAAGAAAGCATTTAGCTATTTTATGTGCTTAGACTTAAACCAAGATATCATTAGAGCCATAACAATGGAATAATATTATAAAACTTTGTAACACCATTGGAAAATACACACCATCAAGGCAGCAAGCAAGGTATTATGAAAGATCACCATGTTAGGATGGCCTTAAGGATATCTTTAGTAAGCCAAATACAGAGGATAAAAACCGATTGAACTATTATGTGTCAAGCAAGTTAGCACATGAAATTTACCTATAATGTTAGTTCATCGTAATAATCAGAAGAGACAAGTAGCAGTCAACTAAGACCAACTTAAAAAATTTCCTTGAAACATAGATTCTGAACTGGGAAAAAAAAATTATAAGCCATCTAGGAAACCATTTGTGATTTCCTCAAAACATTGGGCTTCCAAGAGCAGAAACATGTAGATGCAACTAACCAAATAGAAAAATTAAATAACCTAAACTTTATTAAGCCCACAATATGGATGGTTGCCTACTTTACATGAGAATTTGTGATCTTGAGAATCATAAACTTACAAGGGTTATGAAACAACTTCATGAAGCTTACTAAAGTAGCTCAACATGGACTATTGTCCAATAGTTTGGGAGATTTTTGATTTAGTGGTTCAAGGTGGTAATCCAGAAACTCAAGAATTCAGCTCAAGAGCTACACCTTTATGAAGATTCGAGGAACCTTGACAGAGTTCTACCTAGTGTATGGTCTGATTTTAAAGGAAATTTTCTCAAGAATGGCATATTCATGGTTCAAACTATTTTTAGTTTTTAATGTTTTCAAATAAATCTCTTTGCTATTGTGCCTCCTATCTATATTTTTATCTTAAGTACTCCACTATAGAACTAGATCACATATCAATAACCGACAGTGATAGAACTTTAGTAATGATTTTTCTTGCTAAATTATACCTATAATTTGCCCTTCGCATTCATCATTAAATCATCAAGATGCAATCATGATATATTACTTATCTTGTTATATGGTTTTATCAATATTCATCCATTAATTTACAACTTTATGTAATAAATTTTTTAATTTGTGAATAAATCTTTTATGCTTCCTCTGTCTTTTATCTTTTCTTCTCCTCTCTTATACCTCTTTACTTTTTAGTCCTTTTAAAATTTTTGTTTGCAATACACACCTTTCCTCTCCTCTTCTTGATAATGGATCACCTCATGCGATTCAAACCATTTTTTTCATAATAAAAAATACAGATCAAGAAGCACTCAATACTTAAGTGGACTGTAGAAAACTGGTGCCTAATATAGCTACCAAAATAATTATAAGAAATCAAAATCAAAATATCAGATCAGTCAAACCAACAACTAATAGGCATGAAATCCTTGTAAAGTTTTAAACATTCAAAACTGTTCTTCATACTCTACCAAAGAAAAAAAATAACAAAGCTTTAGATCCTAATAGATTCTGATGCACACAGAATTTGCATATCTAAAATCTTTTACATACATGCAAACCAACAAGCTATGTATGCATTCTATTCATTCATATCTAGAAGTATGGTTCGTCGGCCTGGGACCCCAATATCAGTCTGGTTTGAACCGCGTCCAACTTTGGGTCAAGTTCACTTGTGGGTTCAGACAGGGCCCATACCCTAGCAAGCTAGTTTGTCCAGGCTGAACCCAGGTTGAGTGAAGGTTGAACCAGGGAAAACCCAAGCTGACCAAGTGCGAACCAAGTACATTTCCATTGAGAAACAATCTATAATTTAGTGCAGGAAATGATTATTACAGAATTTGAAAAAAAACTTTAACATTACAATACAAAATTTGCTGAAGTTCAGATATTTATTACATCAAATTAAACTAGACCTCAAGATTTCTTCCTATGAAAATTTTATATCCAATTCCTGATAATCACCCCTGTCCAATTAAATGCAAGCTCTCTAGAGAGATAAATTATTTTTTAAACATTAAACAATATCTTCAATAGGTGAAGGGAGTTGCAAGCTACTCCTTTAATATTTTTCATGTAGAATGTTAATTATAAGCAAACAAACTCTCTGTATAGTGAAAAAGTAATAAGCATTTGAGGACTTCGAAAGAGAGAATGTTATTAGTGCAGCTAATTACATTGGCATTGGCACTACTTGTGAATCAACAAATGCCATTGATGGGGAAGAAGATTTTTGATAATCTGTTGGATGATTGAAACTTAGTATAAACTTCCAATTGTTGAAAGTTGAAGCACTGATACTTGAGCTCAATATTATAATTTTAATATTTTGATGTTGATATGATGGTATGATTAAAAGTTTAGGGTGTTCTTGTTGTTTTTATGATACTATGTGACATTCTAATCTTAATTCATGCTTCTAGACTACAAACATGCATGCACACACACATAATTACATGTTTTGGTACTAACAAACCCAAACCCCATTTAAAATTTTTACCTATCAGTAAACTGGTTCTTCGAACCCGAACCCGCAACTTAGATTCATAGTAGAAAGGGGGAGCCAAAGAGTAATTCAACATTGGAACAACTACACACCCAATGTAAAAATAGTTACAAATACAAAACTACAAGTCACCAATACTTTCGTATGGTGAAACACAAAAGACTAGATGTAACCTTCGAAGACAAGCACTGATATGATATGAAATACTAATCCATCAAAGAGATCGAATATACTACAATTTCAAAAACCATAACTTACAAATGGTTTAATCATTATACACTAGTAGAGCATTCCAAATAAAAGGATGGTGAAAAATAAAAAGATAGTAATTATACAACAGAATGTTCATCAGATACCCAAACCATGGAAAACATCAAATAGACAAGTTCAAGCTTCATCAAACTTTTCTAAACGAATATATCTTGGAAGACAACCTTTCTCTAGAATAAGTGAACCATAAAATATAGCTCATGCCAAACAATTATCCAACCTTCAAAATTAGCTAAACTTTGGATATTTTAGTATTCCAAATGAAAGGACAATGAACTAAAAAAAATAGTTATTACACTACACAATATTTCATCAATTACCAAAGTCATAGAAAGCAACAAATAGAAAAGTTCAAAACTTCATAGAAATTTTCTAAAACTACAAAGATATCTTTAAGGACAACGTTTCTCCAAGATAAGCCAACCATCAAAAAGAACTCAATTCAAATAGTCATCCAATCTTCAGAACAAGCTAAAATTTAGATATTTTAATTATTAACATATAATTTATTTTATCCAGCTTAGCACTGCACAAATTGATGTTTCAATACTTACAAGCTACTGTAAACTATGAAAAGAATGACAGTTTAGTTGTTAATAAAGAGATGTTCTTTTGAATGTCAGAACCTAGCATTTGGAGACTTAAAATGAAACTAAAAACCAACAAAACATGAATAAACAGTTTGCATAAATATAGAAATATTTCTGATCTCCATATGATCAAGAAGTGCAACAGAAATATACCAAATTCCAACCACCAAGAAATTCAAGCAAAGGCCTATTTCAGAACTTCTGAAATAGAGCAATACATCTGATTTGTATATATCACATCACAAGTACCATATGTGGTATTGATTTTTATTTAGTTCCATTATGACTTACATTTTATCTTAACAGTTTATTAAAAGCTTAGTCAAGAAGTGCAGATTATATGGTAGTACATGTGAAAATGTGAAATGAGGTTTCTGGCTCATCCAAGTCGCATTTACTCCACTTATTTGTAAGTGTGTTACATAACTTTTCTATGCAATACTATATTACGATGATGCCATATAATTTTTTTTTATCTTTTATAAAGGTCAGGTTACACCCAAGTGTATAGGTACAATGTATTTTTCTTTCTTTCATAAGTGGCAACAGGCATGCATTTTACACTAATCTTAGCTAATCAGAAAACTTCCACATTTAAAGTTACAAAAGGAGGGTGTAAGGAAACTAACCATATGTGTCCATATACTGATGTTTAGAAGATGGAGGCTCAAAGTGAACTATCTCAAGTTGCAGTGGCACATCATTGCATCAATAATCGCCCAGTGCTCTTGAGTCCTTGACTATAGGTATTTAGATTTTATAGCATATTTGATGACAAACACAACAGTTCCCATTGCATTTCCCTAGAGTTTGATTAGGAACATTTCCGAGGCAAAACTTTGTGGTGATTAAAGAATATTAGAAAGATTCACCTCTTCGATTGTTAGTATTATGAGAACGTTTGCAGATGTTGATGTGCAGTTTGAATTCCAATAATATGAATTTCTATTAGCTTGGTCATGAGATTCAATATGTTGAACATCAATCTACTTAAATTACTTGTCACACATCTTATATTTCAATGACCAAACACAAATTTTTACAATACAATGACAACCAAAGAGGCTTACTAAAAGTAGTCTTAAAAGGACAGATAGCGATCAAATAATGCACATAAGATAATGGCCATAGAAGCTAGAAATAGAGCAGACATATAATAGATGTTCATATTCCTATTTAGCATTATCTTCTTTTTACTCTTGTTTAGAAGAAGCGTGTCCAAATATGATTTGGTAGCCCTTAGCATTTGAAGCATTGTGGATGAGGAGAGTGTGAAGATATCTCTGATTCATAATAATAAAATTGACGAATTTGAAGGGGATCTTTCGGCCATCGAAGGATGGAGAGGCCTGGCCCAAGCAAATTGGAAAGCGTCAAAGAAGCTATGGTGCCTAGCAGGCCCTACAATTTTTCTTCCCTGATGAGCAATAGTTAGTTTTCATTGATAAATAGTGTAAAGCATAGAGAGCATGCTCGCAGAATTAGATTGTGCTAATCAATAGAATAGTACTAAGATTAAATATTGTGGGTAGGGAAGATTCTCAACAACAGCTTCTACAAGAAGGATAGAAGATGGCTTTGAAGTAAACTCTCAAAAGCACCTAGCTAATGGAAAAGAGCATCCCATGTGCTGGCTATGGATGATAACATTGTAGATAGAAAAGTCATTCAAAGACTCCTCAAGATCTCTGTCTATAAAGGTAATTTTGATTTTGTGCATCAATGGCCTGAGTTTTTCTGTGCAAATTTTGTTACAGATTGGGTGAATAGTTTACTTCCAGGTGGGTGAAGAGTTTCGTAACTGTCAAATAGCAGTATAAGAATGCATGCAATAGATGAGCATAGTGGAGAGGACAAGATTACAGTTTTGAGGGTGCATTCAATACCGACAGTTGCACCTCTGATTGTACCTGCAGGAATAACAATCAAGTGCCTAAAGTTAATGCCAATGTAATGGCATGCATGTTGAGGTGAAGATAGGAGTTTTGTCAATCTACAATTTTTGTGGGTTTTAATATAACAGACGATGCAAGTTTTTGCAATAAAAATTTGTTTCATTTTGATAGTTTATTCATTTTTTGTGATTCAGGGCTCTTGATATTGTTTAAGCCGATGCAATCACGTAAGGATTGGTTTGAGTACTAGAATTTTCCTCTGTTTTCCTCTGTCCATCCATCTAGAAACCCAGATGGATCAATAATGGAAAATATAACGGACAAAAGTAGCTTGGCATTGGAAGAATGTGAAGATTGAGATGAAGCCACATGAAAAAGAAAAAAAAGGACAAACATCTGAAGACCCCTTTCCATCTTTGAATACAAGAAGGCTCCTATAAGACTCTAAAAACATTTTGATTCACCCTCTTAAAACACTAAGACATAGAACAAACGTCCATAATACTTGTTACTAATCAAATAATACTTTGAGAGTTGAGGCTCAGAACACAAGATCAGACATGATAAATAAGAAATATTGGTGAATTCTCATTTATTCTATAAATGTTTAATCGATTGAAATAATAATCATTATCTCAATAAATTCCATAATCCCTAAAAGCTTTAGATTAATTATAGCCTTAAAGAAAGAAGGCGTGAGTCCACCTTGGGGTTGTGTGGCCGCAATGCTGCAATTCTTAACCCTAAAATTGAAGCTCCCTCTTATCTTGCACATAAACATTATCAAATCCAGTCAAAAATAGGCATTGAGAAATCAAAGAGACAATATTTAAATCAAATAGCCATATTTTCCTACATTACTTGATAAAAACCCCTCTAACAGACCTAAAATCATTTCATTGCTAAAGATATTCTCTCAAACAAAGTAGTAGAGCATGTTGTAAATGTTTTCACTTTTTTTTTTCCATAGGTAGGAAAAAATGCAGGGGAATGATGCAAATTTTGGCTCCAAAAACATGCTAATAATTCACTTGCCCGCCATTCCTCTACCCTTTTCGCTTGATGAAAATGAAAATGCATGTTCTTTTTTGTTTTGGAAAATGTTTGTTTGGTTTTGTCTTAATTTTAAATTTAAGACAATAAAAAAATATTACTTTTTAACTTAAAATAATTAAAATAACATTTTATGTTTTTAAGACAAAATATTAATTTTGTCTTAAACAAATGTCTTAAAACACCTTCCTATGTAGTAGTGGAAGTTGGCATATACAAGTGTGAGCCCTAGGATTTGCTTGGTAAAATTTTAATCACTTATACTTTATGTTGATTGGTTTTATATATTGACTTTATTCTCTATTTTGTATGTTGTTTATAGTCTTCATGAAAATGTGTTGGTATCTCTTATCTATCGATGCCATTTTAAAAAATATTTTCATCCCCTAAAGTTTTCATTTAATTTGTTAATAGTAGATCTAAAGTTAAATTATTTTATCTCTTCAAAAACTCATACAATTTGTTTATAGCAAATTAAAAGCATGAAATATTTAATTTTAGTTTGAAAGAAGACTTGTATGTTTTTAATAATCTATGAGGTTTTCAATAATTTTTTAAAATAAAATATGTTACTATGTATGAGAAAGCATAGAAATTATTATAAATAGTTGTAGATTCTGGTGTATATACTGATAAAGATACCATTTGATGAATTTATATTTTGAAAACATAGTAATAATATAGATTAAGTAATGGAAGGGTTATAGATACTTAAGGGTATGTGTGCATGTTAGTTGAATGCTTCTATTTGTTGGAATTCTCATGGTATGCGTTATTTGATTTTAGACTAATGAAAATCCATATATGCCTGGGTTTGTGTTAATCCTAATTGGTGACACTTCCCGTGATTTATTCAAGTCTCAAAAATTGGCCTTTGTGACTGCCTTTGTTGGGTACTTCTAAAACATTGTTTGAGGTGTCATGCTCTTTTCCTATTTGATAATGATCTTTTTGGTCTCTTTATGACCTTCGCCTTTTTCCTTTAAGCTCCTTATATTTTGGGACCAGTAAAATTGTTGGTTTGATCACTGTTACTTTCATCATAAATAACATAGTAACAAGCCTTCAGGTCATCTCTATCACTAGGATCAATGTTTTTAGGCTTTGAAGTATAAATTCCATTTCGTCTAAACATATCTAGTGTCTATATCAAGTTTAACAATTTTATGAGCTTTCATGCTTTCTTTCACTCACTTCAACCCTTTATCATTCAATTTATGCCTGTCACGGGGCCAGAATTGTGCGCTAAAATCCTTGTCCTTGTAAACAAGAGTAATTTTTTTGTCAATATGAATCATAAACCCGTCCTTAGGAATCTCCATGTTTAGCATCTTTTCAAACATTTAATTGTCCAAATTTTAGAAAAAAAAGTCCTTAAAATATTAGTAAACATTTTTAGGTGACCTAGGGCATAATGTTAAAACTGAATTTTGCAAAAGTGACAAAATAGGTAGCAAAGATATTATCAAGGATATAAAAAAAAAATTGAGTTCATGAAAGTTCCACTTTATAAAGGCAACTTTTTGTCTAGACGTAAGAGATCCATGGGTGAGATGATGTATTTTTGCTCAAATTTATTTTTTGCAAATTTATTACTATGTCATTTTAAAGATGAAAATTCAAAATATAAATTAATAATACAAATAAAAGACAATAATAAATTTTCATCTCCAAAAATTATCTTAAAACACTTTACCTTGTAGTAGTGTCCCTTTTATTTAATGCCTATCGTCATTCAAAATGTGATAATATAATGCCTATTGTCATTCAAAATGTAATAATATCAAATTTTAGTATGGAGGATTAATAGTTATTTATTTAGTTATTCTTATCTATCTACCCAATTAGCTAGTTGTGATTTTACCCGATGTCATTTCTTTAGTCATTTTACCCGATGACCAAATTGGTCATTTATTTATCATTTTACCCGATGACCAAATTGGTCATTTATTTAGTCATTTTAGTTTTCATTTTACCCAATGACCAAATTGGTCATTTATTTAGTCATTTTAGTTTTCATTTTACCCGATGACCAAATTGGTAATTTATATAGTCATTTATATTTGTGAATTGCAAAAAAATGGTAGAACATGATCAGTTTTAGTCACGTGACTAAAATTTTTAGTCACCTGGTCATTTATTTGCCAAATTCTACTAGTGCTAGCTTGGTACTCGGTAAATTCTTGTCATTCGGTAAGTGTGCTCTGTAAAACCTGTATTCATTTATCTTGAAGTTTTGCCTTTTCTTTGCTCATTGTAAAGGCTTTGTCTACTTGATCGACTGACTTGCTGTCTCCTTATACCAACCTTTTGTTGGAAGTATAAGTGGGAAAGTAATACTGAGAGGGGGGGGTGAATCAGATATTACCTACTTTTATCCTTTTGATCTGATAAAACTTTATGCTTGACAAAAACAAAACTTGATCATAGTGCAACAAAACATATAAAGGAGCATACATGAAATTACTCATAACACCAAGATTTTGGTAACCTAAAAACCCTTGAAAGGTAAAATTGGGGTGGGGATGACACCCACAAATCGTCACTACTACAGTAATAAGTTTTGCCTGTTAAGGCTTACAAAATGTGATCAAATCATGATCTACCCTGTGAAAGGTCTGCTCTGTCAAAAGCTAAAAGACTTGTATAGTATACCTTGTTAAAGGATTTATAAACTTACAATAAAGTAAGCACTCGGTAAAGAGATTTACAAAAAGTCTGCTAAGACTACTCGGTTAAGAGATTTACCCTGATACACTGGTCAAAATGTCTCAGTACCTGATCTTTCAATTTGCACTAATATGAAGATTATAGATCTCCTATTTACTTTATATTTTGATCTCTTCTATCTGATTTTTTCTTGATTCTATCCTTTCACTACTTAGCTCGGTCACTGAACTCTGTTTGAATACTTCGCTATTCTAAATATACTTCTCTGATCATTTTCTCATACTAATTCAATCTTATCTCTCTGATTCACACACACTTTTCTCTGATCTAGATCTTGCCCTTATATAACAACAAAAATGTTTTACCATTTCAAGATCTACGGTTCAGATTTATTTCTATTGCCGCCTAAACTATACAATTTTTTGATTGGCCCTAGGTTTTAAATAGGGATCAATGATAATAATATGGATGCATAATTACCTCCATAATTACCTCAATAGACAAAATACAGAACATTATTATCACCAAAAATGGTTTACCTCGATCATTGTGCCATTCCAAACTTGTATGTCAATTCTGGCTAACTCGACAAAAGTTATTCTTGGCACTTGGCATTAACTGTACTCAGCATTGGTTGAACTTCTCTATCACTTGGTAATCATTGATATATGTAACTTGGCAATAACTATACTCTCGACATATTACAAACATAGTGACCATGACTTTATTCGGCAATACTACTGCTCGGTAAGTATACAATACAAAACTCAGCCTTTAAAAAATGACTCGGCCGTAGTGATGACCGACCATCATTGCCTAGATAAATGACTAAGTGTGAAACAATAATGGTCAACAAAAACTATAGAGATCTACAATCTCCCCCTTTGACATTAGTGGCAAAAACACTTTGTCATGACATTGGTATATATAATTACAAAAAAAATGTTTGTACTAGCCTAATACTCCCCCAGAGATATATATACACATTCAAAATTGTGTTACCTGTCCCTGTTCTATCCTTGTTCGGACTCGTGTCATGATGATTCCCCCTTATTTTTGACATGACTAATCTCTTCATCAGTAGGTAGCTCACAAATTTTCTCTAGAAAAGGTTTATGTAGCACCGTGATCATGTAGAGTGCATCAGTCCAAGTAGTTGAAGCAAGGTTTAAAACTTCTATTTGCACTTCTAAATCAACAGCTAAACTGATAAGGCTCTCAGCTATGGACATATGTGGATCACTCTAGATCAATGTTTTAGCCTTTGCTAATTTTCTCTGTATAGCCTCTAGATGCGGTGTTAAAAAAGTTTGAATAGAGAGTAGGTGAGAACGAATCTTGCCATCATTATCCATCAGCTCGGCTAACTTACCTTGTGTCTGCATGATTTTTACATAATGTCTAGCACTGGTGTCTACATCCAAGGTCAGGGACTGACTTGTAGCTTTGATCTCTTGCTTGGGAATCTCAAGCAATTGTTGATTTTCTTCTGTGAACAGTTCAACATTACATATCTTGGCCAATAGAGACTGTTCGTTCACAACTAATCCCTCGATCTCCTTTACTAAATTGGACAGCTCAACCTATTTTACTGCTATCTCAGAAGATATCTTGTCTAGCATTTTGGTCTCAAACCTCCTTTCTGACCATTCAAATAGCTTATCACTTGCATAGCTAACTTCATTATTTAATTTCTGAACAATGTGTACAAGTTGTTCCAATATGGGAACAGAACTATTTACATCTGATAAGTCATATACTTCATTAAATATATTTTTAATTTCATGAAGAACCTATTTTTGTTGATGCTCTCTTCGAAGTTCTGCTTGCCTGCTCTTTCTTATCAACAAATATTTCATTATCTGCAGTTGCTCATAAGAAAGGTTATCTATATCCCATTTAGGAATAACAATTACTTCATCAATTGTTACCTCATCTTTCTCCTTTTGTCCTCTCGGTGGGGTGCTTCCACTAGGCATCTATACAAGAGCTTTTATTGCCTCTTGTTCCTTTGGTTCTTGTTCTTTAATGAATTTTCCTTTTATGTTTTCTTCTCCTTTCTCCTTCTCCTCGGCATGAGGGCTAACAGCTTGAACTTATCTAATTTGCTTCCTTGTTCTTCTATGTTGTGTTCTTCCTTAGGAGGACTTTGAATGTTGTCTTTTTCTTTGACTTCTTCCTCGACAAATTGAGTTAGTGGTAACAACTTGATGGGTTCCTCAATAAAATTGGTACCGACTAACTGATCAACAGTAGCAACTCCAGGTAGAGTAGGATTATCATCAGCAGATTGTGTGTTCATAATGGTGGGACAATCCATGACTTGCAACAGTACAGTGTTGCTACCGGGCAAAGGTGTGTCAATTGCTTTCATGTTATTTAAATCATCCTTAGTTAAGAATGAATTCTTAATGGGGCTCTCCTCCGGTATGTCAACAATGTGAACCTCAAATGTATCATGTGATTTCACTTACTTAGGAGTATCAGTCTCCATGTTATTTTGCATGTTGTCAGGTTCAACAATTGTTGAAGTCGTAGCATCTTTTCCTTCATTATTTCCTTCATCATTTTCTTCATCCTTATCTTCATCCTGGGTGGGTAACAATCCATACAATACTTTCCAAATTTTTAAAATTTCTTGCATAACATCTTCAACCTTGTGTTGAAGAATGAGATAGGCTCTAGGTTTAGGATCAAACTTGTCTCTGTATTGCTCAATTGTCTATTTGATGTCTACAGGGGTGAGAGTGGATTCAACTTGTGCTAGTGTACTCTCCTTGATTTCCTTCTCTTTTTGCAGAGCATACTCCCATTTTTGTGCAACCCTATTGCATAATTCCTTTGGAATTCTATTTTCAATCTCAATTGGTAGCATCTTGAAAATGCATAACATTTCAAGGATAGCATCCTCAACTTTCTCTTTATCTCCAATGCTCATTTTTCCAAACTTTAATCTTTTCACCTCATCTACTACGGTTGTGCTAGTAATCTAAAAACATAATTCATCAACAGTGAGTTGATGTGTACCTTGTTGTGTAGCCTTCCCCTTTATTGCTTCATCACTTTTTGTTTCTTCATCATCTTCTGTTAGAACAAGTTTCCTTCTCGACTTCTTCATAGCTTTGGTTAGCACTGCCTTAGGTTGAGTGGATTTTTTCTTTGCAGATGGAGGAGTCTTCTTAGGAGTCCTGGTAGTAGTTCTTCTAGTCTAAGGCCTTAGTGATGGTGTCACAGAACAAGTTTCCTTCTCGGCTTCTTCATAACCTTGGTCGGCACTGCCTTAGGTTGAGAAAATTTTTGCTTTGTAGATGCAGGAGTCTTCTTAGGAATCTTAGTAGTAGTTCTTCTAGTCTGAGGCCTTAGTGATGGTGTCACTGACACTTTTCATTTCAACACTCTTCTCTTTGGCGGGGACTTGGCAATTACTGGTTTCTTCTCTTCTTCTTCTTCTTTCTCACTACTACTAGTTGCACTCGGTTCATCTTCTCCCAATCCTTGGGTCAAATCTAATGGTGCATCCTTCTCAGATTCTTTAACATACTCTTCCAGATTTTTCACTATTTTCTTTCTTTTCCTCTTAGTGGTGGCAGCCAATAATCCCAAAGAGATCTTGGATTTGGCTTCTTCAAATGTTCCAAAGTAAGATGCCTTTGTATCAATTTCATCAGCTAAGAGGGCTATGATTGTTTCAGTAGCTTCATATATGTTGATTTCATAAGGTAATGGCATTAACCATGAAACCCTAGGTAGGACTACCTATGCATAGGTAAAGTCTGTGTCTACCAGAAAACATATATCTTTGTTGTATTTCTCAATCAAAGACATAGGGACTCTAGTCCTATTCCTCATCATTTTTTGAAAATCAATGAAATAATTATCCATAATCCCTTCAAAATCATCACCAATCTAGTTTATAAAATCATTTATTTGAACATTGATGGGCTTCTTCTTATCCCATGTTACATCACCATGTGTGGGAAAACACTTCTTGACATAAAAGAATATACAGATCAGCAGGGATCTGAACTTACACATAGAGTTCTTCGTCATCTGGATGGAGTTCAAATTCTTGGCAAGTTGAGTTAGCTGGAGCTCGGCAAGGTCATATGTGTGCCCTTTCTTAATTATCTTCCATGCCTGGTCCACTGCCATATAGGGGACGTTGTCCAACTAACTAGACTGATAAAACTTGTGCGAGATGACTCTAACAGTGAAGTAAATTTCCGGATCAGTAATGGTGGAAATTTTCATGCCGCATTTGTTCCAAACTACCTGGGTGTTTGCTTGAATATCCTCTTTTCCTACACATTTCATCATTCACTTTCCATGAATTGTAGGGTAACCAATGACCTTGTGTATCATTTCCTTTGTGATCTTCATCGGTCTGTCTTCCAACCATAACTACATGTCATGTACTCAACCCAAAATGATCTTGATCCACTCCACTTTGAAATTTTGCTAGAAATTTAGGGCATGCACTAACCCTTGATCAACAACAACCTTATGTTTTAGCTTCAACACTCCGTTGACACATAATTTGTCATATGCTTCCCTGATCTCATAATCACCAATTTCTCCAATTTTACACATATAGCAAGACCTAACATCATTAATCAGTAACACATTCTCCGGAATAGAAGATAGGGCTCCGTTCAAATCTCCTTTAATTGCACTTTCTGACATTGTCTTGAATACCCTCGGTTTGCAAACTTCGTTCCTTACAAGTTGCACATTGAAAACTTCCATCCCTTGTTTCTTGACTGGTGTGGATGAAGATGATGCCATTTTAAATTGTAATTTTCAAAAAAAAATAAAAATTTTCTCGGTAAAATACCTTTTTGTCAATAACCCTGTAGATGAATTTTGCCGACGGCATGCTGAGAGAATTTGGAATTGCTTTGCTTAATCTGGTTGCTCAAACTCTGAATCTCTCTTAGAAATCTGGAATAGCTTGGTGAAATGAAATTTACGGGAACTTTTCACTTTATAGAATCTGAAAAAATAGGATTAGGGCCTCATAAATGCTCCGTACAAATTTAGGTAGATTACAGTTGTCTCAGAAAACTAACAAGCTCGGTTGATATAACCATTGCGATACAGCTTGGCGTACATAGCATTTCGGCCATAGCAGGTGCTTGGCATACATTGATAGCTCGGTCATTAACACTAATGCTCAGCATCAAAAATGAAATTTTCTATTTTTCTCACATATGTCCTAGTGCATCCTTACCTATGTTGATGTGAACTTTTGCTTACTTCTATGTTAGGAACTGTTGTACACTGAATTTGCACCCTGATCTCAAGCTCTTGTAGTCTTGATAACTCAGTATAACATGGGACTCATCTCAAGGTTGTGGGACCTTTTGCTAACCGAGATGAGACCTCCAGATTCTAGGCTGGTTCCTCTTGGATAATCACCCTGATTTGCTCTTAACAAGAAAGTAAACTTTGAGGGGAAAGGGATAGGAGTGCATGGAAAGGGAAATAACAGAAAGAAAATCTATCCTACCAGGTGATACACCGAAACTAGGGTTTGGATCTCAGTATAGAGGGATGAAAACAATGAAGGAATCAGGTCCAATAAGTTACAACTCACTAGATAGGCTTGCATAAGTATTTCATAGGAGGGTCTGAACAAAGGCTCAACCTATGACCTGCAAATAGACATCCTTTTCTGCAACTAGGTGTAGGAATGAGACAAGGCTGCTAGGGGCTGTAGTATACCCGCAAAACACCTAAATCAGATCAGATGCAGGAAACACACAAAATTGCAGAAAGCAAGAGGAATCAAGAAACTTGAGATATAATTGAAATCATGCATACACTTTGATCCAATAAGAGATAATCCAGACAAGCAAGCATGAGGACAACAAGAATATCACAGAATACTTGCAGTATTTGAACAATCAATGGGAATTTTACAATTGCAAAAAGTTAAGGGGTAGAAAGAATGCCTTCAATAACCTCTAGGGAAAGAAACTTTCCCTTTTTTTACAATTGGCCAATTCTGAGCACTACAGGCTCCAAAAAAGAATATATACACTCTCTGCACAGGCAGGAATCAAAAATCTTTTAGGGCTACATAAATATGCATTATAATAATCATCCCTAAAATTGGTCACTTCTGATCATAAATAAACTCTACAAAAATCATAGTCGATCATATATTTGTCTTTCTGTGCCCATGCCTGCAGATCAACAACTTTGATCCATCTACCTCCCTGCAAACCCACTGCATCATGAATATTCAAAAATCTGATAAGATCGTAGAAAGGACCCAAAAAGGCAGCCTAAATCCTCTGCAAATTCTATCCCTCAGAAGAAAGCTCATAAAAAAAAACAATAGGCCACACCGTTTTGACAAAGCATGGTGGCATGATCGCATGAGCTGAAAGGCCTTCATGTGATCATGTGATAAGCTTTAAAAAATTTGCCTTGCCACCACATAAGCATCGCTCGGGACCCGCCAGACATCATACTTGCCAAACCCTACCATGTGGCCCAACAGGAGCCGACCACATGGCAGGACCCATGACCGCACTGCCTTGAAAAAGTCAGCGGTCGCATGATCGCATGAGCCTGAAAGGCTTCATGTGATCATGCAACAACCCTTAGAAAATCCACCTCTGCTTTCCACAAATGCTCAGGCTTACGATCGCACTGCAAAAAATAACCTCACCTCCACCTTGGGTTCAAATCTCCTCTTGTCGCTAAGACACCTGAACTGTTCTTAACCCCAGGTTCCTCTTATTGACCATGCGCAATCCCTCAACTACGCAACCACGCATCTACAAAATGAGATTCCCATCAGATGGTGGGCACAAGATCTCATGGGATCAGAATATTCTTTGAGATTTTGCACCAGCCGCTCATCTATTTCTATCCCTCTGCAAACCGCAAGCTTTATCAGTGCGGCTAACAGTTTGTCGCATGTTCGCATAGCCTATAAAAGGGCTATGCGATCATGTGATAGACTGTTAGTGATGTGTTGAAAAACCATCAACTGGGCCCACTGACGCCACTTGGCATTCTGTTATTTGTTCTGACCACTTTGTCAGCAACACCTCGGCAACCCCTGGCATCGGCCCCACCTAACTCAGTAGATCCCATCGGACGGTTGTCACATGATTGCATGGGATCAGAAGATCCCATGAGATCATACAACCACCATAGATCTTCGTCGCACTTGCACCAATGCAGACTTCAGGCCCCACTGACTGCTTGTTGCATGATCTCATGCGGTTGAGAGACTGCATGCGATCATGTGACCGACAGCGTGATGCTAACTACTGGAACTGTGAACCACCACCATTGAAACCACTGATGGTCTATCACATGGTCACATGGGCTCGGAAGAGCCCATGCGATCATGCAACCAACCGTAAAATGTTAGCACTGACCGCCAATCACCGATACTGCATCAATGGTTGTCGCATGATCTCATGGGCTCGGAAGAGCCCATGCGATCATGTGACAGCCGTCAGATCTTCCGCACTAGCATGGCCTTAAGCACCAGTACCCACCTAATCAGAGTTGCGCGCTTAGGGTCAAAACATAAAGGATGCCGAAAACATAGAGGGTTTTTGAGAAAAGGCCGAAAACACACCAAATTTTCAGAGCGGAGAGGTCGAAAACACACCGAACTTTCAGACAAAAGGAAAAAACATCCCGAGCCTATAGAGAGGAGGTCGAAAATACACTGAGTTTTTGACACTTGAGTAAAAAACACACTGGACTCTCGACATTAAAAGGCAGAAAACATAGAGAGTTTTGACACTTGAGCATTTCACTTGGAAAATAGGGCTATGGCCGAAAATGAACGAGAGGGAAATTTTGGGCAACAGGAACTAATGAAAGATAAGGCTTTGCAAGACTCAATTCCAAACATACCTTTCAAGCTTAATTATAAGAAGTCTGATCACCTAATCCATTGGATTGGGTGATCACAGATGTGCTAGCTTCGCTTGAATTTTCTTCTTCTTTCTTCCTCCATGTCTTTTCCATCTAATTCTTCAGTTTCTCATGGATACCTTCATTCTGATTATTTTCATTGCTCGGCATAGGTGATCTGCAATCTTTCTTTAAATGACCGACCTTGTTACATTTGTAATAGACCATGTTTCCATTCATCCAGCTTTTAGATTTACCACTAAAGTAAGTCTTCATGCAATTAGCTCCGATGTGTCCATACTTACCACAATAATGGCAATTATACCAGGTGTTGTAATCCCAATTGTAACAATTTTTCTTTGTGACTGGCTTTGTTTTCTCATTTGATGACCACCTTGGTCTAGATCTGCATTCAAATGCTTTGTGCCCATATTTTTGACAATTGAAACAACTTCCTTGAAACTTGGGTGAGGTGGATGAATTACTAGCTTTGGATCTACATTCATGTTCTTGATGTCCATGCTTCTTGCAGTTAAAACAATGTCCATTAAACTTAGGCTTAAAATCAGACTTACCATGTTTTCTTCTACATATATTGGCTGTATGTCTTGGCTTTCCACAGTGATGACATGTGGGCTTGATGTTCTTTGGTTTAGCCATCTTTTTTTCTCCATTCGTTGATGATTCTCCTTCTTTAGTAGATGAATGTTCATTCAATCCAAGTCTAGATCTATCACCGGATCTTCTAGGTGATCTTAACAGCTCTTCAAAATATTTTTCAGCTTCATTGGGTTTGTTCATCCTTTCATTGATCTCTTTTTCAGTTCTCAAATCATGTTTCAACTAATCATTCTTAGATCTTAGTTGATTGATTTCCATATCTTTTCTGCCCAATTCCTGATTAACCATTAGTAGCTGATTTACCATTTCTAGTTGATTATTAGTCAACCTCTGCATGTCACTTGTTCTTTCATCTAGGCTGATTGCAATTTGCCTTTTGTCTTCCTCAGCCATTGTCTTATCATCTTCAGCTTTCTTTTTATGTTCCACTAATTCACAAAGTCTGACAGATTGAATTTCTTGTTCTCTCCTTAGAGTTCTGATGTCATCATTTAGTATGGTATTTTTCTCCAATAGTTCTTTTATATATTTATCACTCTCGGCAGAGTTACCACTATCAAATAGTCCAGAGATGTCTTCCTCTTTGTACTATGGCTCATTTTGTTGGATTGCAATCTCTCTTCTCTTGCTCAAAGATTTCTTCAATTCTCCTCTGGCTGCTTCCAATTGCTACAATGTCAGTTGTAATTCAATCTTTTGATTCTCTATGATCTTCCCCAGTTTATAAGCTTCCATTTTAAGATCTTTTTCCTCAAGTGGTTAGACTTCCTTAAGAGAAACCTTGTTGCTCTGATACCAATTGTTGGAAGTATAAGTGGGAAAGTAATACTGAGAGGGGGGGTGAATCAGATATTACCTACTTTTATCCTTTTGATCTGATAAAACTTTATGCTTGACAAAAAAAAAATTGATCATAGTAAGAAACAAAACATATAAAGCAGTATACATGAAATTACTCATAACACCAAGATTTTGGTAACCCAAAAACCCTTGAAAGGTAAACCTGGGGTGGGGATGACACCCAAAAATCTTCACTACTACAGTAATAAGTTTTGCATGTTAAGCCTTACAAAATGTGATCAAATCATGATCTACCCTGTGAAAGGTCTGCTCTATCAAAAGCTAAAAGACTTGTATAATATACCTTGTTAAAGGATTTATAAACTTACAATAAAGTAAGCACTCGATAAAGAGATTTACAAAAAGTCTGCTAAGACTACTCAGTTAAGAGATTTACCCTGATACACTGGTCAAAATGTCTCAGTACCTGATCTTTCAATTTGCACTAATATGTAGATTACAGATCTCCTCTTTACTTTATATTTTGATCTCTTCTATCTGATCTTTTCTTGATCTATCCTTTCACTGCTTAGCTCGGTCACTGAACTCTACCTGAATACTTTGTTATTCTGAATATACTTCTCTAATCATTTTCTCATACTAATTCAATCTTATCTCTCTGATTCACACACACTTTTCTCTGATCTAGATCTTTCCCTTATATAACAACAAAAACATTTTACCATTTCAAGATCTATGGTTCAAATTTATTTCTATTGCCGCCTAAACTATACAATTTTCTTATTGGCCCTAGCTTTTACATAGGGATCAATGATAATAATATGGATGCATAATTACCTTTGTAATTACCTCAATAGATAAAATATAGAACATTATTATCACCAAAAATGGTTTACCTTGATCATTGTGCCATTCCAAACTTGTATGTCAATTCTGGCTAACTCGGTAAAAGTTATTCCTGGCACTCGGCATTAACTGTACTCAGCATCAGTTGAACTTCTCTGTCACTTGGTAATCATTGATATATGTAACTTGGCAATAACTATACTCTCAGAATATTACAAACATAGTGACCATGACTTTACTCAGCAGTACTACTGCTCGGTAAGTATACAATACAAAACTTGGCCTTTACAAAATGACTCGGTCGTAGTGATGACCGACCATCATTGCCTAGATAAATGACTAAGTGTATAACACTAATGGTCAACAAAAACTATAGAGAACTACACCTTTACCAACTGAATAACTTATTGATACTAATGACAATCCATTAATGGTCAAATAGAGATATCAAACCTTTGGAAAATGCTTTGAGAACACTTGTGGCCAACAAAATCATTATTTTACCTGAATCAAGACCCTGTGAGCCTCAACTCAAACCCACATGGTGGAATGATGCACATCATTGTGAGTATCATCATAACAAGGGACACACAACTAATGAATGCATGAAGCTTAAACATTTATTCCAAGCCTTGGGTATGTGCAGGATCATGGTATGCCAAAAATTAGCGATGTGAAAAAAAATTATTTTCACTCGTCCAAAAGCACACAAATGCATATGTTGACTTTTTAGTAGGCCCGAGTGTCAGTACACCTGGCCAAGCAAAAAGCCAAAAAAAAAGGATTAATTGGATATCTGATATTATTGGATATTTGATAATATCAGATATCCGATATTTACTAGTAAATATAACTTTGTACCCTAGCCACGTTCAACATTTTCTCATTGTGAAAATGTGAAAGCAGCTAGGGAAAATGGATATCCTCTTTAAAATATCCTATCCATTTTTTCTTTAATCCCAAGGTAAGTTAAATCTTCTAATTTTTATTATTTTTAAATAGAAATTTATAGTTTTTTATATAAAAATTACGGGAGCAATGAGTTTTTTTGTTTTTTTTTTAAATTCATTGTAATTAGCTATTTGTTTTTTCATTGTAATCCAACATGGAATCAAAAAACCCTTCTACCAATCCTACAAACAATCCAGTTTCACTTCCAAACAATCCCCCACCTCCTGAACAAGTACCTATCACAAACCCTCACCATTTAGAGGATCTAATAGGAGATAATCTAAATGAACTTAGAGGATTTAAAACCACCTATGCCAATATCCCCACATTGCACCCCATATTTATGACATTGAACTCAATTATTGAAAACATGGAAAAACTTACATAGGAACATAGTGTTGCACTTCTTTGGCGTGATTCCATGCACACCCAGTTTGATGATGGGCTTGATTATGATCAATTCATGAACCTAAATATAACAAAACATGACATAGCTTATATTTTTGTGGATCCTAAAATCGGTCTAAAAGTGGACCCTAAAAAAACCAAGTTGTTAATTAAATGGTGCACAAATAGTGCAATACATGACAAATTTTGGGACCGCTGGTGGATGGTTTTTGATAGACCACCTCACAACAATTTGGATGTCCCATTTTATTTTATGAAAAAATTGTATGCTAAATTTTTTCTTGGTCACAACGTGAATTATTGGAGCATCAGACCGAACCAGGGTGTAGGTTTAGGCACTCCTCAAGATAGGGCATGGGCACAACAGGTGAAATCCTAGACATATGTCCCCCCTTGTGAGATTTCACCACGTCCCACAGTGCAGCATCCTAACATTATTGCTAAGGCCGACTCACAGACTATTTGAGCCATTCACACCTTGAGTGATTTGCTAGTTACATAGAGCATGTCATTATTTCCTCCTCATCCTAATGCTTCTGGACCTTCCACATCCTCCATGAGCTCACATGTTTGTGTGGCCCACACTTGCATTATGTGCAAGAATATGTTCTTAGGTCCCCTAAATTACAGAGATGCATATAAATTTGTCTTTGAGGTGGATGATTCTACATAGCACACTATAGGCACTAAAGCACCTTGTGAAGATGTGCATCAGGGGCATACATCACCAAGGACTCCTACTATTACGGTAAGGGTAAACAGTTCACTTTTTACATTGTATTTAAGTTTTATCATTCATATTTTTAGTAGAATTTTCTTATAATAATTTCCCACTTATTTGTTTTATGTGTTACATTTATGTTCAGTTAATGACAAAGGAGGAGATGGCACAGGTGGAGCGGTCCATGCTTTCGGCCATATCATTTGGCCTTGACAGTTCCATGGTACATATGTTTTAATGTACTCTTTGGTTTCCGTAAATTATTCTAATAGTATATGTACATTGTTTTCTAATTTTTATGATCATCTTATTACATAACGATTTAGGTGTCACCAGTTGCCACCGGGGGGCAATGTGAGGGGGTGCAGGTGTCCGGAATTGACAAGGGAAAGGTAATTAAGTAATTTAGTTTGTTTATGCATACATGTATACTTGTTAGTTGTGCGTACTCATTTTTAATTTACATGGTTTATTTGACAGAGAGTGGCATCTGATGATGTCGTGAGACCCTATCATCGTGATAGAGTCACATGCATATCCATTCACAGTGATAGCCCTACAATACATATATTTCTAAACTTATTTGTGTGTATTTTACTATCAAGTATATATAATATGATCAAGTTATGATAGTATGAAGTATCTATTTGACTTTTGTAGGTCACTCCTAGTTTGAGGGAGGTAGAACACCAAGGGTTTTTATCACTGATGACTCAACCAACATTTTCTGAAGAAAGTTCAACTAAGGGAAGTTTTAATGTTAATTCAATTATTTTGTAAACATATATTTTCTACTAGACTTATATTTAACATTAAATAGTATAAATCATAGATCAATCTCATATTTGAAAACATATATAGGTCAAAGTCGACATTAATGACATTGTTCCTACACTACCAAGGACATATATTAGGTCTCCTGTCTACGGGAGGAGATAGAGAAGCAAGGTCTATGAGAGTTCAATTTTAGTTTAAATTTTATTTATTATTGTTGACTATGATTCTGAATTTTAATCTAAGTTGGGGTTTCACTTTTGTGTTTGAATGCAGGATCCATCAGAGCCAAAGAGTACTTCAAAGAGGCTACATTTTGATGATCCACCAGTAGAATAGGATGTCCTAGAAACTTTTGTAGTTGAACTTCATATTTTGAGATGTCATATGACACATTTTGAGATGGAGTATGCCACATTGTATCTAGATATGTTGACATGTAGATATGTACATAATTATTGTTCATTTTGATATATATGAAACTTGACATTTGATTCAATTTGTTAATTGTGTGCTCATTTATTCATTCTTAGTATGTAAATATGCTTGTGTGTATGTACTCATGTGTACAATTTATGCCTTAAGTATATTCAAGTACATTTTTCATAACCTAAATTCATGTGTATGTGCTACGTGCATGACTTAAGTGAATTCATGTGGTATGCTTTATAAAATATGTGTTACATGTATGCTTCATTATTTAATGAAATTTATGTTATGCTTTATGTGCTACGTGTGTTCACACATGTAATTCATTATTTAAGTGAATTCAAAATTTATGTGCTACATTGTATTCATGTGTATCTGATGCTCTCAACCAAGAAAATATAAAGGAAATATACAAGAAAATGTACATGTTTAGACCTCTCCCACCAAGTTATAGTCACCACAGGGGTGGGAGGGTCACTACATAAGGCTAGCTACAAACTTAGATGTTGACTATGCCTACAATGCCAGTCCTATCCTTGACATCAGTCAATTCTAATATCTTAATGATATTCAAAACAATGAAATAGTTACATAAACTTGTAAACAAACACAAGACACTGTTCCTATATTACAACCAAGCCAAGATCACATTAGATTTATTCTAATCAATTTACTATTGCCTAGACTATTCCACGGGACAGAGAACTATAAAAATGCAGAGAACTTTATTTTCATTGATTGATTCAAATACAAACTTCAACCACTATTGTTCCCTAGCATTTACTCACCCAATTAGAGCTAATGGTGTAGTCCATTCTGTGTCAGGATGAATTGTTTAGAATAAATCTAGTGGTGCAACTTTCAACTGACCCTCATTGCAAGTTTTGGCATCAAGCGAGACTGGGGTGCCAAATTAAAAAAAAATTGAATCTCCTAGAATAGAGAGAGGTTATTGTAGGCCTCAAAAATGCATTCTTGTAGCATCTCATGGATCACTGATACCTCTCACAAGGTCCAAGAACCAAGTCTCAAACTTTCTCTACCCAATCATGCTTAGTGCACCATGGGGACACTTTGGTCCAGCATGGTCTGGAACGTTCTACTGACTTAGTGGTTGAAACAAGGTTGGCCCTAGCATTTACCTACCCAACTAGAGCTAATGGTGTAGTCCATTTGGTGCCAGGATGAATTGTTTGGAAGAAACCCAATGGTGCAACTTTCAACTGACCCTCACTGCAAGTTTTGGCATCAAGCAAGACTAGTGTGTCAAATGAAAACAAATTCAAAAATCCCATAATAGAGAGAGGTTATTGTAGGCCTTAGAAAAATGGTCCTATAGCATCTTACAGATCATCGATACCTCTCATAGGGTCTGAGAATCAAGCCTTGAACGTTTGTTGCCCAATCATGCTTAGTGCACCTTGGGGACACTTTGGTCTGGCATGGTCCAGAATGTTCTACAAACTCAGTGCTCAAAATGGGGTTTTCCCTAGCATTCACCCACCCAACTAGAGCTAATGGTGTAGTCCATTTGGTGTCGGGATGAACGGTTTGGAAGAAACCCAGTGGTGAAACTTTCAACTCACCCTCACTGCAAGTTTTGGCATCGAGTGAGACTGGTGTGCCAAATGCAAAAAAAATTGAATCTCCCAGAATGGAGAGAGGTTATTGTAGGCCTTATAAATGTGGTCTTGCAGCATCTCATGGATCTCTAATACCTCTCATAGGGTCTAAGAACTGAGCCTTGAAAGTTCACTACCCAATCGTGCTTAGTGCACCTTGGGGACACTTTGGTCCAGCATGGTCCAGAACATTCTACTAACTCAGTGGTTGAAATGGGGTTGTCCCTAGCATTTACCCCCCCAATCGGAGCTAATGGCATAGTCCATTTGGTGCTGAGATGAATGGTTTGGAAGAAACCCATTGGTGCAAATTTCAACTAACCCTCATTGCAAGTTTTGGCATCAAGCGAGACTGGCATGCCAAGTGCAAACAAATTTGAATCTCCCAGAATGAAGAGAGGTTATTTTAGGCCTTAGAAACATGGTCTTGTAGCATCTCATGGATCACCAATACCTCTCATAGTATCTGAGATCCAAGCCTCAAAATTTCACTGCCCAATCATGCTTAGTGCACCTTGGGAACACTTTGATCCGGCATGGTCCGGAATGTTCTACTAACTCAATGGTTGAAACAAGGTTGTCCCTAGTGTTTTCCCCCCCAACTAGAGCTAATGGCATAGTCCATTTGGTTCCAGAACAAATGGTTTGGAAGAAATGCATTTGTGCAACTTTCAACTCACCCTCACTGTAAGTTTTGGCATCTAGCGAGACTGGCGTGCCAAATTCGAACTAATTCGAATCTCCCAGAATAGAGAGAGATTATTGTAGGCCTCAAAATTTTGGTCTTTTCACATCTCATGGATCACCAATACCTCTCATGAGGTCAAAGATACGAACCTCAAAAGTTCACTGCCCAATCATGCTTAGTGGACCTTGGGGACACTTTGGTTCGGCATGGTCCAAAACATTCTACTGACTTAGTGGTTAAAATGGAGTTGTCCATACCATTCACCCACCCAATCAAAGCTAATGAAAAATTCCATTCACTACTAGGATGAAATCCTTGATCACTATCCCTTCAATATGCAATCCTTGAACACTATCTAACAATTACATCATTTGACGATACAAATGTACATGGAATTAAGAGAATACAAATGTAAGGATAAAAAATTAAGATGATCTACAAATTAAATAAGGATACAACATTCATAGTAAGGAAACACATTTTTTGCACTTTACATGGCATTAAGACAATACAAATGTAGGCTCTTAATATTTGCAAATAAACCCCATGGGCTCTTTTATATTTCAAATTTTGTATCTAAATTTGCATTAAATTTTTTATATACAAATTTTGGCATATAAATATGCACATTATATTTCATTTTTTTTTCTAGCCTTCCCTTCCCCTTCCCCTTATCTCTCTCTCTCTCTCTCTCTCTCTCTCTCTCTCTCTCTCTCTCTCTCTCTCTCTCCTACTCTCTCTCCACTTCCCCTTCTCTCTCTCTCTCCGTCTCCTTCTCTCTCTCCTACTCTCTTCCCTTCCCCCTCTCTCTCTCTCCTACTCTCTCCCCTTCCCCTTCTTTCTCTCTCTCTCATACTCCCTCTCCTTCCCCTTCTCTCTCTCTCTCTCTCTCTCTCTCTCTCTCTCTCTCTCTCTCTCTCTCTCTCTCTCTCTCTCTCTCTCTCTCTCTCTCTCTCCCCCACCTCTCCCTCTCTCTCTCTCTCTCTAGTCTATGTGCTTCTTGGTGTGCTCACACAAATGCTATGAAGACCTTTCTTTTCTTCTTCCAAGGTTCCTAATCTCCTCTAGGATCTTAAGAGTCTTAGATGATTAACCTAAAACCTTATCAAACTCTTACTCTAAGATTTAATCTCCTTGCGCTAACCTTGAAGGACATTCACCTTTAAGTTTTGTTTCAATACTTTCCAACACTTAGAAGACTCCATGTTCCATTCTCACACAAACTAAAAAATTCATTATAGGGGTACCAAATACCTTGAAAACATCCAATATGCTTCCATTTGAATCCATTTTGGTGCATCTCAAAGCCCTTTTGAATCAGGTCTAAGAACTAGTCTTACAGGGTCTTTTCCCAATTTCTTGAAAAATATTCTCAAATGACTTACAAAACAAATTCCACATTCGAGTACCCTTTTGGGAATTATAAAAGATTCAGGAGGATTTAGGGTTCTATGGCCTCTGTACACATGCTTCCTACAACATAGGGCTAATAGGCCTAATAGGCCTAATTTATAGGACTATACTAATTTCTTGTTTGAAACTCAACCAAATGGATTGATCAATCCTGAATCTCACTAACATGAAATGATATCTTTATATACCATCTAGAACCATACTTTTTCCATACAATCTTCCTTTCCCTTGCATGTAAACATTCATTTTCTCACTCTCACACCTCTAACCAGGCACAATAGTCTCACCTAGGGCATGAATTTAAAATTAGAAGCCTGACTCTTCAGGACTCCTATCTCTAGATTCCTACTATACATTGGCTCCCCTAAAACATTCATCCAACTTTAGAAAGATCCCATGGTTAGATTTCATGGCGGAGCCATGAGAAGACAAATAGGTCTGGACTGGACGAGTAAACTCCCTAAACACTAAACAATTTATTGAAGATGCTAATCTAACTCTAAACTACTTGCACCAAGAAAGAAAAAGTCTTAAAACTATCCTATCAATATAGATCTAAAGCTAAATCAAAGAGTTAGGTCCATATGAAAGCACTGTCACACAAGAATTCTTGGATATCCTCTAGAACTTGTATTGCAGAGCTTTTATTCAACTCAAAAAATTCTTCACAATCACATCTACCTCGAAACATGAGCCATTCGGTATCATAAGATAATTTTTTGCATCTTTTTAGGCCTTGGCATTCAATTCCCACTCCTAGAATAGTGGGGATCCAATGTGGTCGAGTTGCATGGAACATTTGCACAAAGTTGCAAATGTTGTCATGATAACTTTTAGCATCTTTTGCAATAATGAGGTAACCTATATTCTTGGGCCTCTATCCCACTTATTTCGAAGAACTAACCTCATTTAAGCCTAATAAGGCATCTTATTTACTATGCCAAGTTTTAAGACACATTTAGACTCATTTCCTTAATCAAGACAAAATTTAGCAATAAAGGAACCTAACTAAACTAGGTTGGATTAGATGCTAACTATTAATCCACCTAGTAAAACACATATGAGACCTTCTAAGGTCTCAATTAAACATACTTCTGAATTGGAAAAGGTTAGATACAAGCCAAAATTACATAGAACTAGGAAGCTAGCCTAGGTGCTCCTACACCATCCTCCCCAAGTGAAAGCTTTCAATCCATCCTTGGATTGACTAAGTTGAGGTCAATGCCCAACTTTTTAAACTCTAATTCCTTGATCCATGCTGCATCTACATCCATTTGTCCTTTCCATATGACTAAATGTTTCTTATACTCTTTGGTTCTAGTCTTGTTATAAACTCTTGAATCTAGTATATTGGCTTCCTTCTTGAATAATGTAGAGGGTAAATTAAGTTCATCCACATCTTGAATGACTTCAATCAAGCTTTGCTCAGGATCAGGGATTGGTCCTTTGTAAGGAACTAGGTCTGCAACATTAAAAACATGGGACAATCCACTATCCTCTGGTAACTCTACCTTATAAGCATTGGCTCCATACTTTGCTAGGATAGGATAGGGTCCAATCCTTCTCATTTGAAATTTGTGAGGGACTCCTTTCTATAATATAGACTTATTAAGATGTACCATTACTAAATCTCCAATATTGAATTGGATTTCCCTTCTACCCTCATCAACCTTACTCTTGTATTTCATAATGTTATCAGCTAATTTTTTCTTGACTGTATCATGAATATCTTGCATATCATAAGAAAAATCTTCAGCATATCCACTCCCCTTAACTCCCAACTTCAAATCTCTAAGTTCATAGATTCCTGTAGGGTGTATGCCATAAACAATTTCAATGGGACTCTTACCTGTGGACCTGTTCACAGTGTTATTGTATGCATATTCAGCCTACCCATGTAGCTAATCCCATTGTTGATCATATTCTTTAGTCAAGCATCTTAGGAGCTTTCCAAGACTCCTATTTACCACCTCAGTATGCCCATCTATCTAAGGATGGTATGTAGATCCAAAAGACAAATTGGTGCCTAGTCTTTGCCAAAGAGTCTGCCAAAAGTGACTGATAAACTTGGTGTCTCTATCTAACACTATGCTCAAAGGTAACCCATGTATCCTGACTATCTCTTTGAAGAATAAAGAAGCTATTTGGTTTGCATCATTGGTTGTCTTACATGGCACAAAATGAGCCATCTTGTTGAACCTATCTACTGTCACATAGACACTATCCATTCCTTGTCTTGTCTTGGGTAACTCAACTACAGATTCCATTCTCAAACATTCCCATGGCCTAGTCAGAATAGGTAGTGGTTGATATAGGCCTGCATTAGAAGAAGTTCCTTTGGCATTTTGACACACAATAAAACTCTCAACATACTTCCTAACATCAAAGTTCATTCTTGGATAAAAGTAAAATCTTTTAACAACTTCTTATGTCTTAGTGACCACAAAATGACCACTCAATGCACCATTGTGCTTTTCTTGAACCAAATTCTCCTTTATAGACCCTCAAGGTATACATAACTAAATTCCCTTAAATAAGAGGTTACTTTGAAAAGTATATTCAACATATTTACTATGGAAGTGGTTCTTATGTTCTACACAAACCTTGTAAATATCTACAAAGTCTTCATCATCAACATATAGATGCTTGAAGTTATCTATTCCCATGCTCTTTAATTGTATCTCCTGGATAGTGAGAGCTCTTCTACTCAAGGCATCTACCACCTTGTTTAGTACCCCCTTCTTCTGCTTGATTTTAAATGTGTATGGTTGCAAGTATTCAACCCACTTCATGTGCTTATGACTGAGTTTCTCTTGAGATTTTAAGAAACTTAGTGCTTGGTTGTCTGAATAGACTATGAACTCCTTTGGAAGAAAATAATGCCTCCATTTCCTTAAATTCTGAACTAGAGCATACATCTCAAGGTCATAAGAAGAATATTTCTTCTTAGCTTCACTCAAAATCTTTGAATGGAAAGCCACTAGTCTACCCTCTTGGCTTAAGACATCTCCAATAACCACATTGCTTGCATCACACTCTATGGTGAATAGTTTCTCAAAGTTTGGCAAAACCAAAATAGATTGAGTAGAAATGTTTTTCTTCAACAACTCAAAACTCTTGTTAACTTGTTCATTCCACACAAACTTAGTATTGATGCCTCCTTTAGTGGTGTCCAACATAGGAGCACAAATAGCACTGAATTGTCTAATAAACTTTCTATAGTAGTGAGCAAGGCCATGAAAACTTCTTACCTCTATTTCTATTATTGGAGTAGGCCAATTGAGGATTTCTTCCACTTTGCTAGTTTCCATTTTCAGATTTCCATGAGATAGTACAAACCAAAGGTATACCAACTCATGTCTCATGAATTCACATTTCTCCAAATTTATCATCAATCTTTCATCATGCAGCCTCTTGATAATAGTCTCTAGGTGTTGGAGATGTTCATCCTTTGTCTTTCTATAAATTAGTATATCATCAAGATATACCACTACAAACTTTCCAATCTAGTCCTTAAGAATTTTATTCACGAGCCTTATGAATGAGGAGGGGGCATTAGATAGTCCAAATGGCATGACAAGCCATTCATACAAACCCTCATTGGTTTTGAAGGCTATTTTCCACTGATCTCCCTCATGTATCCTAATTTGGTGATAACCACTCTTTAAGTCTCTCTTGGTAAAGTACTTGGCTTCTCCTAGATAATCTATTACATCTTCTATCCTAGGGATAGGGGACCTATACCTAATGGTTATCCTATTTATGGCCCTTGAATTAGTAAAAAGTCTCCAAATTCCTCCCTTTTTAGGTGCTAGGATAGTGGGTATGGCAAAAAAATTGATGCTCTTTCTTATAAGACCTTGACTTAAAAGCTCTTGGATTTGTCTAGCACTTTCCTCATTTTATTGAGGGGTCATCTTATAAGGTGCGTTATTGGGAAGTGTAGCTCCTCATATGAAGTCTATCCTATAACTTATAGCTCATTTAGGAGGTAACAATGATGGTTGTCCATCACTTAAAATGCCTTCAGAAGTCTGCAACATACTTTGTATCTCCTTAGGTAGCTATGGCTTCTTGGCTACCTTGTCATCACTTACCTATCCTTGGCTTAACACTAATGCAAAGCCAACTCCTTCTCCTTCTTCCAGGGCTTCTAAGAACTCTTTCTCACCAACCATGAGTAAATTAGGGCTTGATGTCTTTAGCTTTGTATCCTCTAACAGTGACTGAATCTTAAATGTCACATTATTTTTCTTGAAAGTATATGAATTCTTCACTCCATCATGCATAGCTTGAAGGTAAAATTACCATGGCCTACCTAGGAGAAAGTGACATCTAACCATAGGTAACACATCACATAATACCTTTTCCTTATATCTCCCAACTAAGAACTCAACCCAAGCCTCTCATTCATTGAGACATGTTGTCCTTTATTTAGCCATGTGACCTTGTAAGGATTAGTGTGGGGTATCCTTGTCATTTTTAACTTGCTAACTACTTCCATTGACACAATGTTTTCAGTAGACCCCGAGTTAACAATAACTCTACACACCTTTCCCATCATCTTACATTTTATCCTAAAAAGGGATCTAATTTGGCTTGGCTCCTCCTGAACCACTTCTTTGATCAATGTTCTCCTCATCATGAGGTTCTCACCTTCCTCTGATGTTAGTGGTACCTCAGAGGGTTTGACTCTTGCATATGACTCTTCTTGAACAAAATTGATTCTCTTGACACCTCCTTGAGAAGTAACACCCTTCTCTGGACACCTATAGGTAGGGTGTCCCATTTGGTTACAATGGTAACACTTCATGTTGGAAAAATAGTTGCCTCTTCCTTATCCACCGCTTCTTCCTCTCAAATTAGAGCTCCTTCCTCTACTTCCTCTACTAGATCTTCCCTCTTGTCACTTAGTATATTTGACTTCTCCTTGAGTCCTTGGCTCTGTTCTCCTTCCACCATATCCACTTATTTGTCCTCTATTGTCTCTTTCTCTTCTTTTTCCTTTGAAGTACTAGAGTCTTGCTTTTTCTTTAATTTTTGTTCAACCTTGAGAGCAAGCTGATGACATTTTTGAATGGTGTCAGGAGTCATAAGACTCATCTCATCTGGAATGTTCCACTTAAGCCCATTAAGGTATCTTTACACCTTTACCTTCTCATCCTCTGAAACTTGAGATCTCATGAAGAGTTTTTGGAACTCCTCGGTATATGAGTTCACATCCAAGTCTTTTTTCATAATTCTTTGCCTCTTCTTATGGAGTTTGATTTCATAATCCTCTGGCACATATGCATCCCTGATTTTGGCTACCATTTCCTTCCATGTAGAAATTGGATTCTTACCTTCTTTTTCCCTCTCATCTTGTGGAAACTTCCACCAAGTGAGTGCAAAACCTCTCAATCTAGCCTTGGCCACTTGAATCTTTTGAGCCTCTATGATTTCATCACACTCAAAATGGTTCTCTAGTCCTTTTATCCAATCTAGGACTATCTCTGGTTCCATCTTCCCATTGAAGATTGGAATGCCCTTTAATTCTTTTCCACTCAAGGCTTTCAATGCCTTCAAGAATGGTTCTTTAGCAAGTATTGGGTCTGGTTTAGGGACCTCATCCTCTTAAAGGATCTCTTTTTGTTTTCCATCTATCTTATCATTAGCTTCTTCAGCCTTTACATCTACTTCATCCACCTTTAGCTCTGATTGAGCCAATCTATCCCAGAGTATTCTATTATCCTCTTCTTGATCTTCCACCTTCTTGGCTAACTCATCGTTAGTCACCATTGTATTATCTCCTACTGACTCAAAGGATGTATTATCTTCTACTAACTCAACAGGTTGCAACATTAACCACAAGCCTAATCACAAACTCTGATACCAATATGGTGTATGTGCTTCTTGGTGTGCTCACCCAAATGCTATGAAGACCTTTCTTGTCTTCTTCCAAGGGTCCTACTCTCCTATAGGATCTTAATAGTCTTAGATGATCAACCTAAAACCTTGCCAAACTCTTACTCTAAGAGTTAATCTCCTTGTGCTTAACCTTGAAGGATATTCACCTTTAAGTTTTATTTCAATCCTTTCCAAGACTTAGAAGACTCCAAGTTCCATTCTCACACAAACTACCAAAGTGGTTTCAAGGGTACCAAATACCATGAAAACATCAATTATGCTTCCATTTGAATCCATTTTGGTGGATCTCAAAGCCCTTTTCAATCAGGTCTAAAAACTAGTCTTATAGAGGCCTAATTAAGCCTAGTTTCCTTGTAGCCCTTGACAGGGTCTTTTCCCAATTTACTAACAAATCTCCTCAAATGACTTTAAAAAAAAATTCCACATTTGAATACCCTTTTGGGAATTATAAAATATTCAAGAGGATTTAGGGTTTTGTGGCCTCCGTACACAAGCTTACTACAAAGTAGAGCTAATAGGGCTAATAGGCCTAATTTCTAGGACTATAATGATTTCTTGTTGGAATCTCAACAAAATGGATTGATTAATCCTCAATCTCACTAACATGAAATGATATCTTCATATACCATATATAACCATAATTTTTCCATACATTATTCCTTTCCCCTACATGCAAACATTCATTTTCTCATTGTCACTCCTCTAACCAGGCACACTAGTCTCACCTAGGGCATGAATTTAAAATTAGAAGATTGAATCTTTAGGATGCATACCTCTAGATTCCTACCGTACATTGGCTCCCCTAAAACATTCATCTAAATTTAGGAAGATCCTGTAGTTAGATTTCATGGGGGAGCCATGAGAACACAAACAGGTCTAGACTGGACTAGTAGACTCCCTAAACACTAAAAAATTTATTGAAGACACTAATCTAACTCTAAAATACTTTTCCAAAGAAAGAAAAAGTATTAAAACTATCCTATCAACATAGATCTAAAGAAAAATCAAAGAGTTAGGTCCATATGAAAGTATTGTCACACAAGAATGCTCAGATATCCTCTAGAACCAGTATTCAGAGCTTCTATTCAACTCAAAAACTACTTTGCATTCACATCTACCTCGAAACATGAGCCATTTAGTATCATAAGATACTTTCTCCATATTTTTAGGCCTTGGCATTTAATTTCCACTCCAAGAATAGTGGGGATCCAATGTGGTCGAATTGCATGCAACATTTGCACAAAGTTGCAAATGTTGTCATGACAACTTTTAGCATCTTTTACAATAATGAGGTAACCTATATTCTTGGGCCTCTATCCCACTTAGTTTGAAGAACTAGCCTCATTTAAGCCTAATAAGGAATTTCCTTTACTATTCCAAGGTTTAAGACACATTTAGACTCATTTCCCTAATCAAGTATAAATTTAGCAATAAAGGAACCTAACTAAATTAGGTTGGATTAGATACTAACTATCAATCCAACTAGTCACACACATGCAAGACCTTCTAAGGTCAAAATTAAACACACTTCTGACTTGGAAAATGTTAGATACAAGCCAAAATTACATAGAAATAGGAAGGTAGCCTAGGTGCTCATGCACCATCCTCCCCAAGTGAAAGCTTTCAATCCATCCTTGGATTGCATAAGTTGAGGTCAATGCCCAACTTTTTAAACTCTGATTCCTTGATACATGTTGCATCTGCATCCATTTGTCCTTGCCATGTGACTAAATGTTTCTTATACTCTTTGGTTCTAGTCTTCTTATAAACTCTTGAATCCAATATGATGGCTTCCTTCTTGACTGATATAGAAGGTAAATTAAGTTCATCCACATCTTGAATCACTTCAATCAAGATTTGATCAGAATCAGGGATTGGTCCTTTGTAAGGAAGTAGGTCCGCAACATTAAAAATATGGGACAATCCACTATCCTCTGATAAATCCACCTTATAAGCATTGGCTCCATACATTACTAAGATAGGACAGGGGCCAATCATTCTCATTTGTAATTTGTGAGGGACTCCTTTTTGTAATCTAGCATTATTAAGATGCACCATTACTAAATTTCCAATATTGAATCAGATTTCCCTTCTAACCTCATCAACCTTACTCTTGTGTTTCATAATGTTATTAGCTAATGTTTTCCTGACTGTATCATGAATCTCTTACATAGCATAAGAAAAATATTTAGCATATCCTTTCCCCTTAACTCCATCCTTCAACTCTCTAAGTTCATAGATTCCTCTAGGGTGTATGCCATAAAAAATTTCAAAGGGACTCTTACCTGTGGACCTGTTCACAGTGTCATTGTATACATATTTAGCCTGCCCAAGTAGTTGATCCCATTGTTGACCATATTCTTTTGTCAAGCATCTTAGGAGATTTACAAGACTCCTATTTACCACCTAGGTTTGACCATCTGTCTAAGGATGGTATGCAGATCCAAAAGACAAATTGGAGCCTAGTCTTTTCCAAAGAGTCTTCCAAAAGTGACTCATAAACTTGGTGTCTTTGTCTAACAATATTCTCAAAGGTAACCCATGTATCTTGACTATCTCTTTGAAGAATAGAGAAGCTATTTGGATGGCATCATAAGTGGTCTTAGATGGGACAAAATGAGCCATCTTGTTGAACCTATCTAATATCACATAGACACTATCCATTCCTTCTCTTATCTTAGGTAACCCAACTACAAAGTCCATGCTCAAACATTCCCATGGCCTAGTGGGAATAGGTTGTGGTTGATATAGGCCTGCATTAGAAGAAGTTCCTTTGGCATTTTGACACATAATACAACTCTCAACATACTTCCTAACATCAATGTTCATTCTTGGCCAAAAGTAAAATCTTTGTACAAGTTCTTTTGTCTTAGTGACCCCAAAATGACCACTCAGTGCACCATTGTGCTTTTCTTGAATCAAATTTTCCCTTATAGATCCTCTCAGGACACATAATTGACATCCCTTAAATAAGAGGTTAGTTTGCAAAGTATATACAACATATTTACAATGGAAGTGGTTCTTATGTTTTACACATACCTTGTAAATATCTATAAAGTCTTCATCATCAACATATAGATCCTTGAAGTTACCTATTCCCATGCTCTTCAATTGCATCTCCTAGATAGTGAGAGCTCTTCTACTCAAGGCATCTACCACCTTATTTAGTACTCCCTTCTTGTGCTTGATGTTAAATGTGTATGCTTGTAGGTAATCAACCCACTTAATATGCTTATGACTGAGTTTCTCTTGAGAGTTTAAGAAACTTAGTGCTTGGTTGTCTGAATAGACTATGAACTCCTTTGGAAGTAAATAATGCTTCCATTTCCTTAAAGCCTGAACTAGAGCATACATCTCAAGGTCATAAGCAGAATATTTATTCTTAGCTTCACTCAACTTCTCTAAATGAAAAGCCACTGGTCTACCATCTTTTCTTAAGACAGCTCCAATAACCACATTGCTTGCATCACACTTTATGGTGAATAGTTTTTCAAAGCTTGGCAAAACTAGAATAGGTTGAGTTGCAATATTTTTCTTCAACAACTCAAAACTCTTGTTATCTTTTTTCATTCCACATAAACTTATTCTACATGCCTCCTGTAATGGTGTCCAACATAGGAGCACAAATAGCACTAAATTGTCTAATAAAATTTCGATAGTATTGAGCAAGGCCATAAAAAATTCTTACCTTTCTTGTTGTCCTCAGAGTAGGCCAAAAGAAGATGCCTTCCACTTTACTAGTGTCCATTTTCAGATTGCCATGAGATAGTAAAAGCCCAAGGTATACCAAATCCTGTCTCATGAATTCACATTTCTCCAAATTTATCATCAACCTTTCATCATGCAGCCTCTTCATAACAGTCTCTAGGTGTTGGAGATGTTCATCCTTTGTCTTTCTATAAATTAGTATATCATCAAGATATACCACTACAAATTTTCCAATGTAGTCCATAAGAACTTCATTCATGAGCCTCATGAATGTGGAGGGGGCATTAGTCAGTCCAAATGGCATGACAAGCCATTCATACAAACCCTCATTGGATTTGAAGGTTGTTTTCCACTCATCTCCCTCATGTATCCTAATTTGGTGATAACCACTCTTTTAGTCTATCTTGGTAAAGTACTTGGCTTCTCCTAGACAATCCATTAGGTC
This sequence comes from Chamaecyparis obtusa, assembly GCA_027943335.1. Classification (NCBI taxonomy): domain Eukaryota; kingdom Viridiplantae; phylum Streptophyta; class Pinopsida; order Cupressales; family Cupressaceae; genus Chamaecyparis; species Chamaecyparis obtusa. Next base: position 434,279 of record BSBK01001734.1, read on the forward strand.
TTCTATCCTAGGGATAGGGAACATATACCTAATGGTTATCCTATTTATGGCCCTTGAATCTATACAAAGCCTCCAAGTTCCCCCCTTTTTTAGGTGCTAGGATAGTGGGTATGACACATGCACTGATTCTCTTTCTTATAAGACCTTGACTGAAAAGCTCTTGAATTTGTCTAGCAATTTCCTCATTTTGTTGAGGGGTCATCTTATAAGCTGCCTTATCGAGAAGGGTAGCTCCTGGTATGAAGTCTATCCTATGACTTGTATCTCTTTTAGGGGTAATGCTAATGGTTATCCATCACTTACAATGCCTTCATAACTCTGCAACATACTTTGTATCTCCTTAGGTAGCTTTGGCTTCTTGGCTACCTTGTCATCACTTACCTCTCTAGGCCTTAACACCAATGCAAAGCCAACTCCTTCTCCTTCTTCCAGGGCTTCTAAGAACTCTTTCTAACAAGCCATGATTACATTAGGGCCTGACGACTTCATCTTTGTATCCTCTAACAGTGACTGAATCTTAAATGTCACATTATCCTTCTTGAAATTATATGAATTCTTTACTCCATCATGCATAGCTTGGTAGTCAAATTTCCATGGTCTATCTAGGAGAAAGTGTCATGCATCCATAGGTAACACATCACATAATAACTTGTCCTTATATCTCCCAACTAAGAACTCAACCCAAGCCTGCTCATTCACTAAGACATGTTGTCCTTTATTTAGCCATGTGACCTTGTAAGGATTAGTGTGGGGTATCCTTGTCATTTTTAACTTGCTGACTACATCCTCTGACACAATGTTGTTAGTAGACCCTGAGTCAATGATGACTCTACACACCTTTCCCATCATCTTAAATTTTATCCTAAATAGAGATCTCCTCTAGCTTGGCTCCTCCTTAACTGATTCTTTGATCAATGTTCTCCTCATCATGAGGTTCTCACCTTCCTCTGATGTTAGTGGTACCATCAGGGGATTTTTACTCCTGCATTTGTGTCTTCTTGAAAAAAAATTGATGCTCTTGTCACCTTCCTTGAGAAGTACTACCCTTCTCTGGACACCTATAGGCAGGATGTCCCATTTGGTTACAATGGTAACACTTCATGTTAGCAAAATAGTTGCCTCTTCCTTGTCCACAACTTCTTCCTCTAAAATTAGAGCTCCTTCCTCTACTACCCTCTACTAGATTTTCCCTCTTGTTGCTCAATATATTTGACTTCTCCTTGAGTCGTTGGCTTTGTGCTCCTTCCACCATAATCCACTTCTTTGTCCTCTACTACCTCTTTTTCTTCCTCTACCTCTTGAAGTGCTAGAGTCTTGCTTCTTTAATTTTTCTTCAACCTTGATAGCAAGTTGATGCCATTTTTGAATGGTGTCAAGAGTCATAAGACTCATCTCATCTCGAATGTTCCACTTGAGCCCATTAAGGTTTCTTTCCACCTTTACCTTCTCATCCTCTACAATTTGAGATCTCATGTAGAGTTTTTGGAACTCCTTGGTATATTAGTTGACATCCAAGTCTTTTTCCCTAAGATTTTGCCTCTTCTTATGGAGTTGGACTTTCATATCCTCTACAACATATGCATCCCTAATTTTGGCTACCATTGCCTCCATGTAGAAATTGGATTCTTACCTTCTTTCTCCCTCTCATCTTGTAGAAATTTCCACCAAGTGAGTGTAGGACCTCTTAATCTAGCCTTGGACACTTTAACCTTTTGAGCCTCTATGATTCCATCACACTCAAAAATGGTTCTCTATTCCTTCTATCCAATCTAGGACTATCTCTGGTTCCATCTTCCCATTGAAGATTGGAATGCCCTCTAATGCTTTTCCACACAAGGCTTTAAATACCTTCAAGAATGGTTCTTTAGCTAGTATTGGGTTTTGGTTTCAGGGACCTCATCCTCCAAAAGGATCTCCTTTTGTTTTCCATCTATCTTATCATTAGCTTCTTCAGCCTTTACATCTACTTCATCCACCTTTAGCTCTAATTGAGCCAATCTATCTCGGAGTATTCTATTCTCCTCTTCTTGGTCTTCCACCTTCTTGGCTAAAATAGTGTTAGTCACCTTTGTATTATCTCCGATTGACTCAAATGATGTATTATCTCCTACTAACTCAGCAGGTTACAACAATAACTGCAAGCCTAATCATAAGCTCTAATACCCAATATGGTGTATGTGCTTCTTGGTGTGCTCACACAAATGCTATGAAGACATTGCTTGTCTTCTTCCAAGGGTCCTAATATCATCTAGGATCTTAATAGTCTTATATGATCAACCTAAAACCTTGCCAAACTCTTACTCTAAGAGTTAATCTCCTTGTGCTTAACCTTGAAGGACATTCACCTTTAAGTTTTGTTTCAATGCTTTCCAAAACTTAGAAGACTCCAAGTGCCATTCTCACAAAACTACAAAAGTGGTTGTAGGGGTACCAAATACCTTGAAAACATCCATTATGCTTCCATTTGAATCCATTTAGGTGGATCTCAAAGCCTTTTCAATTGGATCTAAGAACTAGTCTTATAGAGGCCTAATTAGGCCTAGTTTCCTTGTAGCCCTTGACAGGGTCTTTTCCCAATTTCCTAAAAAATCTTCTAAAATGACTTACAAAAAAAATTCTACATTCAAGTACCATTTTGGGAATTATTAAATATTCAATAGGATTTAGCATTCTATGGCCTCTGTACATAGGCTTCCTACAAAGTAGGGCTAATAGGGCTAATAGGCCTAATTTCTAGGACTATACTAATTTCTTG